>CDHK01000007.1:17857-404975 GCA_001048715.1 Penicillium brasilianum | reverse complement strand
TGTGAAGGGCTGAAGCAAGACTTGATTCAATCTAACTAGGCCAACATGCTGTTTACAAAAAGCTTAAGGAGGGGAAGTTTATCCTGCGCGTTCTCCACGTCAACATGCCAAGGTCTCGTGATACACGTGACCTATATCGGGCACTGGCCCGTGACAATACCCCCCTCCTAGTCTTAATCTCATCAGGGGCACGACGGCATGGGCTTCGGTGCCAATTTGCTGGCGAATCACCTCCGAAACGGTGCCGTGCTGCTCCTCAAAGGTATCTAAGGCGCTTCAATCCCGCACTGAATCTAGCGTTTCCCACGTTTGCTCAGCCCATCCTCTCCATTTCACCAGCGCTTCGTCACGATATCCTCGTCCGATCTTCCTCCGTCGTATAGCTAGGATCTGCTCGACTTCGTATTCCTCTTCTCCGTCAACTAGTAGTGGTGGTGGCTGCGAATCGTCTACTAGCTGAGATAGGAACGGGTCCGTTGCTACCGGACGAACTAGTTTAATATAGAACACTGGGTGTATGCTAGTAGGCACATTGAGTCGGACGGTAAACGGTGACGGAACGTCTACTACTCGGTATCGAGCATATAGCCAATCCAACTTCTTTAACGGTCGTCGTGTGCGTATGTTCCGAAGGTTTAGCCAAACCTAATCATCCTTTTTATAGACAGGCGCAGCCTGTCGACGTCGGTTCGCTTACTCCTCTTAAAGGGCCTATGCGGAAGCGATAGCGGCCTTGGCCCAATCGGTGGCTTCTCGTAGGCGATTCACGAACGTTTCGCCTACCTTTCGTGGTGGGGTCAGGGCGCCTTCTAGCTGCCCTGCTTCGTCAATGCCAATCGGGTCAACGTGGTAACCGTGGGTGAAGAAGAATGGCGAGATTCTAGTTAAAGCGGCATCGCGATTATTAATCGCCACGGCGACTATTGGTAGTAGATCCTTCTAGTTATCCTATAAGTACGTAGTGAACAAACGTAGAATTCGTTCGATCTCCTGATTGGTACGCTCTGTTACACCGTCGGTCTAGGGGTGAAATACCGTAGATAATCGGCGTTAAATCGATAGCCTTTCGTATACCCTTTCCCAGAAAGAACTCACGAATTAGGGGCCGCGGTCGCTTACAATCGCTAGTGGCACCCTATGATATATATAGAAGTGTGTGAAGAACACCTCTACTACATCTTCTGCCGTCGTATTCTTCATTCCGATCAGAATCACGCCCTTCGTTAACCGATCTGTTATCACCATGCAGTTCGTTACCCCCGTAGGTCTAGAGGGTGGTAGTCCGGTGATAAAGTCCACTGATATTTCGGCCCAGATTCGCTGAGGAATAGGTAGGGGTTTCAATAGCCTATGCTTTGTGTCTCGCTATACTAAGCTCCGTCTGTAGATTATATAATTCCGAAGGAAGCGTCGTACATCCTTCGCTGCTCCTAGCCAGAAGAACCGTCGAGACAGTATCGAATAGGTAGCGTCTCGCCTAGGATACGCCGTGACGTGTGAATCGTGGATCTTTTGTATGATCCCTATGCGTAGAACCTCGTTATCAGGAATCTAGATTCGTTATCTAAAATGAAGCACTCCTCGATCGTCTAAGTGGTACTCTGATAGGCTTGTCTTAATGTCTGTCTCGGCAGCGATTCGGCGCTCTCCCGTTAGCAAAGCGTGGGAGATTCGTTGGTAGATCGAGTTAGACGCCCTTACCCTTTTCTATTCTACCTAGAGTTCCTCTTCTTCGAAGAGGGGAATATCCCTTTTAAAGTCGATCGCTTCGTTTGATTGGTGGTCGGCTGGTTAAGGGTCTAACCGTCCTATTTTGATCTTGACCTTTTTGAGTAGGACTCGGAAGCGATTCGATAGCCTTTCGTCGGTGATACTCTGTGGCATATCCTGGCTCCGTCGTGATAGTGCGTCCGGCCTTACTGCAAGCTTACTAGGGCGATAGCGGAGGTCAAAATCGAACTCTGTTAAGAGATCCGCCTAGCGTATCTACCGTTCATTCAGATGTTGTGCTTTACTAAAGTATCGGAGGTTCTTATGGTCCGTCACGATAGTAAATCGAGGCACCATTTTCAGCTTAGGTCTCTATTCGCGTAGGGCACGTATAATCGCTAGAAGCTCCTTATCGTGGATCTCGTAGTTTGATTCTGCTGGAGATAGCTTCTGGGAGAGATAGGCGTATGGCCGTAGTTACCTATCAGGCCCGTATTGCGATAGGACCGCCCCAGTAGCCTAGCCAGAAGCGTCAGTTTCCACGACTGTTTAACGATCCTCCTCGAAATGAGCTAGGATCGGTGCGTTTATAAAGAGTTCCTTTAGTTCCACGAAGGCCTGTTAGTAATTATCGTCCTATTCGAAGATAGCGTCTTTCTTTATAAGCCGTGTTAAGGGTGCCGAAAGGTCGGCGAATCGGGGGATAAACGGCCGGTAGAAGTTCGCAAAACTAATAAAGCTTCGCACATCTCGTATAGACTTCGGTCTCTCCCATGCCCTAATAGCCTCTACCTTCTTTGGGTTAATATGGATCCCCTTCCCGGCTTCGACAATAAAGCCAAGGTATTTCACCGATTTCTGCTTAAACTCTGACTTCGCGATGTTATATTGTAGACCCGCGTCTATTAGTTTCTGTAGAACATCGCCGACCTTTCGGCGGTGATCCGCTAGCGTTCCGTTAGAGTAGATTATTATATCGTCGACGTATACCGACACAAAATCATCGAGGTACTCTCGTAGCGTCTAGTTGATATACCTCTAGAACGTTGCCGGTGCGCCAGTTAGCCCAAATAGAGTCACGTTCCACTCGTAGAGCCCGTATCGCGTCCGAAATGCTGTCTTCTATTCTTCTCTAGGGTGAATACGGATCTTATGAAAGGCCGCGATGATATCGAGCTTTGTGAACTAGCGGGCGTGGCCTATATTCCGTAACGTTTCTCGAATTAGCGGTAGAGGGTAGCGATCCTTCACTATCCGTTCGTTCAATCCTCGGTAATCGATATAGAATCGTACGCCTCCACCTAGCTTCCTTACTAGTAAGATTAGTGCTACTACGGGCGATTAGCTTATACGTATGAAGTTCTTCCTAAGTAGGTCCGTTAACGTCTTCCGTAGGTAAAGAAGTTCTTCCTTATTCATACCGTAGAGAGGACCATATAGTGGTGGCTCTTCGACGCCGTTTCGGTCGCGTTTTAAGGGGATCTTATGATCGACCCCTGGTCGGTGTGGTGGTAGCTGATCAGCAAGCTGCTAGCTGAAAGCCGCTATCCATCGCCAGTAGTGTTTTGGTAGCTTATCCTTTGGATCGATATGCTTCTTAGGACGGAGTGCTCTCTCGATGTCGTCTAGCGAGACCCTACCGATTCGTAAGCGATTCACACCCGATACGCTCTACATAAGTTGCTGGATAGATAGTGCCTCCGCTTAGGTAACACGTAGTGCCTTTACCCCAATAGGCCTAATAGTACGATCTACACGATTCTAACACCTCGTCCGCTCCCCAGACTTTGTGAAGATATCTAGGTATCCTTTCCTTACTAAGTATCGCCCTTTCACGTCGTGTAACTATGGGTCTCCGAGTATTATACTGTCGCTTTATGGTCCGATAATATAGGCGAACACACGGCCCTGTTGATGGCCGTAGATATCGAGGTCGAAGTAGGTGGCGTGGGTGATTCGGTACTGATTCGGCACGACTCCGTCGAGGATTCGTGGCTGTATCTTGATGCGCGGGAGGTCGAGTAACTAGACTAAGGACTCGTTTACTGTTGCATAATAGCGGCAGCCGCTGTCGATAAGAGCTTATATAAATTAAATTCTATTCACTCTAGCATCGACTATAAACGGCGGTGTCTCACGTTCCAGTAGCTTTTCGACCCCCTTTCGCTCCTGCTCGCGGCTGAGAACAGGAGCTACTCTTTTCCCGATCCATCCTCGGTAGTCACATCTTCGTCGCTAGAGGCTGTTGTAACGGAATCTTCGTCGCTTATAGGCTTCGATTTCTTCACTTTAACCATACGCTCCTTTCCCTTCTTACTCGAAGCGGACGCAATTCGTGCACTACCCGGCCGTTGTGCTGGTAGTAGCGCGTACGTCCCGATAAAGTGGCCGATCTTTCCATATCGTAGGCACTTCCCATCGGCCCGCCGCTACTCTAGTACGTCCTGGCTAACCTATTGAGCCTACCTCGGCGCTCCAGTCCTAGATCGGTGGTGTTTCGTGTGGGTTTCGGTTCGGTTTACCGATATAGTAGGCGTCTAATCCATTTCGTCGTCGTTCTGTCTAGGCGAACGCGGCCGACGCGGCCGTTCTGCCTTAGTGATATTAAGGGCATCTATATCGGAGCTTATCTCGTGTAGCCGAGAGATCAGGTCCGAAAAGGTGGCGGGAATGCCCCGATTTATCAACGAATTCGTCATTGTCTTATTAAGTGCTCCGAGGAGAATCTGTCGCTTAGCCTCGTTATACCATTCGAGAGCGTCGGTATCAGCGAATTCCTTTTCTAGCCGTGGTAGGAACCTAGAAAAGCTTATATCTTCCGGTTGCCGAATCTGGTGGAGTCGCCTAGCTTCGCGTGCTTTGACATTCGGGTCTCCATAGATATTCTCGAGGTAGTCGAGTAAGGCCTGTGGTTCGCCAGTTTCTCGGCGGAGTTTCACAAAGGTTCCGGTGTTCTTCTATTCAAGCTTCTCTAGTCTAGAGAAGATATATATAAATTGGTCCTTAGGAGAACCAATAGCTTCGCCGTCTACACTAAGCTTGTTCTCAATCGAAATTCGCTAGGTTGGCCAGTCGCTCGTGCTTCCACCGAATGGCTTTTGGTCCGGGAGGCGGGGCTTCGGTCGGTGAATAATCTCTGTTCGTGGAGGAATCGGCACCGGTTCGGTAGCCGATCGGGCTGGTGTCGCCTGTCCTTCGTTCATCGTGGTTGTCGTCGTGGCCAGTGAGGCTTGGCGCTCTAACATTGCTTCGAGACGACGCATCCGTTCTTCTTGTGCAGCTTCCTGTTGGTAGTGCCGCTCTCGTTCTTCGTTCTGCATAGCCTGGGTCTGTGCTAACTGCTGCAATAGCGTCTGCGCCTACCTAGGAGGGCTCGTCGATTCCTGGTGCTGCATAGCTGCCAGGGGTTATGTAGCGTGCCGGTAATGTGTCGGTCGCTTTTCGTCCAATGTTCTAATATGCCTAGGAATTGCGATCTCCTAAGGCTTTCCAATACGTCTCGAGCGCTAAGAGTTTTATGCGCGAGGATTCCGTTCCAATCGCTGTTCGTCACTGAATCACTAGAGATTCAGGGGGCTTTCCAATGAGTGCCTAGGTCGCTTTCCTAGGGCTTTTCCAATAACCAATGATACTTCTAAGTGTAGAAGGAAGCTTTTTGTATGTGAAGGGCTGAAGCAAGACTTGATTCAATCTAACTAGGCCAACATGCTGTTTACAAAAAGCTTAAGGAGGGGAAGTTTATCCTGCGCGTTCTCCACGTCAACATGCCAAGGTCTCGTGATACACGTGACCTATATCGGGCACTGGCCCGTGACAAAGAGCTTTTATAACTAACGTAGGCCAATCTTATCGGTAGTCTAGCCATTCGCAGAGACCTCGATTCGCCAATCTTTTAGTAGGTTATTAAACCAACTAGCGATAGCAACCTTAGCTTTAAAAATCACATATAGCAGAAGCGAATAGCCATCAGCGCTAATTACTTTAATCGTAGTAACCCATTCGCGATTTCCTAATTATAAAAGACGTAGCCGACCGCAGATTTCTGCCCGCGTAATAACCTTCTGCGTAGATATAAGGCCCATTACGAATCCTATCTCATTAAATTTATATGTATCCTCCGCTTAGATCCCGTTCTCATTATTTATACGTTATACGGTCGCGAACCAGGCTCGTAGGGCTTTCGGGTCCTCGTTTAATACGCTTTAGTAGTCGTATTTCCTCGAGTATCGCGAGCGAAGCTCTTCACACCGGTTAATAAAGGCTGTTAGCTAGTTCTTACTAACAGTAGGCGGGGGGTGGCTACCGCGTGCAGCCAGTAGGATATTAGCCATCTCTCGTACAGTAGCCTGCCTAGGCGCTGCTCCACGCCCATTAATAGAGATTATCCATTAGCAAAGCGAATACTCTTCCAATTCAGTCAGTTTATAGCCAGATAGGCGCTTATCGACGCGTGAAACCACCCCTTTAGCGAGGTCGGCCAACGTTATGTGAGGAATTTCATATAGCTTAGCTACCGCGCGAATAGATTGGATACGGCCTTCTTATAAATCAGATAGGGCCAATAGGATCTTGCCCTCTTAATTGGCTAATTTATGCCGAGATTCAGAGCTAATTGGTGGCATGGTGGCTAGTTGAAGTTGACAGGTAGGTAGAGAGACGCGATTTTAGATGGGGTGTACGGAACGGCTAGGGACTACGTTAGTTGTGAAGTTGATTAACTAATATCAGTTAGCTGTCAATATTAAATAGTCTCGGCATAGCAGGACGAGCCAGACGAGAAATGTGAAGAATATCTGAATTTAAATTCTCAGCTTAATAGTCAGCTAACTAGGGGCTTACAGGCCACCGGGTCACCGGGTGAAAAAGCCCCCAAAGTTGTTATCAAGACAAGAAAGAAGTTCTCCTTCGCGATGAGGACCCTCATGATGAGGAAAAAGGCGGAAACAGTATTACCCTAGCAGTTCCACCTTGTCACTTGCGCTAATATTGTTCACATCTCATAGGCTTTTTTTCTGGACAGTCTGCTCATGGGATCTCTGGCACAGAGGTGGATAAAAGCTCAGCTGTCTTCAACGGAGACGCTATTGTACAAAGAAGATTGGGCTAAGATTCTCCCTAACACATTCTTCGAGGAGGATAAGCCTACATTCTACGCAGCCTATGGTCAACTTATCAATACGATTCAACTTATTCGCCAAGATGCCCCTGGTTTGGAAAAGAATATCGATGACGAACTTGATGGTGCTAAACGGGCCATGGTACTGGCTGATGATGGGCGGCAATATAACGATTCCTCGTACATGATCCAGGCTTTGAACAACAAGCTTGCCGCAAACGATGTATCCTGGGTAGGTCGTTTTCCGTCCTGATTTGACCATTCAAATATACTTGGTCACCCAGTAGTGTGCTAATCTGGCTGAACAGGAGGTGAAAACGAAAACTGTCGAGGGCCCTGAGGGATACACTTGGGAACTAGTCAATATTGAGGCGACCCTCGCGGCTCACCCTGAAGCATCCGAGGACCTGAAGAGCGCAGTCCGTCAGCTTGGCTCGAATTGGGGAACTGCAGCCAGTGAAGACGTAGGGTCAAAAAAGCATGTCGAGGCTCTCCTCGCAAGTGCACTCTTCCAATCAACACTTCTGGGTGATAGTACCTGTGAGTTTGAGCTGTGATCCCCCTATTCAAATGTTCTCCGTATTCTTAGGGCTTGACAGTACTAGTACATTGGTATGACCATATATATGTACGTACTAGTACCACAGGGGGACTCCGGACAACATTTGAATGCTCTTTTCAAAATATCTGAATTTGCTTCTTGCATGTCTGCACTTGTCAATAGTACTAGTAGTATACTTTATTTTCTCCATGGCAAAATTGAATGTGCTTGAGCCGAGATGTCTTCAAGGGCACTTTTATCTACATACTAGCTCCAAATCTTCTACTGAATATAACAAAAAGCCAACATCTGGAACAATGAAAAATTACTATCACAATATATGTATATGTACATTGTGACATAGTTGTATTAACATGTATAGTAGGTGCTGGACAAGGAAATGCATCTGGAACACTGAGTTGAGCGTCATGATTTGAATAGACAAGAAGTTCCACCTGCTACTAAGCAATGACCTTGTTTCTAAGACGGCCTCTTGTCCGATAGGATGTCTTCGATCGTTCTAACAAATGTTCCTCACGAGCTCCAATCAGCCCTGCCCGTCCCCTATGCCCCCGTCCTCGCCCTCGTATTGATATTGGCCATGGAATCCGGGTAGTTCCGGGTGGTGGCCGGAAGCCCTCTTCTGCCTCCTCTGAATTGTTGCACATATCGGTGCACAGTCGAAACATTATCGCACCGCGCATGCGTGATAGTCTGTGTTCTGGTGTTGGTAATTTCCGTCTCAATATCCGATCAATCTCGATTGCTAATTTCTCTTGAAGGTCTTGAGAAGATTCTCTGTGTAAGTCCTGAGCAGCGGTAACGTGACCCTTTTTTTGTGTTTCCTCCGCTAGAGCAAAGAATTCATCGAGTCTCTTTTGATCTGAAATATCAACAAGTTGAACTGGCGCATCGCCTAAGAGTCCAAATAGACCTGATTTTAATCCATACTCAGAACTGGCGTGTATAACAATCTTTCTAGTAACGACCACCAAGTTTGGTATTGATTTGAGGAGACTTAGGTCGTATCCAGCAAGATCATTTATCATTAAAGAGCCACCCTGCGCGGAGTTTGCCGCATGCCAAGCAAGATACTCAACAGGGTTACCCTCACACTCGTAAACGACATCCCAATATATCCAGTTAAGATGCACAGTATCTCGGGATGGATCTATTAGACCGAAGTTCATCGTCTCGGATTCCCAAAAAGCTTCCTCGATCATTTCTTCATACGGGAGCGGGACGCGACTCTGCAAAGCAAGATCGCGAGACTCGCGACATACACGGGAGATGGCTGGCGGCCTGAGGTTCATTTGTGTGGTCATGCGATTTCCACAAATAATTGGAATAGCCCGAAGGCTTCTTTGGTAGAACTCATCCTCGTCTAGCTCGTGGACTCGATATGGCAGACATTCACGCCAAATCATGATTCGAATCTCTGCCGAAAATTCTGGAAAGCGCGGAAAGGCACCGGTGCCCGGTGAGTTCACCATTGTCATAATGTATATACCGGACTCGTTATTCACGTTTCCTGATAAGGATGGATGACTTTAGCGTATCGAATTGGAATACTAGCGTGGAAGGGATTTTTCCGGGTTCCAGCTCAGCGGTACCCAAAAAAAGTTCAGTGGTAACTTACCGCTGAGATCGGGCAGCTTAACTAGCGGTACCTAGAATTAGTCTGAACTTTTTAGGTAGGTTAACTACCGCTGAACTTTTTTTAGGTACCGCTGAGCTGAGTGCCCGGGGTTCCAGCCTGCTCATGTGGACCGCCGTTCTGATTACGTAAACATATCATAACCATCAAAAATTTCCCAGCGTTTGTTCTTGATTCAGATCATCTCTCAAATTATTCTAAACATGTCTCAGAATACACAAAATCCCGATGGGACCTCCCCAAATTCGTCGGCGCCGGCCGACTCCAAGATTGATCACGCCGCTTCGATTAGGTATTGGAGCAGTCTTCCTAGCACCACCAGCAATATGTTGGGGATGCTTGGCACGTATCCGTGGTATTCGCGCATCGAGTTGCAGGGCTCAAAGAACTTCTTGAACAAAGTCCGCCGCCTTATACCCGCGCTTCAATCCGATGGCAAATTTAACCTCGGAGTCGATTGCGGCGCCGGTGTTGGACGCGTCACCGAGGGCTTTCTGCGTCATGTTTGCACAGTGGTAGACGCGGTAGAACCGGTGCAAAAGTTCACCCAAGTCCTCGAAGAAGGCCAACTCAAGAAAGATGGCGTTATAGGAGACATCTATACCCTCGGTCTTGAGGATTGGTATCCGGAGAAGAAATACGACCTGATTTGGACTCAATGGTGTGTGGGTCATCTCACAGATTCGCAGCTGGTTCAATACGTGTCTCGATGTCGGAATTCTCTGACAGATGGCGGGATCATGGTGATCAAAGAGAATCTATCCACTCATCCTGGCGGTCAAGATATGTACGACGACGAAGACAGCAGCGTGACAAGGACGGACGCGAAATTCAAGCAGATCTTTGAGGAAGCTGGAATGGAGGTGATCAAGGCGGAGATCCAGACGGGATTTCCAAAACAGTTCAAACTCCTTCCTGTCAAGTCTTACGCGTTACGACCGAAAATCTGAGGATCCTGTCGAATCCACTGGGGCTTTCGATCGAATGCCCCTCGTCATTGTCGACCACCTTACTTGCCAAGACATCTGGCTCCGCAAACCCTGCTCTAAAATCACGATATACTTTGTTCGGCATGCTCAAGTTCATGGGTTCTATTGATGAGTTGAATGGGTTGAGTTCTATGGTTAATTATGCTCTGCCGGTCCTGAGAACCTATTTCGAGCTTTTTCGGTCCTCGTTATCCTTCAAAAAGACGTGAGCGGGCCACAATAAGCAATGGTTCTATGAGACCCGACACCGTGCGGGTAACTTTCCAATGGAAATAAGTCGGGAAATCTGCTCTAGTTCGAATTGCGTTCCGAAGCAAACGACATTCGACTCTCTTACTTGATTTGCGGATGGGTGGATTGCCTACCTTCGGGGTTTGCTCCAAGAAAGCCATTGATCACCCAGTGACTTAAAGCTAGGGAAGGCTATGCATGTGAAGCCCACTTCCGAATCTGAAACTCAGTAAACATTCCGAAGGGATCTATCAATCGTGTGGAGATGAACGCGTGGTGCCTTGCCACGACTATTTTTCTGGGCTTGGCGACTTTGGGGCTGTCATACTATTCAACCGCATGTTAGACCTGTAATACTTGTCCAAAGAGTGAGGAATGAGAAATTTTCTTGCGTCCAATTATTGTAACCTTTGCGAGGGGTTATTTGCCAGTAAATAGCAAGTTAGTTCCATGGTCTGCAACCATCTTCGTTTTTGGGACCCCGCAGATTTCCCGGCACTTCCTATGATTGAGTTAGAAAGTGCCGGATATTCCAATTGAAGCGTTTCTTAATTTCGAAGAGACAGCGCGCAATGAGGCATGAGACAAGGTCCACTTGCTAAATCGGCTCGGTATCCCTAGATTGCTAGCCCTTTGTTCTGGGCTCACCACCAAAACCGGGCGGGCTGGGAAATAAGGTTAGCTCATGCCCGCTGCCCGAACCCAAAGTGCCTTGCGTCATAACGCATACCCCTGTCGATGATCAACCCGCGGATCTACGACGATCCGCAAAATTGCGGCTTTTTGAAAACATCGTGAGATGCTTCGTCAGCGACGCAAATTGCAGAAGGTCTAGTATTTAATCTTTCATTGCCTGGAGTGATGATAGATTATTCGGCTAAGTCTCAGTACTTACTGAATCAGTACAACAATGGGTCGAGCGTGAGTTACCTGTTATCACAACAGCCTCAAGCGACAGGAACTAATCGGGCCGCAGAATTGATGGTTCAGCATTGAGCTGGGCCGAAGCCGAACAGGCTGCACCTGTAATCCGCAAATGGGCCACAGAGGTAATTGTTACCCCCATAGACCGAGGAAATTTACTGATATCGATAGCAACTACTCCGTCTCTGGCATCAACAGAGAAATCGAAACGACCCCGTCCCATTGTGGGGGGACGAAGTCAGTTTGAAAACCCAAAGTCTGGGAGAGACACATTCGCTGACACAAGAGCCCAGATCGAATACGCATTGGTTGACTTTGATCGCGAGAATTCGCGGGCCACACTATTGCTGGAGCAAGAGAGAGTGATTCGGCAATGGGAAGCGAGCCAGTGTTGCCCAAGCGATGGGTACAACCAACTCCTGAAACAAGGCTGAGCGACAAGATTGAATGCTGACAGGTGTTTGACAGAGCTACGTTACAATGGGAGTGGGCATCTTATGTTGTCGAAACCACCCCTGCAGCTCCATACAATGGCAAGGTAGGGGATCTCTTACAAGTTGAAGCAAATATGCGTCAAAGGTATTAATTATGGAAGCTTCTGATGTCAATATAAGTGCTAACAATCAGTGTTAGGAGACATGTAATCAATCGATACCTCTTGCCTCATCAGCAAGCCATGTCTCTCTGTGTTTTCCCTCGAGTGGGAGTCAAAGACACATGGACTACTCCCAGTACACCCAATCATCTTGTTTGTCCCCTGCCTCGATATCAATTGCTGGCGAAAAATGTTCAGGACCGCCCTCAAGGTCGAATGCGGACGTACTTTCCAGTCGCTCGGGATGAATTGACGTCAAATCCGTTCCACGATGACCCACCGACGGGGAAAGGAATTACTGAACATCTTTGTTTGGATGAGCTAGAGATCGGTACCGGGTGCTGCAGCATTCAAACAACCTTTCAAGCGGCCAACGAGACCGAAGCTCGATGGCTGTACGATCAACTCATTCCGCTGGGGCATGTCCTTCTTGCCATGACTGCTGCGACACCCATGTGGAAAGGATATCTAGTTGATACCGACATTCGATGGCAAAGGTTTGGAGACTTGGTTGATGATCGCCGACCCGAAGAAATGGACTATGTGGTAAGTGAAGTTCTTTTTCTGGCAAATACACGTCGTATGATACTGATTTTCTGGGAAGCCACCCCGTTGGACGTGGAATCGGACATATCTCTCACGCGACAAGCCTCCAATGCTAGGAGGTAAAGCCCCTCTTCAGCCTATGGACAAGACCATCAAGAACCGGCTACTTGAAGGGGGCATGGATGATGCACTTGCCGAGCATTTTGCATCAATCCTCACCCGCGATCCACTCCTACTAACTCGGGCAGATCTCGACAATCTCAATGAGTCAAACTCGAGATTGTTTGAACTTCTTCATGGCTGTGTGTGGCATCATGTTCGCTTCAAGCCTCCTCTCACTGATAGTGGACCCGGGTGGTGTGTTGAATTCCGACCGATGGAGGTGCAACTGACAGATTTCGAGAACGCGGCGTTCGCGATCTTCATGTACCTGCTATCTCGGGCGATCACCACCTTCCACTTGAATTTCTACCTACCTCTTGACATGGTCGGCGAGTCTTGGGAAACGGCCCAGAAGCGTAATGCTGCGATAGAAGGGCGTTTCTGGTTCCGGCGATCAGGGTGGTCTTCTGAATTCCATTCCAACGGTCAATCTGCCAAGTCTATGTGCAAAGATAAGACCCATCATCACCACGCGGAGAAAGAATACGGGCTCATGACTGTTGATGAGATCGTCAATGGTGAGGATAATCCTGAGGGGTTCCCCGGGCTTTTGGCCCTGGTGTGGCAATATCTTGACCACACGGAGGTTTCCACTGTCGAAAAATCTCAGCTCGCTCCATACTTGGATCTTATTGAGCGACGCGCGAATGGAACCAGTCCGACACCGGCATCGTGGATGCGTGAATTTGTTCACCAGCATGAAGGGTACAGCCGCAACAGCTATGTTAGTGAGCAGGTTTGCTATGATATGATGGAGGAGATCTCTGCTTTGAACAAAAGTTAGACTTGCGTCCAAGGCCAACCTTTCTACTGACAAGCATCCAGCTTGAAGTATAGCCCAAATGTCGAGAATCATATAATTTAGAACTAGAGCTTGTTATCCGCTCAGCCAAACATAACCTGGGTAAGGTTTAACCAAGTCTTCTTCCCAGTCTTCCTACCAAATTACTATCCCACTTAAAATGACTAAGAATAACCCTGGCTAGGCGTAATTTCTGAAAAGGGGGCACTCAATTTGCGGTTCTGGTAAACATTGCACAATTAAGAGACTTTTGAAGAGCTTTAGCGGGGTCTGGAATTACCTTCGCCTCTGTCGACCGGAATCATCCCTCATGATACGATCCAGCTACTTGACAGAGCACAGCACACCGCTGCGCAAAATATACGTCCGCCTATCACTCTCGGCTCCGCCGTAAATTCCAGTAATCAAAATCCGCCGCTTATACTGCAAGGAGCATGGTGAACGCCATTGATTATGTGAAAGTGGGAAAGCCAGTACTTGATAGATTTTTCTCATGGCCCTTAGCGCCTACTTTACTGAGGTGTTTAGAGAAAAATTCAAACCAATACGCAACTCCAACAGCGAATCCCAACTCAACATCGACAAACTCACTCAGATATACTGATATCGCGCCGGGTGTCGGCCAGATACAAAGCACATCTGACACGCATTGCAGGACAGGCCAGGGCCAAAGTCCCACTTGCAGGAACGACACAACGATAGCCAAATGACCACCAAGCTCGAGAACTTGACTTTCTCGCCAATATAGACCTGTTCTAAGGGCCGCGTTCACCGTAATCATCTAACTTATCCCTTTAGCTTAGCTTCGAAAAGATATTGCAAGTCCTAGCATCTGCGTGGGGCTTGCTAGGGTTCAATGCCCTGATGAAATCAGAAACTCATGGTTGATCAGCGACATACAAAACAAGATTTCCTTTCAAAAGACTGCATACAGTAGCTGGTACGGATTTTAAGAACCATTTTGTTGTTTGACCAGTTCCCAAATTGAGCAGAACAAACGTTTCTTCCATTTTCAGCGTAAGTCATTTGTCTACTTCGCATGATCCGCATAACTGCTCCTGGCTCGGAACTTCTCCCCATACTTCCACAATATAAACGGAATAGGGCACCCAACAACCAGTGCTAGCAATGCCAAAATGCTGTTTCCCCATCCATATCCCAAGGCTGAGTACATCTCTGGGCTGAAGAGGGGAAACCCGAACCCTGTCAATCCCCGCAAAATATACACTGCTCCATTTGCGCTCGCGGCATACACCGGGAAAGTATCCAAAAGATAAGCACTGACACACTGGAAAACAACAGTAGCACCCATCAGTGGCAGCGCAATACCAAGGTCAGGAATGATCCAGTGTGCCTTGTACTCCGCACTCCATCCAAACCACAAAAGGCCGATTGGTACGAGCAAGGATGCTGGGACCATCATTGGGAGGCGGAATTCAGGTTTGCCGACACCACGGTTCCTTGCCACTTGGTATCGATAGACCCGGTCGGTAAGGAATGCACAAACGGCTGCTCCAAATAGATAGCCAATGCAAGGCGCAATATAGTTGAGCGTGCCTATGCTGAGCTTCATATGGTATTGATCTTTCCATAGGTTGGAGAAACTGCAAAGAAGCAGATACACAATCCCATAGAGGTATCCATAATAACAAGCCAGGGCCTGTACAATGGGCTGAGTGCAGAGGAAGTATAGGGATCGAAAGAGTGTTCGTCGATAGCGCTGACCAAGAGTCTCATTTTCTTTCTCATATAGAGTCTTCCAGACTGGCTTGGCTCCGTCTTTTTCTCCAATGTATTCCTTCATTTTCTTTTCCTTCTTGCGCTGAAGGAGAACTGGAGCGTAACTCTCTCGTGCCATAATGGCGCATAAGACCAGGAATGCCCCTGATGCAATAGATGTTGCGTAGAATGCCCAACGCCAGGTGGAGTAGTCGGCGATGAAACCACCAACTATGGGACCTAGGCAAGATCCCAGCACCGGGCCCATGCTGACCAGAGCTACGGGGAGCCCTCGCTCTTCCTTCCGAAAGACATCTCCAATCATACTCGCTCCAACCTAGAGCAATATTAGCATTTAAAATGTTTACTTCAAAGAATGCACACTTACCGCTAATGAGGCACTCGCACCCGTTCCGCTCAGTAAACGAAATAGCAAAAGCTGCGGCATGCTTTTCGAGAAGCCAGCAGCAAGGTTGAAGGCAAAGTAGAATAAGTTTCCTGCCTGTAACACTGGCAATCGTCCATAAAGTTCACTCAAAGGACCAAGAAGGATAGGTCCAAGGCAGTACATGAGAAGGAACAAGGACAGTGCAAGCGGTCCGGCGACAGAGGATGTGACATTGAATTCGGCAGCAATAGCCCCTTCCGCGGGAGTCGTGATGGTTGAAGAAAGAGGCATTAAGAATAATGGAATAGCCACAGTGACCATGATAAGCCATCTCCGAGACTGTGGCCAGTCATGAGGGTGGTCCCCTTCGAAATCAACCATCATGATATTTTTCTCGGATGCCATGTCGACTGGTGATCGTCAGTCAAACTCAGAAGAAGAGCGATGGCGGTTATTCAATGTTCAAATGTGAGATAGCTGGCATCAAATAAAGCACTCAGATACTTGTGATCGACAGACAAGCGTCGATCGTTTTCAACCCTCCTTCTCCCTAGATCTTGAACTGTGGGTATCGAACGCGTACACCTCTCAAGCAACATTATTTTGATGCCATGATATATGTTTGATCGGCATGGATCCGGAAGATCATGAAATCTCGATGTTCCTGAATTATGGGTCTCAAGAAAAGCGGACCTGATATAACTAAAAATTGAGGGACGAGCGATATCTGGATCTGATGTCATTGTATGGGGCCCTTCGGACCCCTACTTCCTTCTGATACTCCACCTTAGAGCAATAGTCATTAATGCGGGGCTTTTGACGCGTCAAGGGATCAAGATCTTATGAAGCAAGTATCCCTTGAATTGGAATGACTTCATCAGGTAATGATCGCACCCGCGTTTCTCGCGATTCGGTTTCCTAGGGCAGGTTAGGATCGTCATTCCTTTGGTGAGCTTCGAGAACGCGAGGTATCAAACTTTCTGCGGAATGAGCTTGCGCACTCAAAATGGATACTATCAATTGGGGAGGTTTGGGGCAAGAATATGGGCCCAGTTCTCGTTGTTCAGTCGTTAAGTCAAGAGACAAACGGAGGTCGAGGCTTGATCGGGGAGTTTCTCGCAATCAGAAACCTGAGGCTCCATTTTCACTGCGGCACTTTCAAGCATCCATGCGATCTCTTAACAACGAGTCGCTCGTACAGAAAGATGAAATATTGGCTTTTTCTTAGGGGTTCACCGCTACAGGACATACGCCGAGCATCATATCGAGATCGGTTCACCGAAATGTAGCGAAAACCCCCGGTCGCGGAGAAATGCCGAATGAGTCACTAGCATCACTGGCGAGACTTCTCAACAATATAATCGAACGTTTTGCCCTCATTACCCCATAATTTTCCTGGAAACATCTTCGTACGTGAGCTTCTATCGCCTATCGTACCATCACCATGATCAAGGGCCAAGTCATCATTGTTGGGTGAGCGCGAAGACCGAGTTTATTCCTCAACGCAAACTAAACACCAGCCACATTTCTCTAGTGCCGGTGTTTTAGGCCTCAGCTGTGCCTTACAGCTGTCTCGATCTGGCTATACAGTCACAGTCATCGCTCGAGACCTTCCTGGTGATTCACATATCGATTATGCCTCTCCATGGGCTGGGGCCCACTTCCGCCCCTCCCCCGCAAAAACGCCAGTAGAGCAGCTCGAACAACGATTGATGCGGGACACGTACAGCGAGCTTGAGAGACTGGCAAAGGAGCATCCTGAGTCCGGCGTCAAGATTGTCCCGGCGATTGAATACTTTGACTCTGCTGAGGCGGACTCGTTCCTAGCCAAGGAGAATGGCTACATTGACTGGCCCGATTTTCGGATCCTAAAGTCGGAGGAATATCCTGCGGATCATGAGTCGATTCAATTGGGTGTCACCTACCGCAGCTGGGTCTTGAACTCTCCAGTATACTTGCAGTGGTGTCGGAAGCAGGCTGAAGAGCAGGGTGTTGGGTTCGTTCGTGCAACTGTAGCATCCATGGACGAAGCGGTCTCGATCTTCCAACAAGAAAAGAGAGGAAATGAGGGAAGTGACATCCGGGCCGTCATCAATGCGACAGGTCGTGGATTGAATGATCCCGACTCCTTTCCATCTCGTGGTCAGTTCATCATTGTGTCCAATCAATGCGACAAGACGATCAGCCACCATTGGGCAGATGGCTCATCGACTGTGATCATTCCCCGGCCTCTGGGAGGAGGTACAGTTATTGGTGGGACAAAGGAGCCTAATAATTGGTCAGTTCTTTTCATGTTCTCCATAACTTAACGAATATCTACACAGCTAACCAGCGTAGGTCTGAGGACATATCTGATACTGCCACTGAAACAATCCTTGCAAGGGTTGCAGGGATCTGTCCTGAGCTGATCGACCGGGAGAACCCTGTTACTGAGAATACTCAAGGATTTGACATTCGTCAGGTCTACATTGCTCGTCGACCCATGCGACGAGGCGGTTTGCGCCTGGAAAAGGAAAATATGAACCAGGGTATTCCTCTCATCCACTGCTACGGCGCTGGTGCGAGTGGTTTCAAAATAAGTTGGGGAGTGGCCAGACAGGTCGAGCTCCTGGTTGCTGATACTCAGCTTCTTGTGAATAATCCTTTAGAGACATCATGAGCGTGTTAGCAACATCTTCCATCATGCGGCTAGTCGTGCTCGGTCGAGGCTGCTTTGTCAAGTGGAACGGTCCTCAAGATATTTGAGTAGATCCAAATCTATGCATTCGCACTCAGAGTCTATATCTAAACTTCTATTAAACAACAAAGCTTTTGATCGGAGCACATCGACGCTCCCTCAGTCTAGTTTTGCTTCTTGGATTCGTTCTCGGGAAGCTTCCAGTGGAGAACACCATCCGAGTTGACATCGGAGACAACCTTGCAAGTGGTGAAGGTGTCAACCAACGACTTCAGGAAAAGGCCCTCGTCGAGGTGATACTGGTCTCCGAGGTAGGGGACAATCGCATTGGTGGCCTCCTCGGCGTGGTAGAAGGGGATCTTAGGGAACAGGTGGTGAACAACGTGGTAGTCGATAATCTCGTGGAAGAAGTGACGACCGATGAAGCCGAAGCGACGGTCAACGGTGGAGAGGGCACCCTTGACGAAGGTCCACGCGTCCGCATCGTAGTGCGGCACCTCGGGGTGAGTGTGGTGCAGGTAAGTAATGGCAACTAATATAGCATGTTAGACGTGAAATCATGGAGCCGCGGTAATAAGTCAATCCTTACCAAGCCAGTGGTGGACCCAGAAGTAGGGCACAACGTAGAGCAAAGCAATCTTCCAAGCTCCCATCTGGGTGGCCAGGTAGTAGAGCGTGCTGCCAACAATCAGGAGGCCAATGTCAGTGATGGCAATCAGGTGTGCCTGGGAGTCGGTGAAGAGAGAGCCGAGAGGGTCAAAGTGGCTGTTACGGAACGGCTTGGGGCTGTTTGCCTTCTCGGGCAGACTCTTGCTTCCAGCGCTGATATTGAACATCAGGTAGAATTGCCAACCAAGGATCTGGTGGCTCAGAAGAGCAACGGCGTTATAGAAAGGAGTCTCCTCAAACAGCTCCTTAAGCTTCTCGATCATGGTAGGCAGTCTGGTCTGGCGCTGCTCATCGGTGGGAGGAACGAAGACAGTGTCCTTCTCGATGTGGCAGTGATAGCGGTGGTGTCTCGCATGAGAGATCTTCCACGAGAAGTACGGCACCATAAGCAGGGAGTGGACGGCCCAGCCAACAACATCGTTCAGCATGGGGAACGCGGAGAAGGCACCATGTCCACACTCGTGGCCGAGAATCCAGATTCCAACGCCAACACAGCCCTGGAGGAAAGTATAGGCGGCCCAGGCACAGGCCCGCTGTGTGGCAGTCGGCAAGAGATCGATGTGAAGAGCTGCGTATACGAGCACGGAAGCGTAGATGAGGTCGCGGGCAAGGTAGGCGAGGGACCTGATCGCAGAGCGCTCAAAGCAATGAGCAGGGATCTTGCTTCTCAAGAAACCATAGGTGATATCCTCGGGCTTGAAAAGGTCAGCGCAATTGCAATTGACATGCTCGAAAAGCACCGAAACTCACCTTAGCTTCGGCCTTCAAGCGGTAGGTCACCGGCTCGACCGTCTGGATAGTTGATGATGCCATCTTTGGGTATCAAATGTTGCTTCAATCACGAAATCGAGTTGAGTCAACAAGAATAAATGCAAAAGGAAGCCTCGCCCCCTGTCAAAGAAAAATTATCTACGATAAACGCATGGTCCAATGATTGGTTCCTGAATTACCCTAATCATGGAGCCCTACACGAAGACATCTCTTGCCCCTTTCCAGACGGTGGCGCAGCAAATCCATGGATGGAGTCCAAGAATGCACCAATGTGATAGTATGTCTGATCACTTCCGAGACGCGTTCCAAAGACTCGCTTAGTTGTCCAACAGAACCGTTGAAAATCGTTGAGTTTCACGGGATTCGACGTGGAGAACATTGAAATTTCTAAGCTTGGCGCTAAATTCAATTTCTTTTCTCGGCCTCCGATTGGTCCCGGCATCGCTCAAAGTTTGAGCCTAATCGCTAGCTTCGATGGAGTCTGCCTCAGGAGCGTTGGAAATTTTTCTTCCCCTTTTTCTAGATGAAGTTAGTTGGTTGGTTCTTTTGCTGATCATGCTATTATTATTTTCTTATTTGCAGCGAGATACAGCTCACGACTCTGTGCTTTCAGAAGACTAAGGCATTGTCTACGTAGGGTTCAATTAGGGTTCGATCTTATCACTCAGCCCACAGCCATTATGTTGCCAATATTGTGTCAAAGGGGCGAGGAATCCTTCGATCGGGAAGTTTCAGTCAGACAACGGAGCAATTCGGACAGGGGGTTTCGTTGAGATTCTCATTAAAAGAGGAAAGAATCCACCGCGGAGAGCTCCCTGACAGACGGAGAAACTAGTCCGAATGGAGGTGTGGATCTAACCCCCGAACTCAACAATTGAAAAAGTATCAGAAAAATTGGAGCAAGACGATCAATGGCATGTGAAAGGGGTATCTCCGGTCTTGCCACTAGGGCCGAGGACGAGAGAGAATGAGAAATCAGACCATCAACTCGATTGTACGGATACAATTGCTTCGTTCTGGCGTGAATTGTGCAACTCGCGTCCGAAGCAGGGGCTATAATGTCGACCAATAACTAGCTCTCGTGTCTTTTCTCCGTGAACCAAAGTCTCCAATTTGACTCAATAAATGGCTCTGAGGACTCGAGGATGCAAGGCCTTGATACCTCATTGACCCAAATAGCCTAAAGACACACCTGCGTTTGCCGCCCTTGAGATATCAGATATTACAGCCACTTTGCTTAAGCTACCGCCTGGGCCCCGTGGCAAGAACTTCCGATGTCCTATGCCAACGTGTCAATTCCTTTTGCAATTTCAACTTGGATAAACAATCTGACATATCCACAACGTGATACCTTAGTGTCAGGCTATTGCGATTGCCCTTGCCGCTTTGACTTCTCAACAAACCCCGGCGCTGAGATCTAGAGACTCGAGCAGTGGGCAAGTCAAATTTCAATGGAACCTAATCTTCCTTAAGACAATCTTATCCATATAGCTGGGCTCTTTAAGCGGAGTGGTACATCGTGAGGAGGTAATTAAGGGTCTACGTAGAAATATATCGAGAAAGGAGGCGTAAAACATGAAAACATCCCCGTCAGCTTGGAATTTCGAACTTTTAAAACAATCAATGTCAGTTCTTCTCTCTAATTCTTTTCGTTCAAAGCCAGGGAGCAAGCCGTTGTGAGGTGAAGGTAATAGTCATCTTTCTCCAATCTTTCTCGCTCTTCGCCTTCGTGCTGTCTTCCTCTACGTGCGATTCTCCCTTGATTGTCAACCACCCGCACCCCAGCCCCGCGACGACCCAAACACATGCCGGGCCCAGGCCTACCTAGAATACCTGAGTCAAAGCCGTCTTGTATGCTTCCAGCGCTAGTTCCAGTTTCCGAGCAGAAGTCGGCCTCTTAGGGGGGGGTTGCCTCAGGCCGTAAGATGCTGGTCACATCTAGACGCGGCACAGATAATATCACAACTACCCCAAAGAATTGTGCAAAGATAAACATAACGATGGCCGGGGAGCGTCGGGAATCGGCTTGTAATGCCGTATAAGGCTGCTGAAAAAGAAGCCCACATCCAAGGCCGATTATGGCTTGATAACGGATGAGAGAGAGAGGAGGGGACGAAATGATAGTTACAGTGATGCCAACACCAATAAACATGAGTGTCACCATTGGCCATTGAAGGGAGATATTTAGCATCTAATCTTAGTCACGAGGATGCCTCCTAGAACGAGGGCGATCAGTAAGCGTAGGGTGCGAGAAAGGTCGAGTAAGCCGGAGTGTATAGTGCTAACTTGTCGCACAATTTGGTAATATTGTGGAAGCTAACAAAGCAAATCAGCTGGACGAAGATGTGGGCAACTGGCTTAAGGGAATAGCATCTTTCACATGACGTGGAAAAAGATACGGTCTCCGGCAGTGAAAATGATCTTCAAGACATTGAACGGCAGGATACGTGATCGTAGCAACCGAAGTGATAGCGTCGCCTGATCACCCATGTAGTATTGCTGAATTGCAAGTAACAGACACGGAGTCAATGTCACCGCGAGTAAGAGAACTACTTCTTTACTGCTCCAAGTATATTGATCACCACTTCACTGCAAGGCTAGAACGAGACGGATTATCAATGGCACGAAAGTCACAGTGCCGACGATGTCTAACTGGCGCAATTGACCCTAGGTCGAAACAGTATTGTATTGCCCCTTAGTTTTGGGAAGTTGCAGGCAAGTCAGAACGGTAAAAATCGGTAGCACGCCCAAGGGTATTCTAATTTAGAAACAGATGCGCCGGGGCGAATAAACAGCGATGGCACCTGCAAGTCAATCTGACTTGTGGTATTCTTCTTTGCCTCCTTGAAGGCAGGGCCCCAATCAGCGGCCTTTTGTCGCAGCAGTGTTCATAGGTCTTCTCAAGTATACCTCTCAAGAGGATATTGTGCCCTCTTATATAAAAACTCGGGAAAACCTCGCTCCGTAACTATACCACTGTTCAAATCAAGACAGCTTATAGTCAAAGTAGGAATCTAGACATTTTTCAAATTAAAATATACTGCAATACTGGACGGAATCATTCGACAAGCTCATAACGAATCGACTTTAGCAACTCCATGGACGGACGAACTACTCTAGGGGGGCTGGATTGCTGGCATAGATGCAATCACATGCACATCGCACGGTATTAGCAGGAGGGGCGTAAAACCCCCGTTTCTCGGACACGGCTCGGTCTTGCTAGTTCAGACCGATTGTTAAATCGCACCAACTAGTGCCGAATCATAGAGAGACAGGACCGAGGCGAAGGGCGGGGTGATACAATTCAAATTCACGTGTCAGTCCAACTCGCCCAACGGGAGCCTCGACATGGTCACAAAAAAACACTGCATTAATGCTTGAAACCCACAGCAAATATAGACTCGATGCAAAGTATGTATAATGCATTTCATCTCTAGTAAAGAAGACAACTCATGCCATTATGAACAAACTGCGCTGCGATGATATGGCTTCGCTCCTCATGCGCAAGTCCTCCAGTCCGTGCAATCAGTGCATCTTTCTTGTGAATCGAATGTGGCTTGGATTATAGAGGAACACAGGCAAAATCGTATAAAACTCCCTTTACACCTACGATGTGCATCCGTAATTACAAAGTTGCGATTAAAAGACCGCAGCGACTATGTCTCCGTCTCACCGCGACGAAGTGCCAACAGGGCCCGAACGTCGGTGACATACTGCAAAGCTTCCAGCACGGGTACCAAATGTAACAGACCGTTATCCGTGGGGTCATTGATCCAACCTTCGATAGGAATAGCGTTGTCTAGAAAATTATGTGGTTAGTCGAATGGACAGAGAGTAGCTGGCGCTGATTACACACCCTCGTGGAAAAGATAGCTCATCGGGCTGTTGTCCAAAATCATAACCTTGCTCAGGTCCGGTTCAACAGAGCTCAGATCCTTGATATATGCGCCGTTCCGAAACGTGCAGTGCTGTCTGTAGTAGCGTGCCTGAAAGTATTTGCGTTCCTGCTCGAGCCAGTCGATCACAGGGTCGGCGTACTCCTGTACGGATGCTGTAAAGATGACAAGTTTATACCACTTGGAGATCTTTCGCAAGAAGTCATCACAGTGTGGCCGCTTGTGGACATAGTACAGTATTGGGTGCTGCGGACCCAACGTGGCCTGCGGCCCTCCGGGAGTCAGAGCTGTGCTCACGGGCATGGAGAGTTTCACCTCAACCATATGCCCGCTGGACATGCGACCGCCCTTTGCGAGCGAGTGGATGAGCGTCTCATCGAGATCAAGCACCAAGGTTTTCTGCGGAAGTTTGGTATTGCGCGGTGCGGCTGTATATGAAGGCGGTCGCGGCGGGAGAAGCGGACGTGGAGGAGCTGGAGAATGGGGGTATTTTGTAATGCGATGAACAGAAGGAGAGGTAGGAGACTTCAAGCTATCCAAATTAACGGCGCCTTGAACTCGAGTTACACCCTCGGGCATCGGGTGCCCCAGATCCGCACTCTGAGTCCGTCGCTGTTGCCTCTGCTTTTTCAAGCTTTCCTCGTTATGCAGCTTAATTCGTATAGACCGGCGGGGTGTATTGTCGTCTTGGTTTGGGTCGGGGTCCTGGGCTTGGTTCTTGCTTGATCGAGTCTTACCGCGGGTCATGCCCTGAACGGGTCCGCGGTCGGTCTCTGATTCAGAAGTATTGGAATGAACGGATTCACGAGATGCTTGCGGCCTGGGCTTGCGAGTGGAGCCACTTCTTCGCCGCGTTTCTACCCGGGGAGCCCCCTTATCCGACCGGGTGCTTGTATCGGCAGACGTTCTCCAGATCTTCCTAACTGGGGCAAGAAGCGAATAGTGGCCGTCGCTATTTTGAAAGCACTGGGCCACGAAAATACCGGGGGCAGCGAGCGTGGATAGAATGAATTTGATCGTTTCGGCTATCGCGTCGAAGATCCGTTTGGTCATGAGCCGCCAAGTGCTCTTCGTTGCGAGAACATCATCTTGCTGAACGCCGTGAAGCAAAGTCGTCTTCTCATCAAATGGATAGTGCGTGTCCTCGTAGTCCTCGTCCGCCGCGTATGGAGCCGGGTGGTCGTAATCCTGCTTGGGGCTGGCACTTGACCGGAAGTTGTCCACGCTGTAGGACCGGTGCTTGCCGAAGTCAAAGTCACCCGGCGCCGCCGCGCGCCGTTTCTCGCTCTGTGATTGCGATCGTGGACGCGGAGAGCTGGAAGACTGCCCGATGACTCGCGAGGAGAGGATGTTCAGCGAGTTCATCTTCCAAGGAGGCCCACGGGAGACAGGGACGCTGGTGATCTATAATACAGGGTTTGGTCGTGAGCGAATCGTTTAAAAATTACTTGATGCGGTCCATCAGGGAAGTGATTCGTAGGGTCGTGGAGGGTCTCAATGGGAAGAGAGGGGCATCGTTGGGAGGTGTAAGCTGGGTTCACGACTCGTTCAACGGACCTCAATGCGCCAGTCTCACCCGTGCCTCGGAAGTATTTCCGCGCTCAACTCCAGACCGAATGTTGCCACGGAAGCAGGAGCCGGCTGCAGGGGACCAAATTGGACGAGGGAGATCGGATTGAAGAAATAAAGAGAGCAACGTCACGGGCGCGAAAAGGAGAAGGAAGCAGGACCGTGACGAGGGCCTAAAGTGTGGGGAAGCGGACAGCCGGCGAACGGCAGAAAATCGATTGCTTTGTTTCCCACTTTATCCTCACTGGAGTCTCGGTCGACCACCTGCGGCAGTTTTTTCTTTTCCTCTTTTCTTCTTCTCGAGGATCTCACAAAAGGCAGGCGCTCTTTCCTACTCTTGAGACTTTCCACCGCTGCCAGCTTAGAACCAAGCTAATCTCCTTACAGACTGCGCTGCGCTACCATATCAGACATCCCACTTCCTTATGCCGTCAACGTCGCTTGCCCTGACGCCGGGCTTGGGGTCTTTTCTCAAATCCCTCAAGACTCACCCAGTTGAGACCTCTATTGAGAATCTTATCTCGTGCGCTTTCTCCGTTTTTTTTTCCCACATAAAGCCGCCCCGCGGCAGACGAGTCCGTTGCTAACAGAGAGACTTCTCTCTTCAGATTGCTCAAACGACGACAGATCCGCCATTCGCGATCATGCGCTACAGCAACCGCCTACTTACTTCGTCATGTCGTCTCGGTGTGCAAGACATCCGACCCACTGAAGCTCATTGAGCGAGTGCAAACTGTGGGAAGGAGGCTCGTTGCGGCCCAGCCTCGTGAGATGGTAGTGGGCAACGTTGTGCGACGAGTGCTCGGGCTCATTCGCGACGAGGCAGAGGACGACCATGAAGCTGAGTTTGCCCTGAGTGAAGCTGGATCAGAGTCTCAGCCTCAAACTCCCCGGGCTTTTGACGGTCAGTCTTTCGATCTCCGTGACTCATACTGTACAATAGATCACTAATGATTTTGAATAGATCCGTCCCCGTCACTGCCCTTGGATAGAGATATGCTTTCTCTTCGTGCAGAGGGTGCAGAGCGCTCTTCGTCTCGCCCTACCCTTCATTCCATGTTCAGCCTCCTCTCCCATCCCGAAGCAGACTTTTCACCTATAAGCACCCCGGGTACACAATCTCCAAATGGACGGCTGCCCGGCCACGGTCCCGGAACCAAGGATGTCAAGGCCGAAGTGTTGGAAGGTATCGGTGAAATCATTGACGAACTGGGTCAGGTCGACGACCAGATTGCGTCCTATGCGTTGGAGCACATTCATTCTAATGAGGTTATCCTCACACATACTTCATCCACGACAGTGCAAAAGTTCCTTGTCAAGGCCGCTACTAAGCGCAAGTTCACCGTTATTCACGCCGAATCCTTCCCCAACAATCACGAGGCTACCCATGCCACTGTCAGCGGTACCCCCCTCGACGATGACGAGAACCTGAGTGCGGAGGCGTTCCAGAAGCCTCTGGTTGCTCTTGGCATCACTGTCATTCTCATCCCAGACTCTGCCGTCTTTGCTCTGATGTCTCGTGTCAACAAGGTCATCTTGGGCACACACTCCGTCCTCGCGAACGGCGGTCTCGTTGCTGCTGCAGGCACCCGGGTGATTGCCCGCGCTGCCAAGGTCCACCAAACTCCCGTCGTCGTTGTGAGCGGTGTCTATAAACTAAGCCCCGTCTATCCCTTCGATTTCGACTCTCTCATTGAGTACGGCGACGCCAGCAAGGTCCTCCCCTATGAGGACGGCGATCTCGTCGATCAAATTGACGTCCAGAACCCAATCTATGATTATGTCCCGGCCGAGCTGGTTGACCTTTACATCACCAACTTGTACGTTTTCCTTTTGAGTTGCCTTGATCTAAGCTATATGTGTGTGGCTAACCATTATATCTTCTCTATTGCAGGGGTGGTCATGCTCCGTCATACCTCTACCGTATTGTGTCCGACCACTACCGGAAGGAGGACATCAGCTTCTAAATGACAAGCTGTTGACGAAAAGTTCTTAGTTGGGCAGCTTTCTAGCGCTGCCAGTGGCATTCGTGGGCCACGTTGAAAACGATACCCGAGGAACGATGTGTGATGGTTGCAAGAACCTTGCTAGGATTTTCTATGTGGGGTTAAAGATAGAAAGTAAAGTATTCATGAGTCAATGCCAAATGACTTCTCCCGCGTATTCACAAGACGTGGAAAGTGGTAAAATCGTCCCAGCATTCTCGTCGGAAGTTCTCTTATTGCAACACATATCGTGGATAGGAGCGATAGAAAAGAGGTTGTGACTTATCTCAATAGTGTGGGGTCTAGAGAACGATATCCCAGATCTTGGGTAGATCTGAGCCAAGAGAATAACAAACGGACAGCCTTGTTGGGTTCACCGAAATAGATTGAGTGAGAATTCAATCTGGCCGGGTCAAACTACACCTGGCCCATGGGTTTCGAGCTACATAGTTTGCATCTACACGTCGAGACCAATATCAACGCAGGATACGAGTCGACGCAGACTACTCCGGAAGGAAGCAGGCCATAGCCCCCATATAAGAAAGGTCATAGCGCCATCTTTTTGGAATTGTATCTCAAATCGTGTTAATTCGCACACATGAATCAATCCAGACGAAAGCCCGCCCGGGTAGTTATTCCCAAAAAAAAGTTCTCATGAAATCGCGGCGCTGATGAAGACGGGCTTTCTGTCCGGCACCGACTCCCCACAAGACTCCATTCCCCTCCCCGTTCGTCCACCACATTTTGATTTTGATGGAGCTCTCCGTTTAAGAGCGGGGCTTCTCCTTCTTCTCCTTCCACAGAGCGGCGAGACCGACACCGGAGACCTTGACGACCTTGAAACGGACACCGGGAATATCACCCTTGGCCTTGCCCTTACGACCGAAACCGGCCAGGAGAACCTCGTCGTTCTCGTCGATGAAGTTCAAGCAACCGTCATTGGGGACTGTAGGAAAGAGGACGGGTTAGTGGATTGCTCTCGTTGGTTGCGATTGAATGCCAGATAGACCATGTTGGAAGCGCACAGTGCATTCAACTTGGACAGGCCTCGGTAGAAACATAGATTATATAAAGGTATCACCTACCGAAAGCAGCGACCTTCTTGCCGTTCTTGATGAGCTGGACCTTGACACACTTGCGGATAGCGGAGTTGGGCTGCTTGGCCTCAACACCGACCTTCTCGAGGACGATACCCTTGGCGTGGGAAGCACCACCGAAGGGAGAGGACTTGAAGGCAGTGCCGAGCAGGCGCTTCTTGAAGTGGAGATCGGCCCAGCGCTGCTCCTTGCGGTGCGCCTCGAGCTTGCGGGCGGCGTTGAGACCACGGGGCTTTCCTTTACCCATCTTGAATTATTCTTGTCTGAGGCGGTAGAAACGAATGTTAGTTTGCGGTCTGAAATAATTGTGATTTTAACGATGGCGAATAATTTCGTGGAGCGGGCTCGATAGATGAAGGGAGGTGGTGGTGATGATGATGGCTGGGGGTCTGGAATTTTCGTGCGTGCTGTCGGGATAGGTGATTTGAGAGTCGAAGTTTTGATGTCGAGTCGCCCAGAACCACCAGACAACACGAAGAAGGATTCCAGATGTTGCTTGTGCGAAGAGGATCACAGGGAATTGCTCAGGGGTCGAATACGTACCGACTGAGAATGGGTTTTGTCGAAAGGGTGAGGGTCGTGGGGTGTCGAAAAGTCGAAGGTTTCGGATTACCCTTGAACGCCGGCGCACTCGCTTGGATTGGGACTCTACCGCACCTGACTTTGTGCGCGTGCCCTAAGCGAGTCACGGGATCGGACAAACCCCCACCCGTCTTATGTCATCGACTTTGTTCTCTCCGATAAGATAACATCCTTATCGCCTATCGATTGGTGAGCTCCAACAGCCACTTTATCATTGCTTGTGTACTACTCCGAACTCCGGTCTACTTGCTTTCATCCGCCGAGGCAGCCTTCACTGTCATGGATTCCTCTAGGAAACCTCTCAGCTCTCAGCGGCTTCCGCCGCCCGCTCTATTTCAAGGCCCGCCTTCACATAATGCATCCAACATTTCCCTTTCCGTACCTCCTACTGGGCCGACACTCCCCGTCCCGTCGGGTAGCCAGCCTCCACCCCTCCAGCGCAACCGTTCCCATCGCGGCAAGGATGGCGGCTCTCCAGATAACCGCAGCTCGCTCTCCCCATTAATCTCGCGACGCCCATCCAAAAATGACGTGGATGGTTCCGACGCCATTTGGCAGGAAATGCAAAGCGCCCTTTCCGAGGTAGAACTCAGCGCTGTCACGAACGAGCATGTCTTTGGCGAAAAGCACGCCGAGGCCTTGGAGGACCTTCGCATGAAGCAATTGAAACTTGCTCAAGCCTGGGCTCGCAGTGAGGCAGACGAGGAAATCGTTGGCTCTAGCCAAAATACCGCGGATGGTGACAACTCTGCCGCAAGTGCAAAGCGTCGGGGGTCGGGGGAAGGCATTACTACGGATGCAACGAACAATACCCAAGCATCTGGCAGAGACCGTGTCTCTCATAGGACTCTTGACGAAGAAACTGAGAAGGATATCATTCTTGCGCGCAGGCGCCGTGAGGCCAATGATCGCTATTTTGATCGAGTCAACCAGGGTGTGTTGGACGTTGTCGCTAAGCTAGAGGAGGTCTCCCAGGCCATGCGCACAGTTGAACGAGAAAGCAAAGATATCTGGAGTGACTCGGAGAGTGTCACCACAGCCGCGCCCTCATCTGTAAATTCTGGTTGACAGGCATCGAAACCTCGAGGGTCTAATAGCCTCGGGGCTTTTGCACTTCCGCGATATATTACGCCTCCATGAACCCGCGCTGGACGCTTCACGACCTACTTTGCATGATACTATGTTACCGGTATATAGAACTATAGCCATAATTATGCATGATGTATATTACCAAATGAGAATTTCAGGAGCATGCGAAGCTCATTGAATGGGAATGTCAAAGGGTATCCTAACGCCGCGAACCATGCAAGACCAGCCATAAGGATGCATCATGAGAAGACATCCGATCCATGTAGCCCAGAGAAAACAAGATAAATCATGGATATCATCAATCCTTCTTCACCCATTGTGTAACATCCTTCCACCCCCGACATGCCGCCTCCTTTACACTCTCCCAGCGATTCCCATGCGCATTACGGGCAAAGTTCCCAACCTCCTGGTTCCACCTGTGCTTCAGAACATCTTTGATCGTGATCTGGTCTTCTTTCTGGGGTTTCCTTTCTTCAAGGGTTCGAGATTTATTTTCTGGGAAGAATCGGCGGTCATATGCGCCAGCAGAAGCGGCGAGCCAGTTTATTTGATCGACCTGCTCACGGATCTGTCGGCGCTGTTCAAGCCTCGTTGCGCGATGAACTGTAATGGTGATGTAGAGGACGGAGGTAGTAAGGGCAAAGCCACTGAACTATTTATTTTAAAGAGCAGTTAGCGCATCATTTCTAAGGTGCATGAAGTGCCAACGAGGACATACAAATCCAGAAACGAAGTTCATTGCGATCCCGGTCGAGCGGTCTCTCTCGGGATTGATTCGGAGAGTGTGTGTTAAATGAGTGAGGATATATTGACTCTGGGTATCTGGCTTGAAGCACCTTTGCTATTTGCAGTCAAAAGGAAGCCCAGAGCGAATGAGTGAGTTGTAAAGCAAACCTGCTGTCGTTGCGACAGGAAAAAGGGAAGTCGGACAAGGCGGTGGAAGCTCTCCGATTGGCCAAGCGCTCCCCGTCGAATCTTTTGATCCGAACTTCCTCCCTCGCGACCTCCGACTGGCACTTGCAATTCCTGGGGACAATTGAACCAGCCTGTCCGGTACACTAGGTTCTCAATTGCATACCTTTACTTTCGGCTCTCATACCTAACTTCAACCTTCCCCCATCTCACAGCCTCTCCCACCATGGCCGGCGGCAAAGGAAAATACCGACACCTGGGCCGCAAGTCCTCACACCGACAGGCCCTGCTCCGCAACCTGGTCACCTCACTGTTTGAGAATGAATCGATCACGACGACATGGGCCAAGGCCAAGGAGGCACAGCGGTTGGCGGATAAGCTGATTACTCTGGGCAAGAAGAACTCGGAGGCTAGTCGGAGACGGGCACTGGAGATTTTCTATGTACGCGATTATACCGGCGGATCCTCCCCTTTTCTTACAGCATCAAGGGCTTCAAATCGGCTATGTGGAGCGAATTGGACTTCCGATGGTTATTCGAATCTCATTCAGGCCAAGTGCTGACCATATCTGACTAGAAACCCCACGACATCCTCCCCAAGCTCTTCGGACCCCTCCGCGAACGCTACGCCGAACGACCGGGTGGCTACACCCGCGTGCTCCGCGTCGAGCCCAAGGAGAAATACGAATACTACTCTGTCCGCCGCAGCGACAAGAATGCCGTCCCCGAGCGCAAACCCGCCGACCAAGCGCCCAGTGCAATTCTCGAACTCGTCGACGGACCCAAGGACATGCGCTTCGCAATGACGGCACGTGCGATCGCGCGCCAACGTGAGGAGGGTCTCAATGAGCACGAGCTCACGGTTATGAATAAGAAGAAGGTCACCAAATTCCGGAAGGACGGTGTTGATGCGCTGGAGGCTGCCGTTCAGAAGTTGCAAATTCGTGACTCGGAGTCTGAGGGTGCTTCTGTTCTCGAGGGCGAGGAGTCGAAGTCTGTGCAGGAGGAGGCTCGACGGAGTGCGGCCCAGGCTGGTCGCTTGGCTAAGAAGCTTGGTGCCTAAGTTGAGGCAGTGAGCGAGAGCTAGTTGGTGGTCTGAGGGCCTTCGCTTGCATTTTCCCGAGTTGATGCACATTGAGGGGTCTATTCGTGGATTTGGCGGTCTTTGATTTTTATGCATGACCATTCATCTCCATTTTTCTTATCTGTTCTTATAGGAGTTTCTGCTGCTTTTGGTATCTTGTCTTCTATCCGTTGTGACCGCATCCATGTGACATAGCCTGTGTACAGTATAAAATATTTCGATACCTCTTTTCAACTAGTCCATCCACCGCGCTCTGTATATCTAATTGACCCTACTCTAAGAGTATCGGGTTTTGCAATATCTACTTCTATCATTATGTATCACTGGGAAGGAAGTGCTGTCTGTTCCTTCTCTCGATATTATTGCCTGTTCAACCCGAGATATATCTTGTCGCGGGAGCTCCCTCCACAATTACCATGCCCACCGAAACTCCCATGGGCAACCACACAAGAGATCTTCTGTCGGAAGCATGGAAAAACCCACTAATTACATTTCAATAACCTTCTGCTACTCACCTATCCATTGGCAGTAGCCTTGCATAGATACTTTGTTATTGTCATTGTTTGACGTAGATTGAAAGTCTAACTCTGCAAACCTGCACACGGTGGATGGAAAGCTGTTCAGATATGTAGATTCTTAGCTAAGAAAGAGCTAGGCTTCAAACGCCCGGATCGCCATGCAATTTGCTAACTGTACAAGCCCGCTTGGCCAACATACATCATAGTGTGAGTTGACGCCTCAGGACCAAACCAACTTCCACCAATACATGACTCAATGCATGAAGATAAGACGAAAGAGAACAGAGAAACACCCCGATTTGCGGGATCCAGTCATCGTCCACGGATCTAGTTCATCTTCGAAGCGGTGGTTCCTCCTGACACGACCAGAGGCCCGTTTTTGGCGGCACTAGGAATTCCATTACTCGCAACTGTTGGAGTAGGGAGGCTTGTGGATCCAGTGCGATGTTTTAAATCAAAGTCAGAGCGGACTTCGGAGGGAGGAGGTTTGGGAGGTAGGTGGGATGGCGTTCCCCATTTAGCAAGAGAGGTTTGTGAGCCTGTGCTTGGCGTGCGAGCTGCACTGGCAGCAGCGGAGTGATCGACGGAGTGATTGGGCATAGACTCTGGGAACCTAGGCCAACTGGGCTGTGCAGCAGAAGGTCTATTTCCGTACGGTTGCTGCAATGGATGCTGAACACCTTTGCCTGGGTGCCGTTGGGTCCCAGCGCCTCCCGGGACGAATGAGCGTGTCTGGGGGTTGAAATGGGACCTGGGAAAATTGCTTGCCATCGCCGAATTTCCAGCACTGTGAAGGCCAGATTTCATATGCTGCCCTGGGTACTGAGCATAAGAGTAGGTGGCCATGTTTGGGGGCATGGGCTGGGCCTGGTAGTTAGACCAAGGGGTCGGGTGTTGTTGGGGACGTTGATGGGGGGATTGCTGAAAGTTGCCCGGAAAAGCGCCCTGATTCCAACCAGGAGCCTGTTGGAATTGTGGCGAATGAGGGGTGGGGAAGTTATTCATAGCTGGCGAGGATTTGGTGGATGTCGGCTGGCCCATAATAGCAGGCTGATTCATCCCAGAGTACCCAGGGAATGGCGATTGCTGGGGTGCGTTCCCGCCTTGCCACGGGGCAGTAGAGCCCACTTGCGGCGACATTGCGGCTGAAAATTGCGGCACGTTATTCATACCTCCCTGCGCCGGATACATCGTGTTATTTTGACCAGCAGACATGTAGCCACCACTAGGCGGGGCTACACCCGGTCCAACCATGTATGGAACTTGATGGGCATATGAGCCATCGTTTGCAGACGTATTGTAAGCCGGGGAACCGTTGTTGGTAAACTGCATCCCGGGGTAATAGGGATTGAATTGGGAGCGAGCTTCAAAGCCGTCATCATGAGGAGTGCGCTGCTTCTGGTTCTTTTTGCGTCCGGTAGTCGAGCTCGAGCGGGACATGTTCGTGGTAGAGTCACCGCTAGCCTCTGACTTGGCAGTCTCGGGGAAATCACGAAAGATGCGCTCACGCACTTCTGCATATTTGGCTTCTCGTTCTTCCCGGGTCATAGCCATACGGTCCTTAGCAGACATTGAACCAGCCGAACCGGTAGGGTCTCCATCTTGTCCCGCATCATCGGTCTCTGACGCCGCCTTAGATGGAACAGATGAACTTGCTGCCACGCTGCCTTCGGCAGAGGGCCGTCCATCTGCCCGACGCATGATTTTCGTCGGCATAGGGTGAGATGGCTTTTCGTTTGAAGTTGGAAACAGCTCGGACAGGGGAGTGGGGCTAGGGCAGATTAGTCTATCTGAAGCCCATGAAGACTAAGTAATGAGACAAGAGGCTTACAGTCTGGAGAAAGGCGTCCGGTGGAGGCGCACTGAAGTCACGTTGTTGTCCACGAAATGGGTCAAATGGTAGTAATCTCCCAGTCTATGCGCGAGAAGTCGACCGTAGGAATTGTTGGGGGGCAGTTCCAAGGATTGTTCACTATGCCGTGGGGTTAGTGGTGAGGAAGCAACGACTGGACAGATGAGGGCGTTGATCGGTATTACCTGGAATATTCAATGAAAGCGCGGACCTTTTCCTCTATCGTGAGAACCATCAGTCGATCTTTAGGATTTTCCATAGCCGTAATTAGTTTTTCGTCTGGATGAAGAGGGAATGAATGGAGGCTCGGGGAATTTGCCGGGCTGTCAGGGTTGACCGGTACCACGAAGTTGTTCGCTACCGAGTCCGGAGGGATGATGACAGCACCCTGCGAATTGCCGTCGTTGAAGCCAGGGACGGGTGCAGGAAGAATCCCACGCGGGCGAAGAGCAATGTTATCGCGAAAATGGTCACGGAATACACGTCCACCGGCCTCCGATCCCGTCACTGAGTTTGGAGCACCTGAAGCAGCCCCGGACAGGGACTCTTCTTCATCAATGGCTTGCACGCTGGCACTGTCGTCGGGCCGAACTGAATCTTTCTCATCCATAGCGAAGGTTGTCACCGAAGCCAAGCTCTTGGAGTCGAAGTTGGTCATTTTGGTGGAAGAGGTAGAGAGATGAGTACGATCATCATCGAAGGAATTTTCACGCTTTAGAAGGCCATTCTCATGATCGTCGCTCGAAGATCCAGATCCTTGACGGTCCTTATGCGGACTAAGATCAATTTCTTGCACAACTCTTGCCAGATCGTTACCACTGGCACCAGCGAGAGGGATCTGTTCATTGATGGTATTGAGGTTGTGTAGTCCAGGCCCCAAAGCGCTGGAATCTAATGATTCAGAATAAACAGCGACATTTGCAGGTTGAGCGGAATCACTCTCGTTAGATGCCATGGGCAAGTGGGGGGTGGGGGGTGCAGGCATCGCAGCAATCTATCACAATATTAGCCCATGACTTGAAAACCAAAGACTGGCACGAGCAGCTCACCTTCGCAAAGGAGAAATGAGAATCTCCGGCTGAGTTGTTGTTCTGAGATGCCATATCTACGGCACCCGGCGAATATCGTCGGGGAGGGTGTTGCAACGAGGTTGGAAGGATTGCACGCGAGGTTCAGAGATAGAAGCCAAACCACGACAGCATTCAGTACGTCTCCGGAGTCGGACGAATCGAAAAAGAAGATTGAATCGCAAGGCAGTCACTGGAGAATCCCGGTTCACACAAGCCAAAAAAGAAAGACATATCTCGGTTGCAGGGCTTTCGCCATCGGGAAAAGCTGTGAGATGGCAACGTATTAGAAGGAATCCGACACGCAGTGGAAAGAAACTTGTCTTAAAGCCTTTACACAAGAGGTAGTTCTTCGGCGGGGAAATCGTTTGGGGAAGCGGGTCTCACAGGATGTCAAAGATGGTTCATAGTCAAACGCAAGATGAACCTCAAACTCGAGATAGGTGGCTGTTTCCGGGGAAGGGCGACAAAGGACCAAGCGTACAATGTCGCTCAGTAAGTTGATCTTGAGAATAACCAACACCAGAGCCCCAGAGAGCCAAATCGATTCCGTCGAGGAGAAGGAGCGTTGGGTGTCGGAGCTTTGATTATTCTTCCAACGCCTGAAGGTTCGTGGGTGCCATTCTGCCATGTCGGACCGCTTTCGCCGCGCGCCTACAATTTCCTTTTCATCAGAAAAGTCGCAGCAAACGAAGCACCTTGCTAATCGTTTAGGCCGACGTGGAGATACTGAAATTTGAATCTTCTCTTTTTTTGAATTCTATATCCTTGATTTGGACGGACCAACTCCCGACGGCGCCATGAACCGCTATCGAAATGCCCCGGGACTCCGATCCGGCCCTAGCAAAGCTTCTCCGACGACTTTATGCCAGAAATGCCTGAAACGAGATATGTATTTCCGGAAGAAATGCTGACCAGGATGATTGCTGACTCTTGTGCACGACATTATAGCTATGAATGCAAGGCAACGGCGCAGGAGCGTCCATATACGGCTCGGCCATCAAGAACCCAACAACTGCTGAACCCTCGGTTGATGCCCAAGCTCTCAGAGGACGTGCCTACTGATTTGGAGCGAACGTATGTTTAATTTCTAGTCTTCGAGTTTTCAATCACTTTTATATCGTTGCCACTGAATGGAGACTAAAAACGACGCTAGGACTGGTGTGGCAGACGAGATTCTTGCAAAACGCGAGGCGGAGCGTGGCCGGAAGAGAGACCATGATACGGATGATCTCGAAGACCGCTACGGTCAGTCTTCAAAGCGAGCAAGGTCTCTCTCAACAGATTCGGCAGATTCGATTTCAACAATCTCTACTAATCGATCTACGTCTGCATCGCCCGAGCGCCGCAGCAGACATGGCTCACATGCCAATGGTCGTCGCAGCTCAGTATCACCACCTACCGGAGAAACTCGTAAGAGGAGGTACAGCGATGCGTCGGATGGTTCGTCTGCAAAGTCCTACTCTTCGGGCGACAGGCAACGATCCAAATCCAGATCCCGGGAATGGACCGATGACAGGAACATTCGACGACGACGTCGGGAAAGCAGCCCAGAAGAACGTGGAAGAAACCGTGATTCAAAGAAACATGACTCTCGGAACACCGACCGACGCAGCCAGAGTGTGGACAAGAGTCGTATCGCAAAAGAGCGCCGTTCTATGACGCCAGACGCCACCTATGACCGTTCAGAAAAACGCACATATCGAGATCGAGAACCTCTACAAGGCCAACCGCAGGGCGGACGGTCGAGACAGGACCCCCGTTCGCGTGGAGGACCACCCCGAGAACGAAGCATGAGTCCCTACAGCAAACGGCTTGCGTTGACTCAATCTATGAATCTGGGTCGGTAGAACTGGAATACTAAGGAACAAGTCCTTCTCTCGCTCTTTTGCGGATCGAATATTACGGTGGATTGATTTTGGGCATGAGTGGTGCAAGTATGGTTCGTGGCGAGCGAGCATTGCCAACTTTCTGGTTTCATTGACCCCATTGGAACACCTTGTATTAATAGCATATCCATACTTCCCAATGTGCAAAACCTTTTCAACGCCACTTTTTCTGTCTGTAACAGTGCCACCGGTCCCAAATCAGACGCCCCGGACCATGAAGAAAAAAAAAACCAGCCTGACTTGGTAAACATAGCAGACGATCAAAAAGATTATCAAAAAGAAACGAAAAATGTACAGGAGCACGAGAGCCAAAACAGTGCCGGTAAGTCGGCCGTATAGGGTATCACTTCAAATCGTATCCTCATCGTTGTCGACTTCCTGCTCCCGCATATGAATCCCCTCCACTAGCGCATCACCCTCAATGCCAACATCCTCCCCTCCTTCACCGTTCGAAGTTGCACCCCGTTCCTTAGCCACGCGCTGTGCATTCTCTATCCGTTGTCGTACCAGGCGGGCAATAGCGTTCTCTGTCCGCACGTTGAGAATCTTGAGCTTTTCGTCCAGATCCCGCCGCAGGTCCCAATTAGGCTTCTTGGGTTGCAGCTTGAATAGATCGATAGGCTGATCGCCATCTTCATCCTTCTGAGCTTGTTCCTTCACAGCTTCAGCGATCTCGGCGGCTTGTGCCTCCACCGTCACTTTGCCCTCATGCGGAGCTTGCTCGAAGCCCAATTTTGGCCCGCGGGTCTCGGCATCGTAATTGCGGCCAGAGAGGAATTTTGTTGTCACATCTGAGGCGGACTTGTCTGCGTTTTCACTATCGGCACCGGCCTCTGTCGGTTCTTCAATTTCTGGTTGCTTGCGCTTAAGTGCGGCGAGCTTGGCCAGGCGGGCTTTGCGGTCGTTCGAGGCCGCGTCTAGCGAGGCGTGGTTGGAGGACATGGTGTGTAGGTGGTAGGAATGGAAAAAAGATAGGAGGAGAAAAGCCAAGCTGTCGTATCAGGAGCAACAGTCGCAAAGGCAATGCAAAAGAATGAACCCAAAGTCCTCTGCTCCGTTGAAAAATGTGGAGGCGCGCGATGATGTTGAAGCGATAACGACGAGTTACGCCACACTTCAGCCACAGCAAAATCGGGCGGTCTCCGCCTTTAAACTTTCGAGATTACCGCGTCGCCCACGGCAATCTACTCTCAACAACCTACGCCTCGGTCTTTGCACTTTCCAACTTTCGATGCAGGAGATTACGGGATCCTGAATGTTCTTTTGTCCACAACAGCTCGTCCGGGTTCGCCTCAAGGCGCTGCTGTCAGCGCCATGTAGGAGCCCCGGCTACTGGCATCGGAGCTCGTGGACCCCGAACACTCGATGCGCACTTCAATTTGCGCTGAATCATACTTCAACAATCCGACGGCATAATGGAGATGGACAAACAGTCGGAGAAGTCGTCACTGCATCCCCGGAAACTGAACCTAAACAAGATACAGAGGCAGACAATTCGAACCAGGTGGCCAAGATTCCCCGACTTCCTTACAATAAGAGAGCTGGCCTGCGGCGGGTCTCTAAAACGTCTGTCAAGAGTATCCTCTTCTCACATGGCCTCAGACCGTCATATGCAACGATAGTACAGCAGGGGCTCAACCATGAGATGCAGCGCGAGAAGAGAATCCTGAGCGACAAATCAGTCGCTATAGCGACAATCACACGAGGAAGGTCAATATACAACACCAGGGGAAGAAGGCTTCGAATGTGGCAGCGAGCATATGAAGAAATTTACAAAGCCAAGCATTACAAGCGCAACGTCAACGACGAAAGCATCATACCGGCACTGGACCAAACCGGGGAAGCTGTATTGGCAAGGATTCAAGAAGACTGCGATGGGGCCTTCAGGGAATTCTGGGAGGCGAGTGATCGAAATTTCAAAGCTAAGCATTGGCAAGCTCTGGCTCTCTGGCTGCTACGGAATGACGTGAAACTGTTCTTGAACTTTTTGATTGTCACAATGAAGGGCAAGGAGAGGCCAGATTTTACCATGGTCACGGATTGTCTGTTATACGTGGACAAATTTTACTACGAGGAATTGAAGGACTGGACAACCGGGCGTCGCGAACATGGTTACTCGTGGATGATCGAGTATTGCATGCGCCCGGCTACTTGGCCTATACTCGCGCCGCCGCAAAAAGGTATACGGCTTTACATTCGACGAGCTAGTGCTCATGGTGTTCGATTGGCCCTTCGTACGATGAAAGACAGGAAAATCCAGTGGAAACCGGAAACGCAGTTGTGTATTGTGAATCGGTTTACTCAGCTTGGAGATGCCGATATGGCATTAAACGCCTTGAAGCTCCTTCCAAAGCTCAATGACCCCAGCTTTACCATGAACTCTCAAGGAGTTCTCCGGCACTGCTGCAAATTATTAACCTTGGACACTGTCGAGGACGGCGAATCTGGGCGCAACTTCAGAATTCTCCCACAGCTCCTGGAGATGGGTGTGCGGCCTGACCGAGACATGATGAACGTGGTGCTCGCCAACGCCTACAAAACCGGAGACCACCAACTCGGCGCCGATATGCTCCAGTTCATGACGAGCCAGGACTACACTTTTGACTCCTACACATACGTCACACTTCTCACCAATGCCGTTGCACGGGGAGATCAGGCTCGTGTCCATGAGTTGATCCGCGAGGTGGATGCGCAAGACGAACTTCGCAACAACCCATACGTCGCCAACAAGATTTTCCACGCCCACTACGTCTTTACCGCCAAGAATATGGATATCAATGCTGACCCCTCCGGCGTTTTCTATTCGATGCTTGACATGTACAACAACCTTCACGACATCACGCCCCTAAAAGAGCTCTTCATCATCCCCCCTCATTACAAAGCACGGGAAGATGGCACCAACACGCCTCCCACCCCTATGGCACTGTACATTATGATTGCAACCTATTTCCGCTGTGGCTGTCGTGTCTCGACTGTGCAGCGCATGTACCAGCGATTCCAGGAGCTTGTCAGACAGGGCCATCCAAGCATTGCCCCATTGGCGGCGACAGATCACACCTACAATGAATTCCTCATTGCACTCCGCAAAAGCTCGCGTGCGATGCACTCTTGCGTTCGGCTCGTGGAGGATATGCTCCAGCCCCAGGGTAACATGGCCATTCAACACGCCAAGCCAAGTTCCCGTACCTGGGCGATTCTTTTGAGTGTGTTCCTCTGGCACAGGCGACCGGCCGCTGCGGAGAAGATCAAGGAGATGATGGCGAAACACCAGGTTCCCTATAACGACGTGACCTGGAATCTTGTCATCAATGGATACGCCAATGCGCAAAAGGTGCAGGAGACTGCTGCTGCCATGAAGGCCATGGAAGCTCAAGGGTTCGCTCTGGACTCCTACACCATGAAGTCTCTGCGGTATCTTCGTGACCCCGAGCGGCTCTGGGTGGCCGTGGATGAGCTTGATCATGCCGCCCTTGAAGCGGACTCCGTCCGGCCCTCAACGGCGCAGAGTCCTGCCGCCGTTGAAGACGCCCTGCGCGAGGAGTTGATTGAAATAGGTTTGCAGAAACTTGGAGACAAGAACAAGCCCAAGCCTTGAGATTGGATACCCTTTTAATTTTGTTTCACTTTCATGTCTTTATAGAGCACTTTGCATATATGGTCCTGTTGGGCCTGGGATTGGGAGCAAGCGTTGGTGTTGCCATTTGTATAAATTTTGGCGCTCATGTACTATACATAGAATCATTAAAAATGTTGAAATTGCCGTGTTTTGAAGGAATAGGTCACTGCTGTAGGCAGGTCGGTCGAGGACATCTATTTCCATCGGCACCCAGTCCTATCACCTTCGATGAGACTTGTCCGCCCCTCCTGCCCTTCTTCCTTCCGTCACCTTCTTGTCAAGCAAAGTGAGAGGGAGACGCTTAACCACCAAAGAAGATCGAGCACTGCGCGAGACATTCAACAATCAGTACCTCATTGCAAGTGTGAACGAGGCTGCGGGAACTTACAGCCATCAGGAAGCAGCATATGCTGACATATGGGCTCAGACGTTCTCCTACTCGAGCGCATTTCCAGAATATCCCGAATAGCCTATCACTACCGGTTAGTCATTTCGTTCCTTGCTCTTCCCATCGTGATCGCCTTGAAGAGTGGCCCTACCCATTCTGGTTCCGGTCCATGATACCCGGCATTATCGAGTGCGCATAAGTACTCGTGCAGATAATGAGCAGGATCACCAAGAGCAGTGATTGAAAGTTGAAGAGAGCGGACTAAGTTAGGTCTTGCAGTCAGCTATGATGTCGTGTTTCCGAGAGTACACAGTATGCCGACTGATATGGGGTATAGGACAGCCCGAGCCAGCTTCTTGCAAAATTCCTCTCAAACTGAGGACCAGTCAAACTTACCATCTTGAATCAAGATTCCAGCCCCTCGTCATGAAATCTGAAGAAGGCCACGAGCTGGACCGTGGGAAGACTGTCCACAGGCATGAGCTGTCGGCAGCAACTCAAGCCCGCATTCTGCCCACCATGTCCGCCAGACGCACGGACCACCTTGTTCTGCGGTTTCCCCAGCGCAGCCAGCAGCCATCGACGCCAACTCCTCTACCCAATTCAAACCCATCGTCCACTCCTTCTCGACAAGTACCGACACCTTCCTCGAAAGACTCGCTCTTATCAAACCCGGTCCATCTCCCTGCTGAAGTTAGCCCGCCGTGGCCGTGGAATCCAGCGGAAACACAGCTTATCCGCGCGGGCTATCAACCCGCCTTCAAACCTCCGGCACCAGCAGCATCTCCCCTTGAATCCGAAGCTCCCACCTCGAAAAAACGCGCACGCAAAACTAAGCCCGTCATGGCGGAACCCCGTGCCCGTGCCGCCCGACACAAGGGCCAGATGAACTTCTCATCCGAGCGTAAGCTTTGCCTTCCCAAGAAATCCCCCATATCAAGGAAAACCAATAGCTAACATCCCCTTCCAGTCCGCTTACTCCTGCTGGCCTACGGCGACCCAAGCCCACACCCATCTTTCCCCTCCGAGCCCCTCCCCGAAACAGTCCGCGTCCTCGACGAAATTGTCACAGACTTCATCCTAGAACTGTGCCACGGCGCCGCGCAAGTTGCGCACCACGCGCGCCGACAAAAAATCAAGGTTGATGATTTCCGGTTCGCGCTGCGCCGAGACCCGAATAAATTGGGTCGTGTGCAGGAGCTGCTGCGTATGGAGCGCGAGCTGAAAGAAGCGCGCAAGGCGTTCGATCAGAACGATGATCAGGTTGCTAAGGATGCGGGGAAGAAGGGCGCCGCGCCACCGGAAGATCTTGATGGTGCGGAGAGTGTGGCGGGTACGACTACCACGGGGAAGAAGAGTAAGGGCAAGGGGAAGAGAGCCGCTGCGCCGAGGAGAGAGTCGGATGCTACTGAGGAGTCGGTCCCGAAGAAAAGAAAGACTATCGGGTAAAGGTGCATTGCTGGATTTGCATTGGATGGACATACTTCATCATAGGCGTTTTGGGATTGATTGTGTTTCCTTCTTCGATTTGGAGTTCCGGTGGTCAAATATCTGGACAAAAAGGAAATACCCATGGATAACTTATCAATGACATTGAAATTCTTGACGAATTGGCTACGAACGAGTATCAATGATAAATGGCCTCAACCAGGTTTTGGCAAGTCCCCTCTTAATCTGATTCAAAACTAACTTCACATTCTGGCTAGCATTAAGGGAGAACGAGGATCGGGTTGAGGCTGCACGGTACTTACGAGGTACACAGGTTGTCTATTTCTACATTCCGGGCCATGTCATACCATCCAGTCGGTGCCTTACCGTGCACCCCGCTGCCTTTCACCAAGGAGGCTCATCCTCGAAACACACCCCTGGCTTTGTAGAGTACAAGCACTCATCCTTCTGGAAGCTCACGTGCGCATTGGATTTCATATAGGGCTGGAACTAGCCCATGCCTTGAACTCTTTTGTTCCTCACAAGTCAAAGGTACTATCTCCTGCAAAAAGAAGTGTTGGATGCCGGAACCCAACTACCATGTATAAGCTATCAACGTCAACGTTCATTACAAGGCTTCGCCTCCAAGCCTCCAAGCCCAGACTCAGGAACCACGTGAATTACACCAAGGGCATGCCTGACTCACGTGGTATATCTGAGAAAGAAATGGCACTACACGAAATATCACTCCATTCAGCAGCCCATGTCGGCAACGAGACGATGGTAAGCTTGCTCCTCGACGCAGGCGCCAAAACCAACCAGAAAGACGAATCTGGAAAGACACCGCTCGCACTAGCCGTCGCAGCGGGCCACAACGCCATCGTAACAATCCTCCTAGACAGCGGCGCCAATCTTGAATCTAGAGATTATCTCAGTCGCACACCACTGTTCTATGCCAGACACGCGACTATCCTCGAGCGTCTACTCGATGCAGGCGCCAACGTAGACGCACGAGATATCAACGGTAGAACACCGCTGTCAGTAGCCGCAGAGCAGGGCCACGAAAAGGCAGCCATACTCCTCCTTGATCACGGCGCAGATCCTCACTCCAAGGACAGACTGGCCTGGACACCCCTCTCGTGGGCCTTTGAACGAGACCACCACGCCATGGTAAGACTACTCATCCGCAACGGCGCCAATCCCGAACAACAAGATAGCTTCGGACGGACACTGCTTCAAGTAGCAGCGGAAACGAAACGCGAATCGATGGCAGACACTCTCATCAACCAAGGCGCTCGGCTCGAGGGTCGAGACCACGAAAATCGAACCCCGCTCCTATGGGCTGCGCACAATGAACACGAAGAAATGGCCAGGCTGTTGGTTAGCAGCGGCGCGAGCCTGGACGCTTGCGATGAAGGCGGACGTACGGCTTTACTAGTCGCCGCGGAAGCGAGACACGTTGCTATGGCGCGGGTACTCGTCGAGGCCGGCGCTAGTCTCGACATACGAGATGAATACGGGCGGACGCCGTTGTTATGGAGTGTGCAGTATGGCGAGCGCGAGTTCATACAATTGCTACTGGAGAAGGGGGCTTGCTTGGAGGTTGAAGATGGGAAGTATGGGCGGACAGCGCTTTCGTGGGCGGCGAGGAGGAATGGTGTATCCATTGCGAGACTTTTACTCGAGTACGGGGCTGATATTGAGGCGGAGGATCGTCGTGGTCAGACTCCTTTGTCGGTGGCTGCGAGGGCCGGGAATGAGGGTGTTGTTGGGCTTTTACTTGAGGAGGGAGCTTGTGTTGAGGCGGAGGATCATCATGGGCGGACGGCGGTGCAGTGGGCTTCGAAGGGTGGGTATAGAGCCGTGGTGAGGCTTCTTGGGGGATCGGTGGATTTTTAGAGCTGAGAATGATCGGTTGAAGATGGAGTGGCTAGGATGAGAATGGATAATGACTCGTGGGTTTCCATTAGAACATGACTTTTTTGATGGCTGGGAAGCATTCTATAGCCACGCGTAGGAAAGTTCATTGCATCGTTCACTCGCTCCTGGAAAGGTTTCAAAATCTAAGCAGTGCATCAAGTTCTCCAAAGAACATCCCTGCCCCGGCATGCCTTGGATGTATTGATATGGGTTCTTCCCAGGGTGTGGTAGCCTTCATTGAAGATAAAGCATCGGAGGATGGTACACTCTCATCCGTCTCTTGTGTCGTAATGTCTGATTCGTGAGGTTCGCGTTGGACATCGCCAGTTCGTGTATCAGGGTCGGATGGATAGCTGGTCGAGCAGTTCTCCGTCCGATCGGGGCCCTGCTCTCTCTCTACGGAGATATCCCTCTTTCGTCGATCATTCATGTGGAGCCCCTCTTGAGGCAGAAGTCGCAATGCTTCCGAGAACATCGAATATACCGCGCTCCACCGTGGTACTTCGTGGTCGATGCCCTGAGGCAAGGGCAGATCAAATCTCGGACGGGTTGGTAATTCCGAGGGAATTTCGGGCTTGTATTTCTGCACCGGTCTGGGAATCGACGAAACAATGTACAAAAGATTAGCAATCGTTTCCCTATTCGATATAGTCGTGGAAACTAGAGAGGGAAACAATACCGGACCGGTCGCTCTCTGGGTAAACAGCGTTGACCCTCCCTGAAGCAGTACGTGCATTGATGATGACTCGGACTCGTAACGCATCGCTTCTTTCTCGCATAACAAGCTTGACACGCTTGAAAGGCAGAATTCCTCGAAGGAGTGTAATTCTTGGTCGACTTGTGTACCCCGTGGGGCATTCTGAGCTTTCGAAGTTCTTTGTGAGTCGCCTCCATCTTGTCGTCTGGGCTCTGTAGCTGGATTGGAGAAAGGAAAGGAAATCCAAAAGATCAATCTGATGATGATTTCCGGGGAATCCCCTTAGTTATCTCCCCCCCCCAAAATCCAAATCTTAAGGTTTATCTATTAGCGGGCGTAGCGCGTCTTTTCGAAGAAAGAAAGGACCCCCGTCTAGCCCCGTAAAAGTTTAGTGGCCCGATCGTGTCAATTTGCAGTAACAGCTTCCGCGGGTACTCGTGGGGTCCCGCACCGACTTCTTCATATAGTTACCGCAATCTTCCGACGGGGGAAACTCACCGAGGCCCTTCCCCGGACTCGGCATGATTATTAACAGAGTCCAACGGAGTACGGAGTCTACGGATTCCACGGATCCCACGGAGTCCGGAGTTGAAACTTAGATTCTATCTTTGTGCAAGCGTGAAGCGGTGGTGTGGGTAGATGGGGACCTGGAGTTTGTTGTATCTTGCTCGGACGCCACACTTCTTGTGTGGAACCTGTGAACCCCGCCAGGGTCGACAATGTGTGAAAATTCCGCTGGGACTAACGTATGGGGACTATAATACACACATGAAATGCATTCTTCGCTCGGAAGGCGTCTTTGCTTTTTAGATTTACTGGCTGGAACAAGAACCTAAACTGAATATTATTATGGGATCAGATAGTTTCTTGCCGAATCGAACACTAAATCTGGTCAAATTTCCACTTCTGACCCTGACTGCATCTCGAGGCGAGCACTCTAAACATGGGTCTGCCTCTAGGATTGACCCAGGCGCATCGATCTCAGCCGTACGGCCTTTTATCCCACCCGCTTGCCACGGACCGGGTCATCACATTGCGTTTCCCATTCAGAAGGATGCTCTTTGCTCACGACATTCGGTCCGGATCCGTGGTTGCGGGCCGAATCACGGATCCGGACCGAAAAGGGACTTTGACCATACAGACTCTCAAATAATCTAACACACATTGAAAGACAAGAAAGCCGCGAAGCTGATAGAGAATAAGTAGAAGAGGTGAATAGTTCACATAGAGATAGCTGGAGAGGGCTGAGTCTGAAGGCCATCAATATCGCGTAGAGCGGCTCCTTTGGTTCGATTCCAGACTGTGCAGCGTTAAATACGTTATATTCACGATAAATATGGCGTAATTCAGTAGTGCATCGTTGTGATCCTATGATCAAAATAATGGAATCCTGTCCCCTAGAGACACACTTCCCAAGAAGACACCTCGAAGACAACGACGAGAGGTGGTGACAGACAAATAGTCGGGCCGTCTGGCGCTACGCCTCGTAATCCCCGTAAGCTTGACTATCGGGGAAAGACGGGGCTCTGGCATCTTTCTGCTTCCATGCAGTAACGCTAATGCAGGGATATGGCTCCGTTGGATTATCGACGGATGGTGAGCACGGCCTCCCTTCGCGGGTGAAGAGTGAAGAGTGATGCACCGCCCGCTAGTCGAAAGCTTGAGCAGAATGGAACTTATTGAGTTTGAATTCGTTGGGAATGTCAATGTCGTAGTTCGGTTTCTCCATGCTACCAAGGCAGGAAACGTCGTTTAAACAGAGTTATACGCCTGCTGCTCCGAGAGACGATGGACCCATGAGGTCCCTTATAGTATTACGGGCCAGACCCGGGCAAACTAGCTACGCAAGCCAAAAGACGATATATGACAAGACCTATTAGAACATAGCAAGGAGTTCTGTCATGCTAGGGACCGATATGAGTAGAGCACATCACTGAGGAAGGACAAGCCCTAACAAGACCCCTAGGTTGTCCTAAAAGACTATCATCTACTGATCCCACCGGTTGACATCATACCCTACAACGACCAAGACAGCTCAGACTCTAGCATTTTTATGTCCATTTCATCATAACTAAACGCCGCGCCCAGGTAAGATGCGACTTCGTGAAACCGGGTCTAAGCAGCCCGGAAAATCCTGCCTCTCGACATGTCTTCTGCAGCAGGCTGAATCTGCTTTTCGCGCAGTACTCCACCATCTCACACCCTCCCAACGACCGATTTATATCTGAGCTATAAAGCCAGATCGACTCCGATACGCCACAGTGCTTTTTTTAGGATTCAGACCGGGACTGTTCTAGGATATCAAACAGCTGGCGAAAACAATGACAGAAATGCGGAGAGGAGAAAGAGAGGGTAGATGAGGGTGCGTGCTCGAGCTTTTATCTGTCCTGTCTGGCAAGAGGGGGAAGACGATAGGGAGGAGGCATAGCAAAGGAGATAAGAAAGGGAGAAGGGGAGTAAAATGGCAGACAGAGACAAACAAGAAAACGAACCCAATAAGTGTCGAAAATAATGAAGGAAAAAAAAAACGAGACATAAAGAAACATCAGCGGGTAGTATTGCGGCTCCACGGGAAAAGTTGGTCACATCATGCATCGTTTTTCCGTCGTAATGTCCCTTTATGCGCGGGCCTCCTCGGGGGCAGCGCGCTCCTGGCGCTGCTGGCGACCACCCTTTCCACCGCGCTGGTTGCGCTGGTTGCCCTCGCCAGAGGTGGCGGTGGCCTCGCCGCCACCCAGAGTAAGTTGAGCGGTTGCTAGCCGGTTGGACAGCTCCATCTGTGTGCGGACGGTGTTGGCCAAGTAAGAGACGACCAGGACGTCCTGGATGTGGTTGTTGCTGCGAGAAGTTAGCCAAAAGGCAATTCAAATAACATCGGAGGTATATGGAATGAAACGTACAAATCCCGCTCGATATCCGCGGGCTCGACCTTGGGGGCAAGAGCCAGAGCGTTCAGCAGGAACTGACCCATAGCGGTGGAGGCCGGGGCCTCCTCATCAATGACCGACTCCACATATCGCGACACGCGGTCAATCATAGCCAGAACCTCCTCGATCGCGCGCTCGAGCGCCTCAACGTCGGACATCACGGTGGTAGAGCGCTCCTCGGCATCCTTGGCATTGGCAATGGCCTCGAGACCGCTCTTATCAGCCTCGCCATATCGCAGCTCGTAGGGAACGGGAATGAAGGCGGCGCTGTCGGCAGCCCGCTCAGCGGTGACACCGACGGGAGCGGAGATGTAGGCCCGGGTCTCGAGGTCCTTGCCGGCCTCGGTGGACACGGTCAAGTGAACGGCGGGGTGAGGCCAGGTGCCGTCACCCTGACCGCTGTAGAAGTTCTGGATCAAGGCGGAGAAAGTGTTGAGCTCGGAAGCAGTGGCATACCAACCGACGAGAACCTCGCGCGGGTTGGCCTTCAGGTGCAGGGCGAGCATCTGCTTGTGGTATTCCATATCGACCTCGACCTGGTCCTCGGCCTCAGAGTGGCCCACGGCGAACGCGGAGCGCACCTCAACTTCACCTCCATCCTCTGATCGTGTTCCCAGCAGGGTACCGATGACACGTTCCTGATCGGCGTTGCGGCGCAGCGAGTGGTCGAGAATCGAGAAGATAGCCTATATCGAAGCAAGAAGGGAAAGTTAGAGAGACCACCTTTGAGTGCTATATATATGATCGCCCTTTGATCGTACCTGCGGCTGGATGACCACGTTAAGAGGGGCAGTGGTCGGAGCGGTCCCCACAGAGACGGGGCCCAGAGGACGGGCGAGGTGCAGGAAGGAGTCTTCGGCCATGGTGAAATTGGGGGAAAGGAGGGGGAGGAGAGAGGAGGTTTAGGGATTGGAGGTGATGAGAGGCTAAGACTCTCCAAAGCAGACTCGACTTCTTCGGAGGGACAATTTTTCCAGCGAAGAAAGTGGAGTGCCCGCGCTGAGGCCGATTCTCCCTTTGTGTGTGGGAATTTTCGCGCTAAGATAAGATAAGCCACGCCCGACTTTTGGCTTGGAACCCGCTGCAAAAAAAAAGAAACTCCGCAAGTTTCACCTCAATTATTCACTGCAACAATGCCTCCTGCACGAGGGCGAGGACGAGGACGAGGTGGCCGGGCAATGAGAGGCAGGAGGGGTCGTACGACGGGCAGAAGAAATGATTTTGCTGCGTCGCGACTACGGGAAGTGGAGTTAGTGCATCCGTGGAGAGCTGCGCAATGGGGAATGGATAGCTAATCATGATACAGTTCGGATGAGTCCTCGGGTGAAGATGCGCCCAACGATCATGGAATGGAGGATGTGGACGTGGGAGACGATACTTTGATGGATTATGCTTCGTCTAGCAGCGACGAAGAGGAGAATGCCGGTCGCCCGTACAACGAACTACTCGAGCTGCTGCACGCCAACTCCGACTCGAACGGCCCAGCTCGGAAGAAGAGAAAGCTGGCGAGTGATAAGGATGCGGAGGAGGCCCCCAGAACTATAGTTGAGGAAGAGGACGAACAGGCCGACGATGCGTTACAAGACCAAGCTCCTTCCGACGATGAGGAAGAGGCGCAAGAAGCCGACGACGACGATGAAGTTCTCGGACCGTTCGAGAAGCACTTCAATGTTGTCGCGGGAGATGAACTTTCAAACAAGATCCAATCTATCGAGTCTAATAAGTGGACATCGGTCAAGAAGGAGGTAGACGGGTTGCGAGTGGTGCAATCCGTTCCTGAAGTGGGAGATTCCAAGGCGTCACTACTTCCGGCCATGAAGAGCACGGCCAACTTGAAGGTAAACTTTGTTCTTTTCTATCACGAAATTGAGTCCATCAACTAATTATAATTAAATCCAGCTCAAAAATAAGTTGAAGCCTCGCGCAGCGGAGCTTCTTCCTACCATCAACGGCCCTGCCCAGCAGGTCGCGCCATATGTGTTCGACTATCAAGACATTCTCTACGGCGCACGTACCGCATCTATCGCTGAAGACATGCGCGATATCATGGCCCTTCACGCTGTCAACCACATCATCAAGACCCGAGACCAGGTGCTCAAGAACAACGCCCGCCTAGCAAAGGATCCAGACACCGATGTTGAGTGCCGTGATCAGGGCTTCACTCGTCCCAAGGTTCTATACATTCTTCCGACTCGCCAGGCATGTGTGCGTGCCGTCAATGCGATTACTCGTTTCTACCAAGTTGAGCAGCAGGAGAACAAGAAGCGATTCACCGATACCTTCTCCGGCCCCCAGGATGCGGGATGGGAGAACAAACCCGAGGACTTCCGTGACCTGTTTGGTGGCAATGACGATGATATGTTCCGACTAGGACTGAAGTTTACACGCAAGACTGTCAAATACTTTGCGCAGTTTTACAGCTCCGACATTATCCTTTGCAGTCCACTTGGTCTACGGACAATCATGGACCAGTCTGAGTAAGAGTTACTCTTCCAACCTGACCGAGCACAGCTTACCATCTCTTCACAGTGAGAAAAAGCGAGACCATGACTTCCTCTCCTCCATTGAAGTCGTTCTTGTGGACCATGCCGATGCCCTCCTCATGCAAGTCTGGGACAACGTCCCCTACATCTTCAAGCACCTCAACCTCCAGCCCAAAGAAGCGCACGGGTGCGACTTCAGCCGTGTGCGCAATTGGTACCTCGATAACCACGCGCGTTACATGCGACAAACCATTGTGTTGACCTCTCACATCACTCCCGAGATAAACTCGCTATTCTCAACACAGATGCAAAATGTCTCCGGCCGCATCAAATTCACACCAACCTACGCTGGCGCCATCACCGAGCTTCCGCTTCCTGTCTCAGTCAAACAGACTTTCTCACGCATTGACAGTCTTTCTCCCGCGAAAGACCCCGACGCCCGGTTCAAGCATTTCACAACGACGATCCTTTCTACGCTGGTCAAGAACATTGCCAACGGCCGTAGCAAGGGAGGCGCCGGTACAATCATCTTCATTCCCTCGTATCTGGACTTTGTTCGCGTACGCAACCACTTTGCTCAATCTGCGCAGACGACGAACGTCTCTTTCGGCGCGATTTCCGAGTACACCGAAGCACGGGAAGTTAGCCGGGCTCGCAGTTACTTCATGAACGGCCGCTACTCGGTGCTGTTGTATACCGAGCGCGCGCATCATTTCCGCCGATATCAGATTCGGGGTGTTCGCCGGGTGATTATGTACGGTCTGCCCGAGAACCCAACGTTCTATGGGGAAATTGTAGGATTCTTGGGGCTTGATCCTGCCGCTGTAGTTGAAGCCGCTGAGGGTGGTGTTCGGGCGCTGTTCTCCAAGTGGGATGCGCTTAAGCTGGAGCGTGTTGTTGGAACTTCGCGGGTCGGAAACATGTTGCGGGAGAAGGGAGGTGATACCTTTACTTTTGTGTAAAACCGCTATTGGAGCAGATTTCCATGTCTATACTCAACTGTCCCATCAAAATTTCCGTCATGGGGACTTGCAACTTACAATGAGGACCTCCCGATTCTAATTTCCGTTGTACCAAGGCCGTGCTATATGATAACGGCTCTGACAATAAAAGTCGTTCTTGCCATATTCTCTGTGGATGTGCACTCAATACATCATGACATTTACCATGAAGAGAACATTCATATACCTCCTTCAAAGCTATGGGTAGTCACAGATTTAATGGGTTTGCATATATGTTCAAATGGGGTGTGAACCTCCAGATTAAGCTCCAGGTCTAGTCACCCCTTTCTTGGCAATGAGTTTCGGTCTTCAATTATCATTCGCTGCTATAACCTCCTGAGTTGAACTGACTTCTCCTAAAGTATCGATGCTCTCCTGTGGGTCTGGGAAATTCCGGTCATTGGTGTAACCGAACGAGGCTGGCATCAGAGCAAAACCCCTCCTAATTCTTCTTATAGCCCCTTAAGATCGTCATGCACCGGGCATGCGCTTCCAGACCACCTTTTGCTATACTCTTTGCAAGCCGGGCCCCGGCATTTGACGTCTTCTATGGTCAGAGAAAGCATTTATCGTCATGTCTGAACTAAATCTGCACATATGGCGCCTCGTTTTCCTTGCAGTAAGACTTGACGAACTCATCCCTCGATTTTTACTAAATCTTTTGACTGACAATTTTTCTAGATTGATACCCGTGATGACTTGAAGAATATTTGTTTAATCTCAAAAGCTTTCAATGCATTATCTATACCTATCCTTTACAGATCAATCGTCCTGCGTGCTCCAACACCTCCCAAGAAGTTGAAGGGAGAAATGGATAGATTTGACTATGATAAAGAATGCACGCTCATGGAAGAAAATCAGGAACTGTCACCTTTTAGCCTTACCGGGCGTCTTCTTGATGATGCCAACGAGAAACTGCGAAAATACGTACGCGAGGTGGTCTTAGAAAGATCGAGAGTCTCGAGTCCCGACCACTTGCGCCAGTTCTTTGAGAAGCATGGAGAACCAGATACCGTTATGGCCAAATTGGTGGAGATATTGCCGAATCTTCAAAATCTTGTGTAAGGATTTCCGTTCTGTATTTCAGTTGCTCGGCGCTGATTTGCTCCCGTTCTTTAAGCCTCCATGAGAGCGTTCCATTATCAGAGCCTCTTCAAGATGCGTTAAGCAATCACAAGAACGCACCGTCGGTCCATTTGCTCAATGAGAGAGGTTTCACTCTGCTTACGCGGAAAATGCCTTTTGTACAAAGTCTGAGCACCAGCTTTCGAGTTCATTCTTTCTCTCGCAAGCCTCAACTGCCACCATCACTGGATCTGAATAGATGCTTCAAGATCTTCCCGAACTTGACGAGCCTATCAATCGAGGCTAACAGGGAACACGCTGGCCCTATGCGAGGTCCTTTTTCGGTTACGGCCAGGATTGAGCCACTCGAATTAGCCGACAAGGAGACCTTTCCTCCGCTTGAGAATCTTTCTCTGAGTGGCTACTTTCCAATGGAGCAGGAATGGAGGCACTGGAAGGAGAAATTTTTGTGGTCTAATCTAAAATCGTTGTCCTTCGGAGAGATACATACTGATGACTATTTTGGGCCGATTATAGGCCATGTGCACAACTTAATTTCGTTTTCAATATCGGCCTGGTGCGGTCCCCCATCTGATACTCATCCTGATTTGGATCGCTTTCTGGCTTCTTTTGACACATTGGAATGCTTGACCATCAAAGGGTACTTTGTGTCCATACATACAGTGACTCGACATTCAAACCTCCAAAGATTCACTCAACATACGGTTGAGAGTTCAGTGAGAGAACGACCGATCCTAGAGGCGAGAGATATAAGCTACCTTGGTCAACAATGCCCTCAACTTCAATTCTTGGAAATTGATATTTGTGGGAAGGATGAATGGGTGCGTTCTCTAAGCTTTATAATCCCATTACGAAACTAATTCAGACTCCTTGCACAGCCGGGCGATATTATCCAAGCCCTAGCTACGGGGTTCAATAACCTTGACCAACTTCGACTACATATCGGACTAGACATCTTTCAAAGAACCAACTGGACACCCTGGGGCAAGTTGGACCCAGTTCTCAATTATTTTACCGCCTACGAGTTTGGCCAGGCTTTCTTCCGTCAAAGAAAGCTCTCGGGCGCACCAAAGCTTGTCACCCTCAACACGGGCGAGTATCTACGCCGTTACCCACGGTTAGCTGAACCATTCTGTTTTGAGGAAAAACGAGCATTTCGCCGATTTCAAATCTTGCCTCCTCAAACGCCAGGCGATGGCCTTGGAATCAGGGAACTAGGGGATTTCGAAGACGACAGGTCCTGATTATGTCGATGCCTCCAAAGGCCGTACGTGGAACATCAGGAACATTGTCAATTTGTGATTTACAATGGGCTTTGGGTGTAGCGAGGCAATGAGACTGTGTAAGTCCGACTTTCATATTTCGGATAACACGGTGTAATGACAGGTACAGCCTTTGAAGAACCATACCTATTCGAATCTACTCTGTAAATACTTCAAGAATTATTATCTATCTGGTAGGAATGGCCCTCTCGCAATCGCAGTCAAAGGGTTCGGTCCACGTTCTTAGTATCTAATGCCCCAGCTTTGCCCTTTACCTATAGACGGTTTCCTGGACGGTTTCCTGGACAATCTCCCCTATCATCTTTTAAAATACAATCAAGAACCGATTATAAGAGGACCACAAGAGCAGCTTTGTAATCCTAATTCCCTGATTATCTTATGCACGCAGCCGGGGCTTCGTAATTGTAAAGTAGTGTAATCCGAATAAGCCATATTGTGATGCATTATACTAGGAAGCGAGGCTGCAGAGAGTGTTATCTCGGGGCGTATGATGAGCCTGCGGTAAGCAGTAACCATTAAAGATACTCTTGCACTAATTAACGTAACGATCGGAAGAAGAAGCCGTAAATTGTCTTCGAAGAAATCTAGGATTATGGACATTTGCCCACTATAGTCCGACGTAGATCGAGCGCCCTTTGCGGCGTAGGAGGGCCGATAGATAAGAAAGAGAGCCACTCAAAGCAACACTAATTTCCATCAATATACACCAACTGCGAGAAGCTCAAACTCCCGATTGCTACTCTCTAAACTAGGATCGCTATCATCCTATCATCATCCTCCCTCCCTCCCTCCGCTCCTTCACCCTTTCAACCCACATTAAAATCGAGATATCCTTCACCGGCGAAGCCGCCAAGACTAACAATCTGGAAAGCGGACTTTACTGGTCAAGTCTCAGGTGGGCAGTGGCATCGGCCGCACCGGTGAATAGATGAGAATATATTGCCGGACAAACCAGTACTTCTTGACCTAGTCACCCCATAGGACTTTTCCCTTTCCGTCGCTGTTTCCCTGCCCACTCGGAGCTATGTACTAATAGACCACAAGGAATAACGAAGACACAAGTAAATATAAGAGCGAGGCCGTCTACTTGATGCATCCAGAGCGTCATAAGGGCCCTATCTCTATTTTAGCTAATCTGGTGTGGCCCAAGTTTCTCAGAGGAAGGAAACCTTTCAAATTAAAGGCAGGGATGTGTAATAGCAATAGCCAAAATCCAGCGCTTATCTTGAACTATGTCCTTTTATCTGTACGTTATTTTAATGCTGAAAAATGACAGCTTTAGCCCATCACGACCTTCATGCACAACCCACGCAGGGTTCTATGCAGGTTTCAACCTGAGACCTCTCCAGGCCCCGGACTTCTGCAAGTATAGTTCGCTTTCAGTCTCAGCCAGGTTTAATTAGGAGCTCGGCAATTAGTGTATATTAATTGCCGGTTATGTTCGAACTGCAAAGCCATTAATCGCCCTTTTGAGATCTGCAAAACTGATCGAGTAGCATATCTTCTCCAAGAACAATGTCTCGAGTATCTAGTCGAATTTGTCGAAAATACACATGTCAAGCTCAGCTGAATAGCAAATCTTTGTCAACTCAGATTCCAAAATGAAATTTTTTTTTACATATGCAATTTCAATCTCAGACGTGCGGTAAAATGCGACAAGCCCTAGCACGCTTAGTGGTTTCAGTATATTTTGAAACTTCTTGGCCTTGGCATGGGTTAGATACCCCACTTCTATACTTGATGGCACGACCCTGGGATCAGCCGTCTTGATTTACCTAGTATTCTGGATCTATTCGGGCTATCTGAAATGTCCTGGACAGGCATATAAATACTCTTGTTCAGCGATTCCCAACTTTGTAATACTTGTCAACACCATCACATTCTTTCCTTCCTTTCGATTCAAGTCCTGCTGGCAGGGTTTTCTCTCGTTCTTTCTTAACTACATTCACCCTCTTTTTCCCATATTCAAGATGAAGAACTTTGCAAATCTTCTCGGAGTGGCCGCTGTGCTGGCCCATTCCGCTTCGGCGCACTACATCTTCAGCAAGCTCGTGTTGAACAACGAAGTTTCCGAAGACTGGCAGTACATTCGTCAAACTACGCGTGCGACGAACTACATGCCTACCAAGTTCACCAACACTTTTGACAACCTGACTCCCAATGATGACGATTTCCGGTGCAATCTGGGCTCGTTCAGCAACGCTGCGAAGACTGAGGTTGCTAATGTCGCTGCGGGTGACACTATCGGGATGAAGCTATTTTACGACGCCACTATCCAGCACCCGGGACCTGGTCAAGTCTGTACGTTATCGTAAATTCGTTGCGAAAAAAAGCTCTAGCATTGAAGGAACCAGACTAATTTCTCTTAGTCATGTCCAAGGCACCTACCGGCAATGTCAAAGAGTACGAAGGTGATGGAGAATGGTTCAAGATCTGGGAAAAGACTCTCTGTAATGAGAGTGGTGGTCTTACTACGGATGCTTGGTGTACCTGGGGCATGTCGCAGCTGGAATTCCAAATCCCCGAGAACACCCCGCCGGGCGAATATCTCGTTCGTGCCGAGCATGTTGGTCTTCACGGTGCGCAGGCCAACGAGGCCGAGTTCTTCTACAGGTAGGAGCTTCACCCTTATTCCGCATGCAAGAATAACCTAACGAGGATATGCAGCTGTGCTCAAATCAAGGTCAGCGGCTCTGGTACTGGCTCTCCGAGTACCACCTACAAGATCCCAGGTATCTACAATGACAACATGACTCTGTTCAACGGGTTGAATCTTTGGGTAGATACAGCCCAGGAAATTGAAGCGGATATCGCGCAGACTCCGATTGGTGAAGAAGTTTGGACGGGGAGTGATAGTGGCAGCTCCTCCTCTTCCGGCTCCTCTATTTCCAGCTCCCCGTCGGCTACTGCGTCAGCTTCACTCGTGCCATCCGTTAAAGCATCAGCTTGTTCTGCCTCGACTGTCACGGTTACTGTGTACCCTTCGTCCGTCTCATCTCCTACAGCTTATGCTTGAGAGAAATAGAGATGCGGCTGTTGTGCTGGAGAAACTCGGCGAAATTCCGTCATTGGTTGGTGCACTATTGAACTACATTCATCGTTGTTCGATAGTTCGAAACCTTTTGCGTCTTGAACATACAGTACTAGGGTTCTGAGGGCGCTTGCCTGTCGAGAAGCTGTCAGCAATATGGGGGTATCTACTTTGGTTAAACCTACCAGCCTTGTCGAGTTTGAGGTGTACATGATGTATTTAGGGAATCATTTATGTTCATTTGTATACAGAATTCTATCGTGACCCTTGATATAATCATAATTGATATCGATGTTGCCTCTTATTGAATTAGGTCTCGCTTATGCACAGACAGCCGTTTAGCCGCTCGGCCTCAGCCTACGCCTTGTAGCCTAGTGCGTAGATGAGCATGATGTACGATCTACTGTTGGCATACTACCTCATTCTGAACAAGCCAAGCCAAGCCTAGCCTTAGCCACACTCCAAATAGTACCTCTGATTTAGTTATGATCCACCCCATGTCTATCACATAATACTTATAGAGTTACTAACAACTTACTAGAGCTGGCTTCCCCAGACAGTTTAGCGGTAGGCTCCACTCCACGCCACTCCACTTTTCCCGATGTCATGCGCAATCCCAGCTGCGATCATTTTTTTTCATCTGGTGTGAACTCCTCTCTTCTCTTCCACTTGCTCTCTCAACATCTCCCCGTTCTCCTAACCGAAACCGGAACCCTCTTCTTCTTTCAATCATACATGTCTCGTATATAAGAACACCTCGCATATAGACCCTGTGGCACGACCACAACCTCCAACCATCCACTCACCATGTCACCACAATCCCTGCCCGAGTCTCCACCTTTGCTCCCCGAAATCGCCAATAAACAATCCCCGATACATCCTCACACCGATTCCTCCATTGATCCCGACCACCCAGATGCCCCCCTGCCGATCGACCAGTCCTACCATGATGATCCGGACCAGAGATCCGAGTATCTGGTCCGGTACGAGCCTCGACCCATCGATGATGAAGACGGTGATCGGGAGGGAGACGATCTCGCGGCGGAGATGGCTCGGCCTCGGACGGCGTGGCGGGCCAAGCTGAGGGTGTTCTGGTTGAGGAATATGGGGATGTTTCTGGTTCTGCTGGCGCAGATGTTTGGGGCTAGTATGAATGTCATGACGCAGATTTTGGAGATTCATAGTTCGATGCATCCGTTTCAGGTATGTGCCTGGCAACGATATAGATCTTTGCTCTCAGATAACGAGGGCGAATGCGACTGCAAATGCTAACTCTGCCCTCTGATTTCAGGTGCTCTTCGCTCGCATGTCCATTACGGCCGTCGCCAGTTACCTATACATGTGGTACGCCAAAACACCCGCTCCCTTTGGCACCCGTCCCGTCCGCAAATTGCTCCTCCTCCGAGCAACGTTCGGGTTCCTGGGTGTCTATGCGCTCTACTATTCCGTTCGATACCTCCCTCTCTCCGAGGCAACGGTGATCACGTTCCTCGCTCCGATTCTCACCTGCTACGCCTGTTCCCTGCTCATCCCCGGGGAGACATTTTCTCGGCGCCAGCAACTAGCCGCCATCGTCTCGCTAGTCGGTGTAGTTCTCATCGCGAGACCGTTCTCGAGCCGTGACGGTGCAGGCACGGGCGATAACGCGGGGACCACGGCTGAAGATGAGAGTCCTGATGACGCAGATGCATTCCACCACGTTCTCGCGACGGTGGTTGCGTTCCTGGGTGTGCTCGGCGCCTCGGGCGCGTACACTACTATCCGAATGATCGGACGACGCGCCCACCCGCTCGTCTCGGTGACTTATTTCTCCAGCGTGACGACGGCCATCTCGTTATTTGCCATGGTCGCAGTCCCCGGGGTGCCATTCCGCCTGCCCTCGACGGTCACGGAATGGACACTGTTGACCGGGCTGGGGGTGTGCGGATTCTTGCTGCAGTTCTTGCTCACGGCGGGGCTGAGTTACGTTCCGCCGGCGAGTGTGCGCGTGGCCGGGGTCAAGGCGAGTCAAGGCTCCAAGGCGACGAATATGGTATACATGCAGATGCTGTTTGCCTTGTTCTATGACAAGGTTGTTTGGGGCAGTACGTTGTCGCCGGTGAGCTGGGCGGGGTCCGTGCTGATCCTGGCATGTGCGGTTTATGTCGCGGTTGCGCAGGAGGAGCGGAAGGAGGAGAAGAAGCCCAAAGCGGAGGGAGAGGATGAAGATGATCGGCGATTCAAGGATCGTGATGACGAGGAGGCACTGGGCGTGGCTGCACGGGAGGAAGAGTAATATGGGATCATCTCTGCATGGAGGAGGGGAGGAGAGAGACGATGCAGGATCGTCGGGGAGGGGAGGAGAGTGCATTGAGTTTTGGGCGTTTGGGGGGCATTTTGCTAGAGGATGCATCATTGCACATGGACTTGCGCTGCGTAGAGGACATGCTACTGTACAGTACCTACTCTTTCGGGATATATTATGACTATGAGGGACATGATAACGAGAACGAAGCAATGACGAGACTGCCCTGTGAACAGCACTGATGAAATGGATTCAATAACTCCTAGTCAACCACTACATTTTCCAGCCACTAATACGTCGAACGCAAGTACCTTTCTTACTGTACGCCATACTATCGGAGCACACTGCTCCATCTTCCCCAATCACCGCATGCAATCCCTAATAAATCCCCTTTCGTCCCTCGACGTCATAACGTTGCACCATCCCGCACCTCCCCGGGATCGCCCGTGGCTTGTCATTGGTGAAGCCATTCGAGATTGTCCCTGTGGATCGCGAATGTCAGCCAGCCTACCCGAAATGAGTGGTAAGGTACCGGAAATAAGATCAGATCATTGTACCTGTACCGAGGACTGACTCTATGTGGATACATAGTCTTTGATAATGTAATCGTCTCGTTCTGCGACGAGGTGGAGCTGTGGGAACGGGAGAGTCCATAAAGAGTCCACCGGCCCCGGTTTTTCAGGTGGTTGATGCCCCGGATTTCTTCTTTTGTCTTTATCTTAAGATTGAATTTTACCTTTTCGAGTGATCTTGATTGTTTGATCTTAAAGTCCTTTGGTTGGCGGAATTGAAAGCCATAGATCCCAGTCACTGCCAGATCAGGCCTTATCCAATACTCGTTCAAGGACTAGACTTGAGTACTCCATTGAGTATACACTACAACACTATTGCTCCCTTCCCGCAACGCCACCCGAACTATACCACTCCATCCAACTCAATCTCTACCATCCTTGTTCTCCCACCATCATGCGCCACTTCGACGCCTGGGTCGTTCGGGATCCCTACTCGATCTGGCATTACTATACCACCGGCCAACGCTGGAAAGATACCGTCCGCGACCTCATCCACGACCGCCAGATCTGCGCACCCTCCAATCCCAACCCGCAATCCACTCCGATCGATCTATACCCACCATCATCCCCTCCATCACCACCCTCATCCACAGCCTTCTCGCCCACGACAATCCCCCAAACAAGCCCCCTCCTCACACGCCTCCCCCCCGAAATCCGCGCCATAATCTGGTCCTACGTCTTCGGCTCGGACACCCTGCACCTCGTAACTATCAAAAATAAAGTCCGCCACGTCCGCTGCACCGCCTCATCATCATCACCTTCTTCTCTAACAAACCACCGCACCTGCTGCCCAACAACCCGGGCTCGCTGGCGTCTCGCCCCCTCTCCCTCAACCTCAACCTCAACCCCGACTTCTACTAGCACAACCTGCCCAACAACCCTCCTCTACCCGCACACCCACCCTTCCCTCCCAACCACCCTCTCATCCTCGTCCCCCTCCCTACTACGCACCTGCCGCTCCATCTACACCGAAACCCGCACCACCCTCTACAAAGCCTCCACTTTCGACGTCGACGATCTCTACACCTTTATCGCATTCACCCAATCCCTCCCGCCACACGCCCTCCTCTCAATAACCCGCCTCACCATCCAATGGACCCCGATCTGGACGCCCCTCTCCGGCGCAGACCACAAACACTCCATCTACGCACATACCCACAGCGACGCCCTGTGGCTCCAATTCTGGGCCCGCGTCGCCTCGCTGCCCGCCCTGCGCGAGGTCCGGCTTAGTATCGATCTGGGCTCGTTTACGGGGACGACCACGGGTAGCGGGGATGTCGTGCTTGGTGGGAGTGGAGTGCGGATTCCGATGGAGGTGGGCGAGGCGTGGACGGTGCCGTTGTGTGCGGTTAGAGGGCTGAGCAGGTTTGAGATGGCTGTCACGGCGAGGTGTGATGGGGTGGCGAGGAGGGTTTTGGAGGGGGATTTGTGTAGGGATGCGGCTGTTTTGAGGGATTGGTTGGAGGGGGTTATGTGTGGTGGTAGGGAGGTGGAGTTGAGTGAGATTTTGGGGGAGAGGGGTCTGGGAGGGGTGGAGGGGGCGAAGTTGAGGGTTTTGGAGGAGTGGATTCGGAAGGGGAGGGGTGGGGAGCAGGGGGAGAGTATGGGGAAGAGGTCTGGGCAGAGGTTGGCTATTATGGCGGCTTGAGACTAGGGGGGGATATATATGGGGGAGGGCATGATTATTATTATTTAGTGTTTATTGTTTGATACCCTGTGCTGCTTGTTCTGTGACTTATGGTTTTTGTCTGGTTGGTTTTGCATTTCTACGACCTCGTTGCTAGAGATAGAATGTGAGTGGAAGATTAGAGAGAGGTTCCTAGAGTGATACGCAAGACTTGACTCTATATCTGATGCTCTTCAACTTTATAGCTTCATCCCTTATACCTACTCAAGTGCCTATTCTTAGCTCAACATACCAGAGCAATCTATTAATGTTCAAAAAGGAAACCCCTTGAAACGACAACTGTATCCGTTGCCATAGCCCTAACCAGGTTTGCAAGAACCCATCATATCATCAAGTCTGACCTGACCAAATCCAATCCCTTTCTTAGTCATCCCATCAGCATTGATAGTGAATTTCTCCCCCTGTGCGCAAGAACGAACTAAACGAATCTGTGATAAGCCTCCTTGTTCGTCTTGAATTATCATCACCAGCTCCATACATTGAGTAATAAGAACAAGATTGAAGCGAACACAAAGTCAGCGGTTCACCTATCCCCAAAAATGCACCGCGAGGCCCGCAAGGTACTGGACAAGGAAGAAGGCAATGACACCAAGAAGTAGGGATTCAATTTTGCGGAGTATTAGGGGGCATCCATTTCGTTTTCAGAGTCCCAACCATATGTATTTTCACCGAGAGTCCTCAAATGCCGAAATCAAAAAAGCGAGGGTCCCGTCGTGGGAGGGGCAGGGGATATTAACATAATCCCATTGACAGCGATACCAACGGAATAAAAAAAAAGAGGTACAGCAGTAAACAGCTGAATAAAGAAAAACACCGAGCGCCGAGACAAAAGAAAGAAAATGGACCAAAGGGGGCCTGTAATTCTGGGCAACCGTAGAGAGGCAAAGGGGGCAAAAGTGGAAAGATAAAACGTCACAGTTGACGTCGCAGAGACCAAGGGTTAAGACGATAAGACAAGCCAAGAAGTATAAAACATGAACGGAATGCCAAGGTAACTAGGTGAAGGGGTGGGAACGTCGAGGTGCGAGTGCAGGTGTGATGCAATTTTTTGTCCATTTCACAAAATGAACCAGAGCCGAGTCCAGGTTGACCTTTTCAATGTCGATTTCATTTCTTCTTCTTCGTTTCGACCCGTCCAAGATCTCAATCAGACCAGATCAACATGATATCAACACGAAGCAGATACGAGTTACGAGTGCATCAGTGACTGGCATCTATGGCGCAGTCACACCCTTGCGGCCACGGGTCTCGTTCTCCTCGTATCCGTTTTGCTCGGAATCGTCCTCGTCCGTGGGTGAGTGGGGGTGACTAGGAGGTTCTGTGAGAGAGAGGCGGCTACGAGCCATCTGCAGACATTAAGAAAAAATAATTAGCGATGTACTTGCGAAAGCTTCTTTCCTTGACGGTAAGATGTCCGTCCAAAGAGGAATCACTTACCCATGCACGCACTCCACCAATCAATCCCAAGCTATAACCGGTCGCAAAGTCCTCATTACGACCCACACCAGGACTATCAGGCCGGTTCAGCGCCTCGACGCGCGACAGGTGGCTCTTGCTACCACCCGTCGGGCTCGCCAGCGGCCCACGGGCACTGACATAGTCCACACTGTTGCGAGCAGTGGGCGCGGGACTACCGGGCCGACTGTTCTGCCAGATCTGACGGAGCTCACGGCCGAGTTCCTGGCCGGTCATGGTCCAGTTGCTGCGAATGTTGTCGCGGATCTCGGCGACGTGGCGTTTAATTTCGAGTTCGTTCTTCTTCAACCAGGACACGTTGAGTTCTTGGCGCGAGGCTCCGCGCTTGAATTGTCGAGAGATGTACTGGTCGTAGTCACGGACGATGCTGTACAGTGAGAACACAGGATTAGTTGATATTCACGTTGAAAAGGCAATTGGTCATGCTGGGAGCTGTTGGTACTCTCCACTTACCGAGTGATGATGCCGGTGGTGCTGACACCCTCTGTCCGCTGGGTGACCAAGAACTTGCCCTGTGCCTTGATAGGCTCGTAGATATCATCGCCCTCGTCGGCCTGGTACGGCAGGTCGTCGTGCGCGACATAGTCGATCTGATGCTCGGACAAAAACTCCGGGGTAACAATCCATGGGCAATTAGGAATAACCTCGTCCACCCACTTGCAATGCCGAATGGTCTCTGCGCGCTCGGCACCACTGAGCACGGTCAGACCCTTACGTTGATGTGTCTCTTCATCGCCAGTAACACCGACAATCAGGTACACTTCGGGGAAAGCCTTTTTGGCCTGCTCGAGCTGTCTCATGTGGCTATATAAATGACCGGAGTGAGTAATTTCGGTCATTTCCACATCTCCAAGATCCTCAATCTGCAATTTCCAATTGAATGTACGTACCCGAGATGGAACAAATCAAACACACCGTCCGCATACACCCGGACCGCCCGCCCTTCAGGTGGTGGGTTCGTCTTATATCCAACGGGATCTTGTAACCCCCCACGCTGTGGCGGCAGCATCGCCGCGCGACGCTGCTCCTCCTCGGCATCGGGCAAATTAATATGTAACCCGGGACGACTTCTAGGCCGACTCTCGATATCACTGCTAGCAATGGTCGTCTCTGATGGCTCGCCGGGGTCCTCTTTGTGGATGGTAGTGCCGTTGGGAACTTCAGTACCGGTCGCGTTGGCATCGGAGCTCTTGCGGGCACGCTTGGAGGGCGGAACGGCCTCTTCGGTAGTGCGAGATTGCTTCTTATGTCTGGCAATGGCGGCAGTGGCGGGACCGGCTGATTCTTCTCCTTCCTCGCCGGACGCGTCGCGCGAGGATGGTTGAAGCTCGGTGGCCGGGGCGATTTGTGGTGCTGGCAGATGCGAGGCGCTGCGCTTGCGCTTGCTGGGCGGGGAGGATGGGGATGCCATTGTAGATGTGAGAAGGAGTTGGTGAATGACACGGCAAAATAATCTCGGAGCCGGGAAGGAAAGAGTGTTTTGTTAAAGGGCTCCCCTGGAAGGGCGGGTTTGAGCTGAAACGGAGAGAGAGTCCTCCGCGGTCGCCCGGTTTAGGGGCCCGCGTAATTTTCGGGCTGTGGAGACTCTAATTGGGACGTGCTGAGTTGGGCGTACACTGACGTATCAGGCTTTCGGCAAGGCTGGGCAAGGACGTTTCCCTGATATCATGGATTAGTCTAAGGAAGATGATCTCGTACTCGTACATCGATTGCTATCGTTAATAGCACCGTTCTCCCGTATCCTAGTACTGCCGTGGTACATGGGAGGGATCTCCGGCATCTCGACTCAACTCCATCAAACAATGGCTCGCTACCCTAATTCAAATAGTACACCACCTCGCCAAATCCGGTTTCATTGTTGAGTGTCTCGTTAGGGGGATTATCACTCGAGATAGACCGACAATAATAGACTCCAGACATCAGAACTCCATTGCGAAAACAGGTTGGATATCTGTCTACAAGAATAAGAGGTACCTTGGGTGCGAAAAAGCAAATGCCGACTATCGCAAATACCGTGGAATAATACGCCATGGGTGTGTTGCAGCGCCATTCGATCCATATGTTCATGGAAATCTATCGCTCTCAGCTCGGCCTGGGTTTCGGTCTGGCTCGTAGGTGGAACTCTACCGGGTTGATCGTATCCAGGATACCGATATAACCATCATCAGGTTTCCCGTGCCATAACAAGAACCAATGATCAAAGACCGAATAAGGAGACCCAGGTGATAGTGCAGGAATCAAGGGAGAAACGTGGAAGTTGTAATGGTTCGTCAATAGCGGGGCATTTTCTGCGGTATCTCGTGGGGGGCATAAAAAAAAGAAGACAAAGCTCGTGAAGGGCCCAGTTGGCTCCCGGCGAATTGGGCCTTTATCATACTTCCTAGAACATCCACCTTGATGCCATCAATCCTCAGATACCACTCCCCCAAAACTATTCTCTTCCCGTCAATCTACCCCTCTCGTCTTGGATGGCTCCTTCGTTTGCGAAAATCCCACTCCGACTCGAACACGTATTCCATCTCAAGCTTCAAGGTGAGCCCGGTAAGGGCTCAAGGGAGAAGCTCCGAAGATAGCTAAATAGAAGAAAAGAAAGAAGAAGGAAAGGGGAGGGACGATAACGAGGGCATGAATGGTAACATCAAGCGTAGCGTCGAAGCAGGGTGTGTAGAGGCAAAAAGGAGCAGAAGACAGGCAAGGAGGCGGGAGACAGAATCAAAGGGGGAAAAAAGCATAGGAAAGAAAAGACCAAGCCACAAATAGATGAGGGGGATTCGGCGGGAGAGGGGGAGGAGAGAAGTGCGCGTGTGTAGATTCCAGGGCAGATCACGAACTATGCAGAAGTAGCTTTCTCCTTGTCATCCGTAGAGGCTGGGGATTCGGATATTTGAGTCGCCCCACTGGCCTCGCCCTGCTTGCCTTGAGGTCCGGGGGTACCCTCACGCTCATTCCGAGAACCGGTCGGGTGCACCTGGTTGGCCAGGTCCTGCTCCTCCGTCTGATTGAACAGCTCCTCCTCGTTCTGGTCCGAGATGATCTCGGTACCGTCGCCCAAGAGAATGATCCGACCCTGACGAACGCTAAACGCCCGCGAACGCTCCATCTCTAACTCATAGTCATCGGGCTGGTCCTCGAATTGGTTCCGGATTCCAGGGCCGCGGAACTCGGCTGCTCGCACACTTGACCGTCAGCACGACGAAGGGCTTCCTTCGGGTTCCTCGTGAGACTTGCCGTACTCGGGAGGAGCACAAGGCCCGTCTCCGTTCGCAACTCGCTCTGCAATCTTGTTGTACCATTCCTCCTTGGTCTGGCCGTTGAGCAGACCGATAACGGTCATGGTCATGTTGTCACAGCCAACACCACCAGTCTCGCTGTTGGATGCCAGGCAGTTGTCCATCATGTTCTCACAGATCCGGTAGAGATCCTGCTTGGCGGCAATTCCTCTCCGCACAAACTCCACAACTGCTTGGGAGGACTGGCAATCCCAAATACCTGGGTAATTGTGAGCACTCGAGATTCCTCAAGGGATGATGGAACTAAACATACCGTCACAGGCAATAACCAGGAATTCATCGTCATCGGTCAGCTCGTGAACGGTCACGTCGGGGTAGGCAGTCACGATCTGTTGCTCGGGGGAAAGCTCGGGGCTCTTCTTAAATTCAAAGTCACCGATGGCGCGGGACAGGGCGAGGTTGCCGTTCACGCGGCCGAAGTCGACGAAGCCACCCGCGGCACTAATACGGGCCTTCTCGCCTGCAGTGGGGAGTTAGCGTACCATCCTCATGGGATGAAAAAGGCAGGGTCCGTTTCCTCGCATAATCATGCTGGCTACAGCTGGGAGACGAAAGAAGAATGGGGAAATGGTGTCACAAACCTTCGTTCTGCGGCTTGTGATCAAAAGAGAGCGGCTTTGCGCGACCCTTGACACCTAGTACTGATCGAGAGTCACCGGCATTGGCCTGATAGTCAATTAGTTTCGCTCCCATTTCTCTCGCGATGCTTTTGCTTCCAACGTACCACCCAGATTTTGTGCTTAGAGATGATTGCTGTGGAGGCGGTGCAACCGGACACTTCCTCTTCGTATTTCGGGTCTGGAGCGACGTGAACGGTTAGGATGGTTGTTTTCCAAGAATTTGTTGGTCCTTGCTCCAAAGCGTGGAAAGGTGGTTCCCTTCTCCTCCCAAGAACAGATGAACGACGAACCTTCCAAAATAGCCCGATCGGTAGCCAAAAATCCATCCTTCAGGGCCTGCTCGATGTCTCCCTTGGCAAATGATTCCTGCTTGGAGACGATCTTGTGGAGGTTCTCCCCAGTGAACAGCGCTACCTTATCTCCACCGTGGCCATCATATACACCGAAGAAGGCCAGACGCTGGGCCGGATCGGTCGGTTTCTCATCGGTAGGTCCCGTGTAATTCGCGTGAAGGTCGAGGATGGCGGCGTGGGCATCTTCCATGCTGATACGCCAGCCCTGCATGGCAGAGACACCATAAATACAGCACTCATCTCCACCCTCGGACGAGGTCTAGACAATCGAAAACACGACAGGTCAGTAATGGGGTTTTTTTTCTCTCTCTTAAGCTAGACATGTTCAACTCGGGACTCGAAGGCTTTTGAAGGAAGGTAAGTGCTGGTTTGTGAATGTCACCGAGGCCGGAATAGCCTCCTTTCCACCCGAGTTGCTCCTCGACCCCTCCAGGGTCAGCAAGGAACCCCGCATGGCCGATCGTGACGACTGAAAAAGGCGACGACCGATCAAATGGCATAAAGTCAATGCTCTTGAAAATGAGCATCCACTCCAGGTAGTGGAAACCCCCCAGTCGGGGCGACAGGGTGGTTGGCCGCGGCCGAGTGAAAAGGGACATCACCGAGCGACTGGCGTCACATCACAGTGTGGGGAGGGGCAAAATGGGCGGAACAAAATGGGAATATGAACGACTCACCTTCTCGACCACCGGCTCCGACAAGGTCTGACCCATGATTACACGGATTGAATAAAGGATTTGAGGGGAGAAGAGGGGAGTGGGAGGTCAAGCACCAGACAAAATGGTAGAAGGAGAGGGAGAGAAAGGAAGGTCAGGTGAGGTGCGCAGGTCTTTCAGCGCGTCTCTCTCGTCTGTCCTTTGGGTCCTGCGATAAGTCGCCAGCCAAAGTGGGGAATCAATGACGATCTAAGTTAGGGCTCGTCAACGAGACGGGGCAGGATTCAAGTTGAAGAGATGGATTTATCAAGAGTAAAGTTGAGGAGAGAAATTGAACACAAAATAAGAAATCAGGTTCTCGTGGTCCAGTGGGATTACAATTTTTGTCTGGCAAAATCGGGTTTGGCCAGGCAGAGATTTCTCGTAATCGCATTACTTTTGTTACCTTACGTGCTCTATCGCAGTCACCTGACTCCGGATGAGGTGAGCATTCAGCTCCGCCTGATCTGATCTGATCTCTACTAGAGGGTAGCGCAACATAGTACTCTAGTAATTGACTGGCTGTTCTGTTATCCCTGCAATTTCTTGTATTCTTCTATATTCCCCACGATACAGCTAGTGCTGACATCCTTCTCCTGAGATTCTGTGCAAGACAGCCTCATCCCAGGCTGCAAGCTCGCTGCCTGCGATCGTCACGCAAGGGCCCCAAACCCCCTCCAAGGCTAGGACGGCTAACACTGGAAATGGTAATGGTCCGTACGGGGAGAGCCATTCCCCGCTTGGCTCGGTCGGTGAAGGATCTTCCAAGGGGGTTCCAGGCTTTCTCGTGCTTTTGTTTGATGATTTCTCCATACTTCATTCCCGTCACGCTGTCAAATGTCAACTGCCGACAACTGACAACTGACAACTGGTCGGCAGCACGTGCCACTGTCTGGCCCGGGCAGGACGAGCACAGATGCTCAAACAGAGTGTCGAAGAGTATGTCGTTGGTTAGCTGTTTTGAATTATTGAAGCTAGAGAGTGGTAGAAGAGCGAATCTTATTAAATAGGTAGTATCTGCATAATCGTATAGATCTAATAGGAGCGAAATCCGCATGTTGTCTTTCGTCTTATCAGATGCCAATATATATCTACACTATCTAATTACCCGAATTCACTCTACCGCAATGTATATATTGTACACAACAACTAGCATGACTGGCATGACCGAGCAACCACCTCGGCTGAAGTCACCAACAGAAATAATATGAGACTATCACTCTCTAGGACCAAGTATCACTCACAGCTCCGTGCGCTAGAGGCGCAGGATCTAGACTCGAACCTTGGTAGCCGAACAAAGTCATGGGCGGCGCAGGAAAATGTCATCAAGACGAGATAGCCATTATGAGAGTCAGGGAACCTGGAGAAGGAAGTCGTTAAAAAAAGGAGTTGGTAATATCGAACAAAGAGATCAAGCTATCTCTTTGTACAGTATCACGCACACACCAAGCTTGTCGGGCACTCGGTGGAGCCGCAAGCTCAAGCCTTCCAGTCCGATAAACCCCACACAACAAAGCACTCCCGAACCTCTCAACGTCCAACCTCACCACGAGTACGTCCAACAACCGTACAACAATTCTCCAATCCACACAGAAACATTGATTTAAAATACATCCATGCCACCACCCCCATCCACAAACACACTCACCATGCCCCCTCAACTCGACCCCGTCGACAAGCGCCAAGCCGCCCGCGAAGTCATCGACATCCTCCAAGAGATCTCCGACCTGCTGGTATGTACCTAGTCCCCGATCCCCGCACCTGCCTCACCCAAGAAAGCCTACCTTCAAACGACTAACTCATCCATACAGAATACAAATCTCGACCGTACAGAACTGTCATTGTGCGTGTCGCTGATTGAGAATGGGGTGAATCCCGATGCGCTTGCGGTACGCGTCTAACCCTCCAACCCCGGTTATTCAAGGCGCGCTAAGACGCGAGCTTGACTAATTTTTTTTGGTTGCTGATTGCCATTCCAGACTGTCATTAAGGATTTGCGTAAAGAGGCTGCGAGTAATAAGCGGGTGTCCAATGCTCCTCCTGCCACGATGGAGTAATCGAGTTCGCTAGGCGGTCGAGGGCTCTACTATAGAGTGTTCTCTTGCTGGACGTGAGATGATGCATTTTTTTTTGGGGATATGGCGTTACAAGATTGTACGGGCTTATTGGATAGATACCCTTTTTGCTGCTTGCTTTGTGCAGCAAGTTTTTTAATTTTATTGCCCTTTTCGAAGATGAGAATTGGAGACTTCATTGGTATAGTCAGGCATGTGTTTTACGTAGATTGAGTTGAAGCATAGTACTATGCGGATGCTGGAGTATATGGAAATTAAGCAGGACAGGCTGGAATTGTGAGTGTAACTCGAGGGGGAATTTCTGGGCACGAAAAGCGACTATTACAGATACAGTAAAGACATCGTGAAAGAGAACAACAAGGAATAGTTCGTCCACCTGATTCACTTGGACGAATCTCCCGGCTTCTTGTCATCCGTGGATGCCCCAAGCTCGCCGGACATCGCCTCAGCGGTCGCCTTCTTGAGCTGCTCGCTCTCAGGGACGGTGGTCTGCTCTTTGGTCTTGATGTCCTTCTCGTCATCGCTGTCACCGAGACTGAATGGGTCGTTCTCGGCTACTGGGGAGGGCTCGACTGTGGCCAAGGGCTGCCATTTGCTGGACTTGCCGCTGGCTGGAGCATTGCGCTTGTTCGGAGTGGCGTCGTAGAGGTTGTCGATCTCTGTGGGAGGGCCGTCTTGGAAGGAAACCCTCCTACCTGACGAGGGCGATGCAGTCTTCTTGAGGCCGGTGCTGCCAGGACGAGGAGGGCGTGGGGGAGGGACTGGTATCTGCAATCAGTGGTGATCAGAAATCGCCAAATTCAAAACACTCACCTTCGCCATCCCTCAGCTCAAGCGCCGAGAAATCATCACTCAGCACTTGGGGGTCTGCATCATAACGCTCACGATCCCCACTACGGCGGCCCAGCTCGCCGCTTCGCCGTGGGCGGCCATACGCTGAGGTCTGCTGCTCATAGCGCTGGCTGGAGTGTGCACGTTCCTCCTCCTCTTCCTCATCCCCATTCAATTGCTTCTTCAGATTTCCGAACCACGAGTTTACCTTTGTCTGTGTCTCCAAGAATCCCTTCTTAAAGTTCTCGCGGATTACCGGTAGATCATCTGCAGATCGCCCCGCGGTCAGCACCAGCGTTCCTCAAGACTGCCTCTTTGTATTACCTTCGAAGAAATTGTATTCCTTGTCTTCCGAATCCTCACTCCCCCGGGGCTGGCGATACCGAGGGTCATTCTCCCATCCTGGGGCTGGACCCCTGCGTCCACCAGGGGCATTGTAGTGCTCAGCCAATTGGCGCGCATATTGCTCATCGGCTTCGAGTTGTCGCTGTGTGGTAGAGGTTGCGGACTGAGTGGGACGAGGAGGTTTGGGGGGTGGAACCATATCCTCCTGAGCGGTGGGATCGGTCATGCCTGAAAGCTGGGAGTTAGCACAATGACCACGGAAGTTATTTCGAGGGCTCGTTACGAACCCAACAAGGCGTTGAATGCGCGCTCGACATTCCAATTGCTAGCATTCAAGACAGCCTTGACTACTGCAAGCTCAACTGTTGGGAATGCCTCCTTCAGTGTATTCACCGACTGTTCTCGGGGGCTCAAGGGCCGCGGCGGCTTCGGCGGGGCAGCCGGGGGTGTGTCGGTGGCAGTTTGCTGAGCCTGCTGTGCCGAGGGTGCATTATTACCACTTGAAATGATGCCAGACTCTTGCGGTTCATCGTCAAAATCTAGAGGTCGTGCAGTAGTGGGCGACTCAGCGCGAGGGCTGTTCGGCGCAACTGCAGCCGAGGGCTTGCTAGGAGTTGACTGTGATAGTGAGCCTCCGCTTCAGAGCTGCAGGCTAGGGCCTTTACATACAGTCTTGTCCTCCTCCGACATGTTGGGTATATCTGAGAGAGATGAAGAAAATAACGAGGACACCCGCAGATGATATCGGAAAAATGGTGTTGCCTGTAGAAAGAAAGGGAAGAGGCGAAGCAGGCAGACCACAATTGGGGAAGCTCCAAACAAGTGACGTGGGGGTGCACGTGATGTGCGGGTAACTTTTATAGAGCCATCCTGCATCGCGGTTGAACATTGCAGAGCCTCCTCGATTGGGTCAACAATGAGATAACAGCATAGGGTCACATGTTCCACAATGATACTGCTACACTATCTAGAAATATTGTCCCCATGAGTTAGGGAGATTCATATCAAGCAGAGCCAAGTTATACCCTTTCATCTCAACACATTCTTTTTCCGTTTCCAAAGATGGCTTCTGAGCTGGAACTCTCAAGTGGCTTTATCCCTGCACTGTACAAGCCAGCGACTCTATTACCAATTGCAAGACACAAGCAGAGTCTGCTCTACCTGGTGGAGACGTATCAGGTCACCATTGTTGTGGGCCAGACGGGAAGTGGGAAAACCACACAGCTCCCACAATATCTCGACCAGGCTGGTTGGTGCGAAAATGGCAAGTCCATTGCTGTAACACAGGTATGTCATCTATAATGTACACTCAAAGAATCAGCCACTGACTGGAACCCTACAGCCCCGGCGAGTGGCTGCCACCACGGTTGCAACTCGAGTCGCAGAAGAGATGCGATGCAAGATTGGTGAAGAAGTGGGATATTCCATCCGCTTCGAAGATGTGACATCTGCTGCGACCAGGATCAAATTTCTTACCGATGGAATGCTTCTCAGAGAGGCGTTGGTAGATCCTCTGCTATCACGGTATTCTGTGATTATGGTCGATGAAGCCCACGAGCGGTCTCTCAGCACCGACGTGCTTCTGGGAATTCTCAAGAAAATCATGAAGAAACGCCCCGAGCTTCGTATAATTGTCAGCAGTGCAACTTTACAGGCGGAAGATTTCCTCAGCTTCTTTGCTGGCGATGAATACAAGCCAGATGCCGATCCAGCTGATATTGGCGGTGGTATCGGGAGAATCATCAGCTTGGAGGGCAGGATGTATCCTGTTGACACGCTATACCTTGAAAATCCCGCAGAAGACTATGTTGAGCGGGCAGTTAAGACTGTTTTTGATATCCACACCCAGGAAGCAGAGGGTGATGTGCTTCTCTTCTTGACTGGCCGCGAGGAGATTGACCGTGCAATCCAGTTGATATCCGAGCGGGCTGCATATCTAAATCCGAAGGCCCCTTCGTTATTGACGCTGCCACTCTATGCTGGTCTTACTACGGATCAGCAGATGTACGTTTTTGAGCCAGCACCGGAGAACACGAGAAAGGTCATTGTGTCGACGAATATTGCAGAAGCATCAGTCACGATCGATGGCATTGTCTATGTCATCGACTGTGGCTTTGCCAAGCTAAGAGCTTATAACCCAAGCACGGGTATCGAAACCTTAACAGCTGTACCTATATCAAAGGCATCGGCCACACAACGCGCTGGACGTGCTGGCCGAACGAAACCTGGCAAATGCTTCCGTCTTTACACTCAACAGACATACGAGCAACTGCCCGAGGCTACCATACCAGAGATTCAACGGTCAAATCTGGCTCCGATCGTTATGCAGCTCAAAGCACTTGGTATTGATAACATCGTTCGCTTCGACTTCTTGACATCCCCACCGGCAGAGCTCGTGATCCGTGCCTTTGAGCTGTTGTATTCTCTCGGGGCGGTTGACGATTATGCCAAACTTACAAAACCCATGGGCATGCGAATGGCTGAGCTTGCCGTTGATCCGATGATGGCAAAGGTCCTTCTTGCTGCACCTTCATTCAAGTGCTTGAGTGAGATTCTCACTATCGCGGCTATGGTGAGCCTCCAAGGAACCGTTTGGGTACAGCATGAAGGCGATAAGAAGACCGCAGAGACTCACCGGCGGAAATTCGCCGTCGAGGAAGGTGACCATCTTACCTACCTCAATGTGTATCAAGCATTTGTCACCAAGGGCAAGAAAGATTCGAAGTGGTGTCGTGATCACCTTTTGAACTTTCGAGCCCTCCTGCGTGCTGTCAGTATTCGCGGTCAGCTAAAACGGTACCTAGAGCGCTTTGGTATCCAGGTTGACGAGAGTCTCTCGACTCGTCATAGTGCTGGAACCAGCACATCCCCGGAGCAGATCCAGCGATGTCTCACAACGGGCTATTTTGCTCATGCGGCAAAGATGCAGCCCGACGGCACTTTCAAGACTGTTAGTGGAGGGCTGACTTTACATGCTCACCCTAGCTCTTTGATGTTTGTAAGTGCTCTTCATTTACTATCTTCGCTGAATACGCGATTAACATATTGGCCAACAGAATCGGAAAGCGGACTGGGTGATTTTCCATGAGATCATGCAAACCGGCAACAAGACCTACATCAGGGACGTCACCAAGATCGAGAAGAGCTATCTGCTAGAATATGCTCCGGAATATTACAGGATCAAATGATAAGCGGGGTCGTTTCAGATACAGAGATACCATTGAATAGACTATCATGTATGACTGTTTACTTTGATAATGGCCTTCCTCACTGCTGTCAAAGGGAGGCTTTTTGTTGATCTTTCCAAATCACCTATTCAGGTAAAGATAAGTCTGAGAGATGATTTAGAGAATGATCAAACATGCTCAAATCGCCAATCAGCCCTTCTTTATAGTTGTAGTCCTCGGGGGTCGAGCTATTTCATAGAGCTCGGAGATACGTCACGGGTGCGGAGAAATGCCGCGCGGATAATACCAAACACTCTTTTCTTCACTTTCATTCATTCTCGTTCGCTCTCGTCTCGCGTCCCCAACCCCACTCTCATTTGAACCTCTGTGAAATCCTACAGATACTGCTCAACAACTCAGCTCATCATGTCCGGCCATCATCATCACCACGGTGGTGACGGGCATGGTCACTGCCATGACGAGCACGATCATTCTAACGACATCACCCCGGCGCTCCAGTCGCTGCTCTACTCGCAGATCGACTTTGATTCGATTACTACCTTGAATGGTATGTAGGACGTTGCCCGATCTTTTGTCTTTATCTCTCATATCCTACACATTCAGAACTAACAACTCTGTCCAGAGGCGACTGCCAAGGGCGGCACCGCCATTGTCAAGAAGACCTGGGCCGAGCGGCTGAACGACCAGCCCGAGCTTGAGAGCGATGCTGACGAACAGCTCCTAATGCACATTCCGTAAGCTTCACTGTTGAATTGGCTGCCTCTTTGCTTATTTTGTTCCCTGTGCCAAAAATTGATGTACCCCGCGTTATGCCCCTCATCTTATCGCGGAAAGAGCAAAACTAACACGAAACCATCACCAGCTTCACTGGCCAGGTCAAACTTCACTCAATCCTCATCTACACTGCGCCCACCCCCGCTGCCCCGAAGACGCTCAAGCTATTCAAAAACCGCGACGACCTGGACTTCTCCACTGCCTCCGACCTTCCCCCAACCCAGACCATCGAGGTCCCACAGCCCGTGGCTGGCGAGGACGTGTTTGAACTACCATTGAACCGCGCCCATTGGAATACTACTACCTCTATTACCATCTTTATCGAGGATAATTGGAGCGACGGTGACGAGGATATTACCAGGGTTGGCTACATCGGCTTCAAGGGCCAGTTCATGGCACTGAACCGAGAGCCCATCAGCTTCTTGTACGAGGCTGCTGCGAACCCCAGTGATCACGTTGCGATTCCTGGGATCAGTGACACCGGGACTCGCACCATGCCTGGCCAGTAAGCTGTGTCTTTTTATCTTAGACCTTGAGATTGATCACGTTGGGAAGGATTGTGATACCAGAATGGAAAGGGACTTTCCAATGAATTAATGATTTCTACATGAAGCATAATGAGTCATGAATAAAACGCAGTACGAATATGCTCCCAGCGCCTCCCAATGCTTTCTGATCAAGTAATGCAAGTGATCGATCTTGTATGAAAATCCCCGGACAGCGTATCATCACGATGCCAGGACAGGCGTCCGGGCCTTGGTCTTGGTCTTGACCTCGGGCTGTTCTTGTGCAGGCTCTTCCAGCACTTCGTCACCACGCTCGGGGAGAGGAGCCTGGGGGACAGCAGGTAAGTCGACAGGCCCGACGACCTCTTGCCGTAGAGCCTCCAGTTCATCCTCAACATCCTCCTCATCCTGCATCGACAAACTGCCCTCCAGCATCTGACTCACCTCCTAAATTGGACCATTAGTCACTCGACCTTCAAGAAAAATAGAGTACTTGCTCTAAACTCACCTCTTGATAAGCGCGAGCCTCTGCCGTTTCCTCCATCAGCCGATCAACAGCCTCAATCCCACCAATCTCCTTATTGATAGCCTGTAACACCTGGGTACCTTGCTGCAATCCAAACAGCACATCCTTCTGTACCAGTGCAAACTCGACCTGGCCTGTCAATTGCTCCAGTTGTGCGAGTTGACTATCGGTCTTGGAGAGGAGTGATTCTTGGTATTTCTTGCGCCGAAGAGCGAGCAGAGCTCGCCGCCGATCACCGCGTGCCAGACATTCCTTTGCAATCGCGGTTTCCCGGTCGGTGAGGACGGTGATACGTTTCTGATACTGGTATATCTTATCGCGCTGGTTCTTGAGGTCGAGAATTGCTCTGCATCATGGAGAAACGACAAAAGTCAGCTAGGGAGTCATTGTAATTTGGCTAGTAGGGGCCCTCGAGAGGGTTCAAATCGGACTCGTGAGGGGCAACAATGCAAATATGACGCTGCCTGTAACAGATCTCCAAATATGTCTACTTCGAGACGATTTCAAACAGATGCATGACTTACCGATCCTGCGATGAAATTTTCTGCGAACTGCTGGAGTTCCCCATCGCGCATTTGCGGTGTTGACGAGACCGTAGTCTGGCGGGGGAGGTCAATCGGGGGATGACGTTGGCCGGCTACCGCCACGATACCGATAGATAACGATACGCGTATTTTTCACCGTCTTCCGCTTCCCCAAAATTTTTTTGCGGACTTGCGATATCGCACTCCGCAAGAGACACACATCATGGCGCCCAGATATCGTGGGGGTAGACCGACCCTCAGTCAAGGTTTAGACCGTGAGGTAAGAACTGTTGATCAATGGTGCAATCTGAATGCCACTCACCCCCCGCGCAGGTCTACCAGGTTGTGCGCAAAATTATCGACGACCAGCCCGACGGCGTAGACCGAGTTCGCCTTACGGTCCCGGTTATCTATGCGCGGATCCGGGGATCGAATTCGAGTTTGAACCGGAAACCGAAGAAATTGTTGGAGGATAGTCTAGAGCGGGTTTTGGAGGTGGTGAAGAGTGATCTCTTCGGCGATGAGGAGGAAGAATCCGTGGAGGGAGACTTTGAGGGCTTGGAGGAGCCCCCCGCTACGGTATGCAGGATAACCCGCCTAAGAAATTCAAGCAATGGTATACTAAATGTGATGGCCTCAATTCTAGGAGCCCAATGGCGTGAACCAGAGCATTGTCGGCGCATGGTCGACACCAGCAGCCGCGAAACCTACTTCCGCACCCAAAGCGGAGTCTACGAGCACATCCAAAACAACCTCCAAGCGGCGGACGCACGGCAGCGAGTCCGTATCCAAGCGACGCAAAGCCGAGGCTGCGGTTGACCGCTCACCACCCACGCACGTCAGTCTTGCAGACCTGGGTGGCTTGGATGATGTGGTCCAGGAATTGGGTGACATGGTTATTCTGCCCATGACCCGGCCACAGGTCTACCTCTCATCCAACGTGCAACCTCCGCGAGGTGTTTTGCTGCATGGCCCGCCTGGTTGCGGTAAAACCATGATTGCCAATGCGTTCGCGGCGGAACTGGGCGTGCCCTTCATTGCCATCTCTGCACCCTCTATTGTTTCGGGCATGTCTGGCGAGTCGGAGAAGGCTCTGCGTGAGCACTTTGAGGAAGCAAAGCGTCTTGCGCCCTGCCTGATCTTCATTGACGAAATCGATGCGATTACGCCCAAGCGTGAGAGTGCGCAGAGGGAAATGGAGAAGCGAATTGTTGCTCAGCTTTTGACCTGCATGGATGAGATTGCCCTCGAGAAGACAGATGGAAAGCCCGTTATTGTTCTTGCGGCTACCAACCGTCCAGACAGTCTGGATGCAGCACTTCGTCGTGGTGGACGGTTCGACAAGGAAATTAACATGACTGTGCCCTCAGAGCCGGTCAGAGAGCAGATCTTGCGAGCCCTTACGCGGAAGTTGCGGTTGGCAGACGATCTGGACTTTAAGACTCTGGCTAAGAGAACTCCTGGTTTCGTCGGAGCTGATCTTAATGACCTCGTCTCGACTGCAGGTGCTGCTGCTATCAAGCGGTATCTCGATATCCTCAAATCCAACAGCGGCGAGGAGATGGAAATGGAGATGGAGACCGAGGAAGGAGACGACGTTATCAGCCCTAAGGTTCGGGAATTGCGCCGTCTGATCACTCATGCCAAGGAGACTCCCATCGGCGACGAGACAGAAACCGTTCTTGTTTCCAACGCCGACTTTTTCACCGCGCTCCCCAAGATCCAGCCATCGTCCAAGCGTGAAGGCTTCGCCACTATACCCGACACAACCTGGGCAGACATTGGTGCCCTTGGTGGAATTCGCGAGGAACTTGCCACCGCTATTGTCGAACCCATCAAGAATCCCGAGATCTACGCTCAAGTCGGTATTACCGCGCCTACGGGTGTCCTCCTCTGGGGACCCCCCGGTTGCGGTAAGACACTCCTGGCCAAGGCCGTGGCCAACGAGTCCCGCGCCAACTTCATCAGCGTCAAGGGCCCAGAGCTGCTCAACAAATTCGTCGGTGAATCCGAACGCGCCGTGCGCCAGGTCTTCGTCCGTGCTCGCTCCTCCGTTCCTTGCGTTATCTTCTTCGACGAGCTGGATGCCCTCGTGCCCCGCCGTGACGATACACTCTCCGAAGCATCTGCTCGTGTTGTCAACACCCTCCTCACCGAGCTGGACGGTCTCGGCAGCAGCCGCCAGGGTATCTACGTTATCGCAGCTACCAACCGCCCCGACATCATCGACCCGGCTATGCTTCGCCCCGGTCGTCTCGAGACCCTATTATTCGTCAACCTGCCGTCCCCGCTCGAACGTGTGGATATTCTCCAGACGTTGTTGCGCAAGCTGCCCATCGAGTTCAACGAAGACATGCGCCGACTTGCAGAGGAGTGCGAGGGATACAGTGGTGCGGATTTGGGAAGTTTGTTGCGCCGGGCTGGTTACTCGGCTATCAAGCGTCGCGATAATATCCGCTTGGAGGACTTTGTTACTGCAAAGGCTTTCATCAGGCCTAGTGTTACAGATATGAAGAAGTATGAGCGGTTGAGAAGAGATTGGGGATCAGGTGCGGTTTGATACAGCCCAAAATAATGAGGGTGCTTATATAAAGTTTGAAAGCTTTTGGTTGGGATCATCATTGGACATAGATACTCTCCTGTCTCGCCGCTGTTTACATTTATAGAATAGGCGTTACGAAGGCGAATCAAACATATGATGAGATTCATGAGACAGACGTGGCCGCGCTAGAGTACCCTGGGGGAGCTGTCTAGGCATTGAATCTTCCAAACCTGTGTCTTGCCGCTCGCCATTATGAGACTTACCAGAGTCATATTCCTTTTTGAGGTATACCTCCAACGAGATGGCAAGTATGTCTCTATTCACATCTTTGGTTTTAATTTTCCGCATTGGGAATTGCCAGTACACCTGTTGTACACCCAAACCATAGACTTGAGCTACGAGGCCGAATTCATTGATCATATGTCGATTCGTATTAACAATGCCTAATCTGAATGTGTAAACACCTGCCCAATATACAAGAAAAATTGCTAAACCCCCGAAACTCCATTTCATGGTCATCTTGGGAAGACGTCGAGGTCTCAAGGCCCCGATCCCAACGCCGCAAACGCCATCAATGCAGCCCACGCTCCAACAAGAACAAAAGTCAAAATCCCAGCACCCGCCTTGTCTCCCGTGGTAACAGGCTTGAGGCTATCATCCTTATTACTGCTCTCCAGCCCTGCATTCGGATTGCTAGTGCTATTCCCACCAGAATTCGACGTAACCGGGGCCACGGCCTGAGCGTCAACGAACGGCAGCAAATTGGCACTGAACACTTGACTGACGCTGATCTGCTCTTCCATTCCCGTCCATCCATCCCACTTTGATTTATACCATTGCACACCGCAGGTGTTGTTGTTATTGCCCGTGCAGGACTTTGCGGCTGCAACGGCGGAGACTTGGAGTTTTGGCATGATCAGGTCATAGGTTTTTGGGACGACGAGGGCGACGTAGGAGAGCCATGTGGAGAGGAGGCCTTTGAAGAGGATTTCGTTGTTGTTGCAGATTTCTCGCGGTTCGCAGGTTATGTCTTCCATTACGTATCCGCTTTCCTTTTGGAAGAAGGTCTGGAGGGTTCTGTTGAGGAGTCCATTTGTTGCATCGAGCCATTTGGAATCTCCGGTCTGGTGGGAACTGGAGTTAGTACAACCACTCGATATAAGCTACGGGTATAACGGGTCGGAGACTCACATAGTTGTACATATAAGCTGCACCCATCAGATACGTGCCATAGTTGTACGTCCAAGGGATGTTAGCCCCATTCTTGCATCCCTCCGTTCCTTCGGTCGAGTCCTGTACAAGCCACGTCGTGCTGTTGACTAGTGGTGAACTGACGGACCAGTCCCACACCTTATTCGCCCAGGTCTCGTATTCCTTGTCCTCGGTGTACCGGGCAAGTCGTGCAGCAAGCTGGAAGAAGCCGCCGTTGGAGATGGCATTCTTCATAGTAGACCCGCTTCCCTGGTATGAGAACATTTGCCAGGTTAAACCCCCGCCGCACATTGTGGTGTCCCACCGACCCTTTTGCGAGTTGAAGACGCCTTGTGCGAGCGACAGCCACGAGAATCCGTTCGAGACGTCGGGGAATTTTAGCTCGGCTGCAGTCATCGCTGCAAGGCCCCAGAACATTTGGTCATCGTTGCCCTATGTGTGTAACATCGTTAGCCCATATGCGACTAGAACGATGAAAGAGAGGCTGAAGCGATCGCAACGGTCGTCTTACCAAAAAATGGCTGTAGTTACTGGGCAAATAATCCCCATTGGTGCCGGACTGCCATTGCAATCCAACACTCAGTTCATCATTGTAGGTCTCATCGCCCGTGAAATGCCAGTAATTGAGAAGCGCATAGAACAAGGCAGATCCCTCCCACCATTTTTCGGGAAAAGCGCCAGGGATTTGTCCGGTTTCGTTGCCGTGATACCAGACCATCATCCCGTGGGTAGCGATTTGAGCGGCATCTTTGATCGATTCTGTTCAAGGCTCGCGAACATGATTAGCCTTGAAGAACACAAAGAAGTGAGGTCAAGGCGTAGGTTGCAAAGGCGTTACTAACGTTCATTGTTGATATCGAGCTCGATAGCACGAGCTTGATTGCCCAGTGTCAGCGCATAAAGAATGACTGCACATATTGAACTTGTCCCGCTTATACGCATCGCCGGGGAAAAGTATCGGATCGAAGCTGATTGCTCAAGAGAAAGACGTAAAAGGGCCGCGGATATCCTTTTCGTCTGGTTTCAATCATTTGACTCGGGGATAGCTTGCCTGGAGTCTAGAAACCAGAGAAGAGTAGAATGTGTGGCCTGCTACCGACTTGAAAAGTTATGCGGAGCCTCGTTATGTCATAAGGGCCTCCCAGCCTTTAAGATGAACATCAGCACTGGGCTTGGAAAAGTGGGATTTGCGACAGTAATAATGTCGGTGGATTCGGCCACAGCCGCATCAGCAGGGTCTGAATCGACCCACGCAATATGTACAGAGTCATTGGTTGGAAGGAGGATGTACTTCCAGTGGTTGGTTACTTCATATATGGGGTAGGGTGGGGTATGCTGTAACAGGCTCCCCCTATCTAGCCGACTGACTTTCGGGGGCTGTTTATGATCACGTCAAACGGTTGGAACCTGGGATCGTCAGAAGCTTCTCAGCGATATGCCACGATATGGCATGTTCTAGTGTATCCGAGCTAACTATCCGTCTCTCATATTCATGGCCACGGGAGGGAAAACCGGCAGTATGAACGGGTGTCTAGCTTGTCAATCTACAATGTGTCCACCAGTCCAGAGTTTGTATTTGGCCAGCTCCAATAATGACATGCGCCTTCAAGTCGGGGCCATGCGCCCTGCGACCCTTGACTAACCTGATTGTGTCATTAAAAACCGCGAGGCTTGACGAAGCTCCACTAAAGAACATCCTTCCGGATTGTTCGACAAGTCAATGTCCAACGACGGGATTGGGGTCCATCTGAACAGGTTGACTATTTTTGTCTCGTCGATCACTTTCCGTATATATCGAGAACCCTGACACCATCGGGGACGGACCCTTGAATGCTGACTGGGTCCACTGGCGGGTCTGTCTTGGCGCTTGGCCTTGCGTACGTGTACATCCAGCGCTTATTATATAAGGGCTGCTTGTTAATTGGGAGGGGATCATTGAGAGGAGATCGGGATCTGGTTAAATCCGAAGCTACGGTTGGTCGTCCATTCAACGATGGAGCCTAATGAGCTGTCTATCTCTAGTAAGAATGCTTTAATGAATTAAGATCGACTCGTTTCGGACTGAAACGGACTTCGCACATCAAGTGTTAGGAGCTCAGTACTATTTATTGAACTAAAAACCATTCATGTCATTCAATAGCTTCCATGGATGGGTCTAAAGGCCTATGCCATGGTGATATCACGCTTTTACCTACATATGATTTCCCACCGCAATGATGTCTCATACGAAGTGGTCGGAGCAGAATTCAAGTTCTAGGCTTTACAATATGGAAATACAACTATAAAGATTCTAGCTTCGTGTTTATGTACGCTTAATTAACTGCCGCAGGCAAGAAAGAAAAATCACTACTACGTCGGGGTGCTTTTCGACTAGTCGAACCATAACCTTACTACATCCTATACTCGCTGACGTCCAGAGCCTACCACCGGAAAATGCTGATTATCCGGGGCAAGGTCAACATCTTACTCCACCAGGAGAGGACATTTGTTATAAGGTTTGAGGACGAGGCTGAAGTTCTGCATCAGAGAATCAGATCTTCAATCGACGCGAAAGGATCCCCGTTGGACCAGATCGAGAGCGAATTGCTTAATCCTTGGTGACATGGATGGCTTGAGCGTATGATATCCCGACTTGCTATTAGAGCTCTGAATTCAAGGCTGACTTCTTTCGCAATGCCAGTCCCCTCAATGTTCATTATCATCAAATTGCGGGATAACTAGAATTTTCAATGATGACATACATTTTCTAAACAATGTCTATAATAAGTCTAGTTTAAGGTGAAACGAGCTCTATCGATACGTACATCCTGGTTTGAAATGTTTAGAAACGACTTTTATAGGAGTATGGCTATACAGAAAATACTATGCACACACATATACGACAGAAACGCCTGAAAGAGTATCATGCAAAACAACGACCGAAAAATTTGATTACATCCACAAACGACACGTGCCATCAGCACCGGCACTGACACACCAAGCCTCCCGCGGGTGCCAATCGATATCGAGGACACCCAGCTCTCCGGTGACCTTGTGGCCCCTGAGGACCTTGAGGGGAACAATGCTGGCGTTGCTGAGCATGTCGCCCGTAACGCTGCCGTGGAAGATCTGCAGGGAACCGTCGTCACTGGCGTCGGCGAACAGCGGGTAGCGACCACCCGGGTGGAACTTGACAGCACGAATAGCCTTGCGGTGATAACGCAGCGTCTTGTAGGGACGCTGCGACAGGTCCAGATCGTGCCAGAGCAGGCGACGGTCGTAAGAACCGACGATGATGTTGTCACCGCCCGAGGCAGTAGATGAAGTCGGGTGAATATCGAAGGACGAGATCCAGCGGGCACCGGGCTGGACAATCTTGACCAACAATTGGCGGGAAAGATCGTAGCCACGGATGGAGCGCTGGTTGGCGACGAAGAGAATCGGTTTCGAGGGGTGGAAGTGGGCAGTCTGAGGGGGACCACCACCCTTGAGGCGTCGGCGGAATGGATACTGGGTAAGATGCTTGGAGACGGTGTGGATGGCAATGGCCACGGAGGCAGGGGTCGATGCACCCGAGCACACGGTGACGAAGTAGTCTCCGCGGCGGTGCCAGGAGATTGACTTGGGAACGTAACGAAGAGGAATAACCACGCACACACCGGCATCCGCGAGCTCGGAAGAAGGTCGGATCCATTGGGGAGGAGTGTTCTTCTTGTTGGCCTCCGCAGCACTCGGGGGAGGGTTGGAGGCGGCGTAACCCCAGCCGGCATCGATAATATCCAAGCTGGCCTTCTCGACCTCGGGATCGGCAATCATCATGGGGACGGTAAGGAAAAGGTCGTCACCCGCAGCAGCAGCAAGAATGACAGCATCCTTGCCCGGCCGCCAGCGGACCACATTGACAGCATCCTCGTCGCTGAGCTTAACACTCCAGAGTTGACGACCAGTGAGAATTTCCCAAACGCGAACGGTACCATCGTCACCACCAGTAGCAAGCCAGATTCCAGTGGGGTCCACATTGAGGGAACGGACACGACCCTTGTGGCCACGGAACACTGTAGCGCAAGTAGTAGGGAACGGCTTCAATTCCTCAGGGCTAGGCAGCTTGGGCAAGAGACTCTCAGGGTCGATGTTCAGCTTGCTGCGGCGCACCCGAGGAGCAAGGTACAGATCCAAGCAACGCTCGAACTTCTCCTTGACAAAGTTCTCATAACCAGGAACCCTACGAAGAGAACCAAAGTCTTTGGGCAAGAACTCCTTCTCGCGGTCCTCGGGGTCTGTTTGCTCCCACTCCTTGCGCTCCTTCGTATCGGGCAGGTACTCAGCAGGCGGGTGGTAACTCTCCTCGTAACCGGGCGGCGGCAGCTTGGGTGCAGGAATGTGCATAATGTGATCGGGTCGCTCGACCTCATCAGCCCATAGATCGTAGTTGATGAGTTCTTCCTCCTTCTCCTCACGCTCCTCTGGGGGACGGTAGGGGAGAATGCGGCCCTCACGGATCGCCTTCACGATCTTCATCACACGCTTGGCCTCATGCTTGGATGGAACGAACCGACGCTTCGGTTCGGGAGCAGCGCTGAGGGGCATGATCTCAAGCTGGCTGGAGAAGGACTCCACCAAGGGCTCGTAAGGGTTGTAGCCATCGACAGTGGACTCGTTCATCTGCACCTTCTTCAGCAGCTCCAACTCCTCCTGGCTTAGCTCCAATGGCTTGCCAGTCGAAGGATCGGTAAGACCAGTCCAGCCCTTGGGCACCTCGATACTGTCAAGCAGCGCATCCAGAGCCTCGCCCTTGGCCGGGCGCATGATCCTTTTACCATTGATGTCGTAACCGATGTGAGGATATTGATCGTAGAATGTCAGCGGGATATCGCCAATAGTGTTGGCGTTCTCCTCGACGTCCGAGTAGTCCGAGTTATCGTCCGGGTTGATCTCATCGTAGAGATAGCGCTCGTTTCCATTGGCATCTTTCACGATACGGAAGTTGGGTTCGTTGTCGGCAGGCGTAGACAATTGCGTCTTTTTGGGCGCCACGGGCTCGGTATCGGAAGGAATTTCATCGCTGTCCAGTTCATCCTCCTCATCTTCGTCGTCCTCGTCGCTGAAGTCGTCAATCAACTCGATTTCGGAGTCGCTATCTTCTTCCTCGCTCTCCGACAGATCGTTGTTGTTGTCGGAAAGAGCACCATCCAAATTTTCCGCGCTCAGCTCATCGCCGGAAAAGACACCAGCTTCCTCCTCCACATCACGAGTAACCGCCTTGCGCTTCTTAGAAGCCTTCCTAGCGTCCATTGTTGCTGGCTGTTGAACTTGGAACTCTTGTCGGTCTCCACGATTTTTTTTTCTTCTCCGTTCAATTGGGCTCACCGCTCACATGACTTACCGCCCGCAGTCCTTATCGCCTATCGATGACGGCCAGGGCGGCCCTCTATGTAGTGTCCAAGATAATAATCAATTACCCTCGCTTCGGTTGCACGGAATGAGAATTACGGGATGGCGGCAGTCATGGCACGGTCCGAAGGGGCCTCTTTAACAACCGAGATATCCTCTTCGATAGCGGAACCTAAAAGACACTCGGCATGCGATGAGTGTAGTGAGTTTTCCGTAAGATGAAGTTACGGCTGACCTATGCTGATCACTTATGATGCTTCCACAGGGAAACGAAAGCTCAAATGCTCGGGTGAGCTCAGTGGCTGCTCCCGATGTCTGAAGCAGTCAATTACATGCAACTATTCAGTACAAAAAACCATGGGCCGACCACCTAAGAAAAGGGCGCGCGCAGATGATGACGGAGGCGATATATCTTTGCAGGGTAACAACATCTGGCCCACTCCAGAAGATACACCGCCAGACTCTGTCACTATGGGACACGAGCCGGATGTGACAACAGACGCGCTGTATCTTTGTCCACAGTTTTTCGTCCATCATGGTGGCCCGTCGCAGTCATCAGAATCAGATCTGCTCGCCGTTGATGACGACCACAACCATAGCTGGCGCCCTGACCGTCTGAGAAATTCCAATCTACCAGTGCCCGAGTCTTCAAGCCCCTGGCCTGACTTTGCAACGGTATCCGAGTCAACATCGATGCTCGTTGCTCCCCCGACAAACTTACTTAATGCCCAATCCTTACCGTTAACCCCTCCAATGACCAATCTCGCCGACCCCGCTACTCCTCAGTGTACATGCTTGTCATATCTATATCTCTGCCTGAGTCACATCTCCTCTATCGCCTCATTTCCCGTCAACTCCCATACGCTTTGCTCCCTATACATCGCAGCCAGAACCGCGCAGGACGTGATTCGCTGCGAAGCATGCCCCAAAAACTTTGCAACGGGCATCCAGAATGTCATGTTCTGTGGAACTCTGCTCACAGTCATCGCGGACGCTTGGCTACGAGTTTATAACAGCGATGCATCCGAACTCGGGGTGCAGTCTGCGCCACCAGAATTTGCAAACAAAGTCATGCAATCTGCCAACCCCGCCGAAGGCTGGAAGTCTTGGCTCCGTCAGATCGTTCGTCGTGCTGTAGTCGGCGGATATCTGAGCCCAGAGGCCGGTACTCGCTGTTCTGGTCAGCGTGATCTTCTCTCTTTAATAAGAGAAGTTGAAAACCGTCAGCGACGCTGGCATACCCCTGGACAGCACCCAATGGAAGGACAGAATCTCATGCAGTCCATGAGCCTTGGGCATAACCAGAGTGATGGAGAAGAAGAAGGTACCGATGAGAAGAAGTTGCTGTGTTTGCGTGTGGTTGGTAGCGCGCGAGCTGTCCTCTCGAAATTCAATTTTGAGCCTCACGACTTTCCCGAAGGAGTCATACCTGATGACGTGAAACGAATGCCACGCCCATGATAAAAGCTATGAATAATGGATTGAAGTTTCCGGATATGGCTCTTGTGCTTCCATTAGGGATTTTATACCAGTTGATGAAGAGTTTTTACATCGCTATTCGAGAAGAGATAGTTTTTATACCCAAAACAAATATCTCTCAATTCTACGCTTTGAGTAGATCTCTCTTCACCTCTTAACTTTCTCTTTACCATTCTGCCGCAACGGAGCAGTTTTAGTGATAAACAAAACCTAATGCAGATGCAGGTAGCTGGATGAACGCTACAAATACCAGGATGGTTACTTGATTCGATCATCGATCATTTCATTACTTTTGCCAGAGAAAAATGTACTATGCCAGCCTGAGTTCAAGCGTTAAAGCAGAACCACTGCCCCACTGAAAATGCCAACCGTTATAAATGTGACGCCCAGGCCATGTTCAGACCGAATTGTCAAGGAAAGATTAAACAGGAAAAAAATTGAGAGATTGATGTTTGGTAGAGATCACTCATCCTCGTCATCATCATCAACCACATAGCGGTTCTTCTTCCGGGCTGGTGGCGTTCCATCTCCTCGGGGAGTCTCTTCTTTCCGGGCTGGCTTAGAAGGAGCGACTTCATCATCGACTTCACCCTCGGCATCCATGTCCTCATCCTCGAGCTCTTCCTCGTCATCGTCATCGTCACCTTCCTCCTCGAGCTCCTCGTCACTCCGTACCAAGAAACCATCGTCCTCGTCATACTCGTCTTCGCGGGTGCGGCCACCACGACCCCACTCCTCCTCTTCGTCCGTCATGATTTCTCCACGACGGTTGGGGCGGCGCGGTTTAGCGCGAGGGCGGGTGGTGCGTAGACCATCATCTTCCAATCCACCAACGGTAAGACCATTGGCCATCGTACGGGGTGCGGCGACGCGGCGAGTACGATCCGCCTCACGGTCTGCCAGCTGCTGACGGCGGCGCTCAGCGCGCATGGCCTCCCTCTCCATCAGCTCGGCCTTGCGGGCAGCGAGTTCGGGGTCTTCCCTCACGTTGATCATTGGCACACCACCGTCGGCAGTCTGCTTGTTGCCGCGAGCAGCAGCGGCCAGGGACTCTTGGAGTCGCTGGACCGCATCGTCCGATTCCAGGGCCGTGGGCAGAACGGTGAGGCCATGTGTGACGTGCGACGTCAGGCGGAAAAGCTCAGCCTGCTCCAGGCCAGCGCCGAGGTAAACGTGTGAGTCCAGCTTTGTGGTGTATTCGCCAGACTTGGAGAGAGGTGCAAGAGGTTTAGATGACGTGCGGTATTGCTCGAGAGGTGCGGAGGCGAGCTGGAGTGTGATAGAACCGTCTTCCCATTGGACTAGCCGCGCGTTCGACTGTAGTTTGTCTTCGTCGGCGGGATCTCTGCGCCAGCAAAGGGACGTCGCGGCCGTAGAATACGCAGGCGCAATGTAGGTCTCGGGGTTAAACTCTTCTGATTCGATGGAGAGGAAGTCGGGAACGCGCATTGTGTAGACCTGAAAATCTTTTGTCAGCATAGACTCGTTGGATTCAGTGTGATATTGTCGCATACCTCAGGGTCATTCGTAGCTGGCACTGGTGCGCGCGCAATGGTCATTTCGGCAATGGTGAGGCTCTCCGTCTCGCCGTCCGGCCCCTCGTCCATGCGGTCTTCGCGTCGGTCGTAGCGGCCATCATCATCTCCCGAGTCCAGTTGCTCGTCGTCCAAAGTACGGTGAGGTCGACTAGTCAGAATTAGTTTGTGCTTGATGTCTGGGTAGCTTCCCAAGTGAGAAATTACTCAATATCGTCAAATCCACCCTCTGAGCCGTCGGATCCGAAAAGATCAGCATCGTCGTCCATCAGATCATTACCAGCACCATGGTTCTCAGCACCAGAGTCATTGCCAGCATCACTCGGGTCAGGACTTTGGTTGGCGGCGTTGCGTCCGGGGCGGCGGACAGCCTCCTCGTCGGAGGAGGACATGAGGGTGAAAGTGGTTGAGGTGCGGGAGGAGAGTGTAGGAAGGTGTGAGAACCTCCAGAAGGAATTGAGAAAGTAGAAAGATCAATCGATCTGAACGAGTCGTCACTAGAGCTCCCTAAGACAAGCAATCTATCGAGCCAACCATCATGATCCACGGGCTTGAACATTCACATTCACGCGGCAATCCGGATTAACATGATGATCCGGCCCCGGTTCCCCCCAAAGGAGTTAAGTCAGCGGGCCAGACCAAAAGGGGATTCCCTGAACATCTTCACCGTCTCTCTCTTACTTCGTGGTTAATTGCTTTTTTGTCAAGGAATTGCTCTTTGTCTTCACAATGGCGACCTTCTTCCAGAGTGTGTAAGTCTGCTGTGCAATGGCGACCTCACGGAGCCCCTGTCCTTCACTGTTTACTCCCCCTCGACCCTTTACCTTTCCCCCCCCTCCATACTGCATCACTCGAGCAGTACCCGGCGCCACAAACGCAACGCAGCATTCCGGCTTCCTAAAGTCTATTAGTCGCTCTATTTTTTGCCCTGATCTGCCTCCTATCCCCTGTTTTCCATTTCAATTTCGTCTGCCTTATCCTGAAACACACCTTCTTACCCCTCAACTGCGATGTCTGGAGCTAACTCACCCGCCTACAACAGTCGCCAAGGGTTCGGCCGGGGAGGAAACAACAAGAACAACCCCCCCAAGAGTCCGGCGCAGGCTCCCCAAGCCCCCCAGGCTGGTGCCATGTCCAACTCTCCGTCGCTCACTAATAGCCTCACCATGGACAACCTCTCCGCGAACGATCCCGATGCCCCCAAGTACTTCTTCCAGGAGAAGTACGCCCCACTGAACGTGAGGGGCAACTTCTTGACCCTGTGTGCCTGTCCAAAGAATGTGGAACTGGGCGAGTGGCTGGCTCACCAGAGTAAGCTACCCCGAGGATGACGCGCCATTCGCGATAAAGAAGTCGGATCGCTGATGTGTCGGGGATTACAGTTGTTGAACAATATCGCTTGCTCCACGGCATGCTCCAAGTCATCCAGGAGACGAACAGCGTTACTGGTCTTCCAATTTGCAATGAGAGCACATGCCCGACTATGTCGGCTGGTCGGTACGTGAAATTGGCGGGGTACATACTGAGAAATCCGGGGTTGCAGGCTGACGAAGATTACTCTTAACAGGTTGACCTATACTTGGCTGGTGGACGGCCGCGCAGCTAAGATTTCTGCTCCGAAGTTCATCAACCGTGTCGAGAAGTGGATCGTCAGCAAGATTCATGACCCAGTCATGTTCCCCACCGAGAAGGTGAACGGCACTCCTGAAACCGCCTCCATGAGAGATGCCAACGGTACCTCTGCGGCTCCTTCCTCCGCCACCTCCACGGATCCCTCCACCCCCGCGAGCACGAGTGGCGCATCAGCAGACGAGTGGATTGGCCAGTCCAGTGGTTTCCCCCAAACATTCTACAAGGACTGCCAGGGTATCATGAAGCAGATGTTCCGTTGCTATGCCCACCTGTACCACGCGCACTGGCTCAACCCATTCTGGCACCTGAACAAGCACGACATCCTGAACATGTGCTTTGTGCACTTTGTCACCGTCGCCAAGTACTACCAGCTCGTCTCGGACAAGGAGATGGAGCCGATGCAACCGCTGATCGATCTGTTCATCAAGCAGCAGCGGGTGCCCCCAGAGGCCTTGAGCGGTGGCCACTGGGCTCAGCAGCCGGCAGCTAATTAAGCTGGCTAATCGATCATAACCATACCCAAATGACACTCCGCAGGCCCGGGAGTACAGCGACCCTCTCTTTTTCTTTTCACGCTTGACGACACATGACCTGTTCTTCAACCAGGCGTTGGGCCCTACAGCTGTCTTATGATCGTGTTTCTGCTTTTCACTGATGCCGGGAGGATGAATGGAATTCAATGTGCGACTGATAGCCGATCATACGACACACGTCCAAGGCTTTAAGCATTTAGCATGCGGTGTGAATATTCTTTTCTTTCATGTTCTTTGTCATGATCTTTGCATATCTTCTATCAGCTATTCATGGTGGCGTATCCTCGCAATGGAATCATATCCGTCTGGATGCAGATTGGAAGTTCATAGGTTGACGAGGTGGTAGAGTGTTCTTCGAAGAAGAACGTCAATGTCGGTAGAGGGGAGGCTGATTTCCATCTGGTAGGGCATGAACTCTTACTGTTTCGCCAACTGCCAGTGGAGACTTCATCTCGTAGTAGACCGTATTGTCTAGTCATGGAGGATGCGCTCTCTTTTGCCCAGCAGCCATACTCATCCGATAATCAATCAAATCCATGAATAGAGAATACAGGCAATATCCGACCAGGACCCAGCTCCGAAGCTCTAGAAATATTTCGTCGACTCATGTATTCGTAAATCGTAGCCAATTTTCAGCATCTCGCCCTTCACAGGTACACCCCACCATCAGCGTCTCGTCCACCCTCCTGCTGTTGCTCAGCAGCGTCATGACCAGTCCCATTCAGAACCGGAGCTTGCTCCTCCTCATCCTTCTTCCCAGGATCAATCCACACCTGCCCCCGCTTCTCCACCTCAGCCTTCAACAGCCCAATCCGCTCTTCCTTGCTCTTCACCACGCCCTCGTTCTCAACGATGACCTCGTCAAGAAACCTGACGCCTTCTTCTGTCTCCACAGCCTTTTCTGCCTCTAGGGCTATGTTGGACTCGAGGAGTTTGTTGATGTCGTTTTGGAGTTTTGCGGCTTCGGCATGGAGGGATCCGAGGGGAAGCTCTGTTATGGCTTCTGCGAAGGCCGTGAGGCTTATGGGTTGGCTTCCGGCGGACATTTTGGGTGTTGGGATGTGTGCAGTTAGATGATGATGTGCTTTGGTGTTGAGGTAGCGTGAGGAAGTAGGAGGTGTTTGGGGTGAGGTTTGGGAAAAGGTTGGAGAAAGTTGGAGATGCGCCGAGCTTGAGTTGGTTCCCCACACATCTGAGATAACGGGTCTAGGCTATCACGTGCGATGTATATCCTTTGGCTCTGGACAACCAACCAGTTCGTATAGCTTGATTGACATTTTTGACACCCGATGTATTTGTGTTCAGTGGAGATAGAATGCTGAATGTCTTACAGGATCCTTCAGATGAGTAGGCTGCCTCCGTGGATAATGCCAACCTCTGATCGATTTGCCTAGACTACTCCGTTCGGGCGCCTGACGTATCAGAATCTATTTCCCGGGTTATACTTTCGCCCACTAGACCATTAGCAGAGAGCGTTATGGTCCAGATATGACCCGCGCTACACCCAAAAGCAAGTCTTGTCTTATCACCCAAGATAAATGAATCTGACCTGACGGGCCTATACTCCGGAGGCAGCCATAGGAGTTTTTGTCCTTCAAAGCATATCCAGTCGTCAGACATCTCGATGGAATAACCGATGGACAGTGCTGAAGAGCGCATGTCCGCCAAGAACCGCATGTAAGTGGGAGGTAATTTATACTGCGCATCAAATACAGCAACCTCCTTCCGGAGGTTCCAGGATTTGGTACCAATCCACCTCATAATATCGGTCTTGATATTGAGCTCGCATAGTCTTCGCCCAGTAGTCGAGTCCCAAATTATGAAGGTGTGGTCAAACGACCATGACGCGAGCCGACGTCCATTCGTTGACCAGATGATTGGACACCACCGAGTTTCGTTTTCTTCAATGACTATGCTCTGGCCCGTCGCCATGCTCCATATGCGTGTCGTAGATGTTGATTTTGATGCCAGCAAATCTCCGAGCGGTGACCAGGCAAGGAACATGACCGAGGTGCTGTGACCCTCAAGAACTGTCTTCTGACCACTGCTCAAATCCCAGACTATGATTCTCTGATCTCTCGACCCTGATGCAAGCCGATTTCCGTCCGAAGACCAACTCATTGAGTGAACTACATCCCTGTGCCCATCAAGAATCGTGCTCTTTTCGGAATTCAAATCCCATATCGTAATCTCGGTCGAGGCTGATGCTAGCTGTGTTCCATTCGGAGACCAGGCAATGGAATAAAGATCGTTGCCGTGACTCTTTGAGACCGCGGTTTGTCCAGTGCTCGGCTCACAGACTTGCGGTTTTTCAGCTCTCCCACCTGATTTGAATCTACTCTCAATTTTCTCTTGGTTGAGGCTTGCGTAAGCATTGGCTAGATCCCAGATCTTGATCAAACCATCAGACGATCCCGATGCGAGCCTTCCATCTTGAGAGAAGGCTAGGGCTTTAATCTTAGCATTGTGTCCGTCGAGAACGCAGATACACTGGCCGTTGACCGAGTTCCAAATGCGGATGTTTCGATCGGTTGACCCAGATGCCAGCCTTTCGTCATGGGACCAAGCAACTGCGCTAACTTCATCATTGTGTCCTTTGAGGATGAACACGCACTGGCTTGTGGTTGGGTCCCACATTCGGAGTGTGCAATCATGGGACCCTGATGCAAGCCTGCCATGTGGTGACCAGGCCATGGCCGTCACTTCCTGACTGTGTCCCTTGAGAATCGATGCCGTTATCCATGAATCATTTGCCAGATCCCATACTTGAATCGCGTAATCATTGAACGCTATTGCTAGTTTTCCATCGTCCGAGTTGGCAGCGCAGGATGCCGATTTGCCCTGCCTCTTAAGGTTCGACGATGTCCATTGTCCGGTGACACAGTCCCCGATTCCAGCTATTAATCTCTTTGACAGGAATGCAAGTCTTCCATCTCGTAACCAAGAAATACAAGTCATGTATCCAGTCTTATGTTCCATGCGTAATTCACAAAGACGGTTGGAAAGGTCCCAAACATGAAGATTAGATCCTCCATCACCCGAAGCATCATCCGAGGCGAGTAAATCATCTTGCGAGAAGGCAATCAATCTGGCTCCATTGCCACAGCTTGATATGCGCTGTCCGGTAGCTGGATCCCAGATAACTGTGCGATCCAATGACGCCGATGCGAGCATTCCATTGCGTGACCAAGCAATACTTTCGACCCGAGCGAGATGCCTTTCAAGCGTGAGAAAGCAAGAATCCCAATCAGTAGATATCTTCGGCTCTTCCAGAATCCAAGCTGCCTTCACATAGTGGGCGTTCCTCGTTATGCTTTGAGTCGGGGTGAATATAAGCGAGGTGTATATCTGTAGAGGGTGGGTCTCGATCACAGCTCGGTAATATCTGAAGACTCGGCAGGCATCATAGACTCTCACCAATACTGTTTCAGGGCCCGCGTGTTCCTTCAACGTCACCTGGGTTAACAATTAAACGACTTTCTTTTCGAAGGTGACTACTTACCCGAACCAAGTTCTCAAGTTTGAGCATCGATGCGATGGCTTCCGTTGTGCTTCCGAGGAGACTAATGGCTTCGATCCAGTGGAGAAAGTCATCACTCAGGAATGAATCCAGTGACTTGTCTTCTTCGAATTCTTCCAACCCATTGGCAATGAATTGACAGTCCTCAAGGTGGTCTACCCAATAGGAACATGAGTACCAAATGCCAGCCAATGGATCTGGATTTGGTCGCGTGACGTCGGTAATAGAAGTCCCGGAATTCTTGAGCTTGTACATATCACATTTAAGTGATTTGAATGCTTGAAGGGAACGTGAGAAGATTTTGTGGTGCTCTTTCTCCTTGTTTACCTCAAAAGTCTCAGTTGACGGGTCAAGTAGGAAATCCTTGGCAGATTGGTGGACAAGGAAGATGAAATCGTTGTCGACTTTCAGAAAGGAGCCACATTCGGTTATTAGCTCTCGAATTGATTCGCTATCATCGCAGCCCTGATGGTCAAAATTGACCAGAACTCTCAGTACTTCAATAGTGATGGGTGTGTACACGCTGAGAACGACGGAAAGAATGCGCTTGCAGAGCTCCGAATCCTCGGACGTAACGATCCGCTCAAACATGCGGTTGTACAGCGGCTTTAGCTCCCGTGGGAATCTCTTCAACAAATCTTCCGTATGCCAGATTTTCACACGAAGACCTGCAAGCTGCTGGCACACTAATGCCACTCATAGAAAAGTACTTTGCGCATTGTCCAACAAGTACTGGAGAACAGTCTCCCGAAGTTGGTCACTGTACCTTTTGAGCCTAGTCAATTCGTCGACCCTTTGATGGATGAAGTGTTTAACGGCGGCTGATGTCGAGTCTTCGTTCAATTCGAGCACAAGGTTGACTATTCTCGTGGCATTGTTCAGACGTTCTTCGATCTCACGTCAATTCCGGCTCGAGACGAGCCATTTGACGTGAGTCGTTTCGGAAGATTGTCTGGCAACAAGGTCAACAAGAGGAGTCAAGTCTGTAGTGCATTCATCGAGCGCATCGATAATGACACAGGTTTTCTGATACAAGATCAGCGGGTCGTTAAGGATTCCACGAAAAACGTTTGCCAATGCTTGCCAGGCGTTCATGCCCTCGAAAGCTGTTCTGTTCTGGTCATACTCTCGGCGGACGTGGGTGATAAGCGATTTATGCTGAATCACGAGCATATAGATTAGGCTGCGGAGGACTGCATTGGCATTATTGATCTTCATCTCTGTCCCCTGACAGAAGAAATACGCCACGGTGGTAGGATTAGAGCAAGACTCGGTCAACTCATCAATGATGCCACACAAGAGCATAGTTTTCCCTTTTCCGGGGTCTCCACGGATCCATAGGAGCTGGCCCGAGTTCTGATCTCTCCATTGGACAAACTCTTCATTACTTAGCACCCAGCGGTATGAATCTCGAAGAAGGCCTCCTTTAAGCTGCTCGATACGTTCCTTATCGCGACGGGGATCGGTAACTTTCAAGTCATTAAGACAGGCAAGATCTTCAGAGGTGAAAATGTACTCCTCTTCTCTTGCTTTGAAAGTGTTATCTTGTAATAGGTTCAGCCATTGTACATATGTGTCTGTCTTGAATGGATCTAAGCTGCCGTACCGATCTGTTTAACCCATCTTTTGAGCTCTCCCAATACCATCACAAATCCATCATCTTCTGCGGTCACAAACTTGACCATGTCCCGATGATTGGCATGGATGCTAATGGCTGCATATCCCTCGAAGGAGGCAGACTCCTTTGAGACAACTTGCCCTGCTAGTCGCATGGGCAGCTCTTCGAAGAAACAGGTGATTTGCAGCCGACCCTTGTCATTCTCTCGCAGCCTCCGCGTCATCGTTAAGAAGTCCTCTTGAATAGACTCGAGAACTTCATTCTTGCTCTGTAAGACGTCGAGCAGTTTTGTATTGACGGACTTGACAAAACCTAGTGCGGAAGCAGGAATGCTCGCCCACTTAGCCAACCAGGCCCCTTTATGTGGTGTGCCCAAGAAGACTATCCCTCTAACAGAATCGAAAATGTCATGCAGATGATCCTCGGCGCTATTCTGTGATAAGAGAATAGCCTTTTTGCAGACAAGCCCTCCAAGGCTGTGGACGACGAACACGAGAGGGCGAGAAGTGGCATCGCACGACTCTCGATACGAAGTAAGTTTGTTCAAAAGGCTGGACGCATGGTCGCCTAGTCGATTGGACGAAGCCACAGAGCCTCGAACGACGTAGGCATCGTAGCCAAAGGTAAGAACGCGAGCTTGCTGGAGTCGTGACGGGAGCAATGCTTTCGGCCAGGGGTCTGTTTGACCATCTGCTGTCCAAGTTCTCTCACGGTCCCCAGTTAAACCATGAACGAAGCAGATATCGACAGCGGCGTTGACACAGTCATGTAAGACCTTTATGCCGTCTGGGAACGGGGTGTTCAAAGGAGGGCGCGCGGGGTTTTCAGCCTCACGTTGGTCAAGCGCCCCGCCATCACCTGCGGCTTCACCTTCTGGGCCGCGTCGTAGCGTGAAAGGCTTTGTCCACGGGCTCATATTTCCACATAAGGAATGATCCGACAAAGTGTGCCAAAGAGCAGGTTTTAGGAGTCAATTTGGAGAACACTGGGTTTTGGTTACGACCCTTCACCAGCTGAACGCCAACATAGCGACTGGCCATCTTAGCGCGGGGCCAGCGCATTCGAGTTGGACCAATACCACGGGGTAACGATGGGGCCAAAAAATACCTAACTTGCAGGGATTGCGAAGCCTCTGCGATGGCCTTTGTACCAATTAGTGGGTATTTTGAGTACGAGAGCGTTGAATACTTCGCTGCCACATCTTACCTCAACAGAGTCGGGGTCAAGACTTCCACTTTCATCGACGTGTATCAAGTCCTTTGTCTACACCTTTGGCGAGATAAAGCCATTGTGTCGACAGATTTAGCATTTCGTGGTCAAAACTTCCTGTTCGTGTCTTAATTCGAACCCGAATAACAGTCTTTGTTTACTTGTCCCTCTTTCACCATCGAGAACGAGGCATTATGGGTTTCCCCATACAAAGCCCATCTTATTAATAACTTCGGTCCCTTCTAATTGTCACAATGCGAATACATCAAGGGCTTAATACCGGATTTGTCGTAACAGTGTAGACAATGGCTTTGGTCTCGCCTTTGAAGGTTCTTCTCGACATGATGGAGTTTGCATACTATTTTCGGCCATTGAAGGGAGTTACCTGCAAAAAGAGATACATATCGTATCCGGGAGGAAGTTATAAGAGATGGAGGATTTCCCCTTTAGGGATGTTCGTTGTCTCGGTATAATCACTTGCCTCATCTGTTCTGAGTCTTGCTGGTTGAATACCTTTTTGCGTGAGTTGCATAGCATATACCTGCCTTGCTCTTTTTCTTGACCTGCTATTAACACAATTCGCATTCCATACAATTGGACCAGACCTGAGATGTGGAAGATGTCTTCTACTCTGGTACCCGACATCAATTGGAGCACATGGGTCGATCCTCTATACACTAGCCCCCATGACCCAAGCCCTTATCGCCGGTCCTGGTGTGAGGGGGATTCTAATGCCTTCAACGCATTCCGGAAAGCACGACACCCTTGGGATCTTGTGGATTATCACCTTTATCTTATTGCGACCGAAGTACAGTACCGGAACTGGGAGGTGCGGATATCAAATAGCCGGTTGATCGAAAGCGATGGGTCGCGGTGGGATAACTTTGGATACGCCATCGACTCGGACGACCATGATTGTCAGACAGGATGGAAAGACCCTCTCGTGATATTTGCTTCACTTCTCATTCCACATGCAACCGATTGCCCAGATCGCAGGATCGTGCTGGCCGTCAACCTTCGCACCCATCACCTTGTCGGCTATTTGTTTGAGTCTGCGCCTGAAAGCATCGCTGAGCTGGGATCGGTATGGGATCAGAGGGAGCTGATTATTGATCTGGAACTTAAGAGATTCGTCCAAATTGTCAAGTACAGTACCAATGAGAACCAAACTATTGTGACGAAAGGCATTTTCAACCACTTCTGCGAGAGCAACCGACATCTCCACGTTGGTATGGATGCGGTCATCGCCATCAAATACATCCAATTCCTCCGCGATGCAATCAGGGGTGCAAACCTCAGCACTCTCGGCAATAGGGATGAAGAATCATCCAATTTGTTCGATATGGAGGAGCATCTTCGCGACCTGCTATGCCGAGGATCGGCCAGAGGCTGGATGAGTTCTCACGGGGGGATAACAATGGAGGAGATCCGGAAATGCATACCGGCGAAAAATTCCACCTCTGATACCTTCAGCGATCAACTCATTCAACCTCATATTATTGACGATGAGAAGCGAGTACGGCGTAAGTCGTGGGCGCCGATGAAGCCGAATAAGTCGTTACTGATGCGGTACGAGGTAGATCTTCCTCAGTCAGGACTGACTGCGTTGAACAATATCAGGCAATCGACATCCGACATGGTTATTTTGTTGGAATTTTTCGGAATCGAGTGCTCGAGTCTTGCTAAGGACGAGGAGGATTGTGAGATTGCGCCGTTGGTCGAGAGGATGATCCAGAGACGATGCAGTGATACGCGGCGAGGTTTGCTCGATGGAAAACCGAAGTTGGATTATTGATTGGCGTTTTCTGCCAGAATACTTTTGTTATTTTGCATTGCCTATGGGGTTATTACATGCCATGGACATGATTGGGTTTGGCGTTTGTGTTGGAAATGGCCGGATTACAGAGACCTTAAGCGATTAAACATTGGTAAGGCTTACTTGCAACCTTTCCGTACATGAGGAATGTGCATCCATGCGATAGAATGGTACAAGGTAGATAAAATCAACCAAGGAAATCGGGCATGCCGAGAACTCGAGTATAAACCGTGGCCAATCAGGTCGTGGGTGTACAATCCTTACCTACATGTACACTATAGACACGCTGTACCTGAACAGCTTTGTGTCTAAATCAATTGAGCTAATTAAAGCTTGTGTCCCTTGAACCGGTTCAAGATAATCATAATGTTTAAATATCTGCCCTGGGCTGTTCGCTTTCTAAATGCTTGTCGATGCTGTCAATGGTATGATGTATCATATTCGATATCGATCGGCGATCGACGATCATTGCGCAAATAATTCACCGTTGCCCCCCCTATTTATCCTATTTATTCACAACGTACAGTATATCATACAACATGCAATGCGGTACACGTAGTCATGCATGACTATTCGCTCATCTCCGAAGACCTCTCCAATTATTTCAACATTCCTCCTACAGAAGCAACGCAAGGCCCTAACCATACTGCATGATCGGAGCTCACTCTAGCACCGCCACGCCGTGTATCCAATAGCAACGCCGCCGTAACCGGTTAGTGTGGCGCTACGTGGCTGTTGTCCTGCACGAGTTCCAATGATGGTTCCATTCTTCGCAATCAGCCCCAATTGTGTTCTCCTGATTGGCGTACCGTCCTTTCTCCCCCGCGGGCGGCGCATCTTGGCAGCGTCATGATCGTTTTACGATTGGCGTCGAAAGTCGCGAGTACCCAGCGGGTATCCGCTCTGAGCTCAGCGGAAGCTCCTAATTTCCCATTTCCAAGCTGTCCGAGGGCTGGGCAAAGGTACCCTGTACCTAAGGTCCTAAGAGAGCCGGATCTGTCTCGCTTGGCCTCAGCCCTGCAGCCCTACCACCCTGCGCTGCACTGTCTCATCTCATCTCTTTTGCAATTTTTCGAGTCTGCCTAATCCCTAATCTTCGTGGATTTTCTTTGGGTGGTTGCGCTTTCTCCCTGGCATCCCCTTTCTGGAGTTTCTCAATTGCGCTCCTTCCGAGAATCGCCCTTCCGCTCTCCCCCCCGTCCGACAGCTCGTTCACGCCCATTTTCATCTCTTCTCACTCCCCCCTTTTCTCCCTAATCCGACGCCTTCCGTGAGATCGCGTCGATTACCTGCTCACAATGGCTGACTCTAGTCTTCCGGTCAATGGTATGTGGACCATGGAAACTCCCCGGCGAATGCGATCGTACCAGCGGACGGATAGTTGTACGCACATGGTGCTGACCAGATATTGCTCCAACAGGGGTTCTCGCCAATGGCGAGACCACCGCGCCGGTGCTGCGCAACGCCAGCGATCGCTTTGAACTTATCTCCGGCCCGTTAATCAACTTGAAGAACATGCATTATGAGCCTTCCCCCGTTTGGCAAGGCAGTGTATTGATCGTTACAAAGCCGGGCCAGGACCAGCCTCAGCTCCACTTGCGCCAACTAGGTCCCGTTGCCGTCGAGGGACAGCCTCCTCAATTTCAAACAAACCAGACAGTCGAGGGCTTGAAGCTCTACGAAGATCTCAACAAGGCATTCTGGCGCTTCTCTCTGGCCGTGCCCGTCGAGACCTACGAGGCGCGCTGGGAGTACAACATACCGGGTTTGTACAATGAGTCCTCCGAATCAGTCAACGCGCCTTGGAACTTTGTGGTTCCCGCGCTGGATCAGTCTATGCGCATCATGTTCCACTCCTGCAATGGCTTCTCTGTCGGTACGGACATGGATGCTTGGGTTGGCCCCAATCTATGGAATGATGTCCTGCGAGTCCACGGCGAGAAGCCTTTCCATGTAATGGTTGGTGGTGGCGACCAGATCTACAACGATGGGATTCGTGTGGATGGGCCTTTGAAGGCCTGGACGTCCATTGGCAACCCCCACAAGCGCCGTGCCCATGACTTCAACAATCAGATGCGCGCCGACTGTGATGATTATTACTACGCCAACTATGTGCGGTGGTATAACACTGAGCCGTTCCGCGCTGCGAACGGTCGTATTCCGCAGGTCAACATTTGGGATGATCACGATATCATTGACGGCTTCGGGTCCTACACGGATCACTTCATGAAGTGCGCCGTCTTCCGCGGTATTGGTGGTGTCGCGTTCAAGTACTACTGTCTATTCCAGCATCACATCGCCCCTCCCAAGTCGACCTTCACTACCGATGCCCCCGAGACCATGCACGCGGTGAACGGAACCTCTGGCGTGGACCCGCGCCAGGTCGAGAACACCTACGTCCTCGAGAATCAGCCCGAGGACGACAGCTGGATCATTGGCAAGCGACCTGGCCCGTACGTTGAGGAGCGCAGTCGTAGTCTGTACATGCGCTTTGGCAAGCGTATCGGCTTCGTGGGTCTAGATGCTCGCACCGAGCGCACCCGCCACCAGGTTAATTACCCCGAGACGTACGACTTGATCTTCCAGCGGCTCCAGCACGAGATTGAAGCCGCGAATGGCGAACTCAAGCACCTCGTCGTGTTGCTCGGTGTCCCCATCGCCTACCCTCGTCTCGCCTGGCTCGAGAACATCCTCAGCTCGCCCATCATTGCGCCCATCCGGCTGTTGAACAAGCGCTTCGGCTTGGCGGGCGGTCTTTTCAACGAATTCGACGGGCAGGTCGATCTGTTGGATGATTTGGACGACCACTACACGGCGCGACAGCACAAGCGCGAGCGAAGGATGCTCGTGCAGCGGCTGCAGGAATTGGCGCGCGCCAACTCCATCCGCGTTACCATTCTCGGCGGTGATGTGCATCTTGCGGCCGTCGGCCGCTTTTATTCGCACCCGAAGCTGAATCTTGCTGGCGAGAATGACCACCGCTTTATTGTCAACGTGGTCAGCTCTGCCATTACGAACAAGCCCCCGCCCAAGGCCGTTGCAAACCTCCTCGCGCGGCGCAACAAGATCCACCACCTCGATCGCGAATGCGACGAGACACTCATGCCCTTCTTTGACAAGCAACCTGGCGGTGTGGAGAAGAGCGCGACCTGGAATAAGGTGACTATGCCATCGCGTAACTTTGCCACGCTGACCGAGGTCGTGGCTCCCGTTTCGAACGGCGACGGTGTCCAGCCGGTGACTGCGAAGCTCGATCGTCTGCCAAAGGATGGCCACGCGCCTCTGCACAAGGGCGAGGTCGATGCAGGATCGACGCACACTGCAGCGGATGGATATAGCGCACACAGTGGCATGTACGGTGGTCTGGACGTGGCTATTCGAGTGGAGATTGACCCCCACGATCGGCAGGGGACGACGGAGGGTTATGGATTTAGCAGTAAGTGTTATGCTTCCCCGAAGGTATTCAAAGCCTATATAGATGATATCGTGGCTAACCCTTATTTCTTGTTTAGTTCCTCCACTGTTGGCTACCGAAGGCCCGCCCGTGTCGTCTCGTCTGAGCATGCGGTCGCGCGTTTCGCGCCAGAACTCGGTTCAAGACCAGCCCGGTCGACCCTCGACTGCGCGTTAATCGTAATACATAATCTCTATTTTTCCACGTTCTCAGTACCCCATTGATTCGACGGCTTTTTTTGATACCTCCTTACGTCATGATTCTCCGTGTTTTGGTTTCCCCACTTTCTCCACTATGTACTTGACTTCAACCTTTATGCACTGCAATGATACTCCCGTGAGTGTTCAGGTTTTAGTTGTGTCGTATGGGATTCCCGATTTTAGATATGCCACTGCGATCGCGTTTAAATCATCTGATGGTCGTTCCGAGTAGTTTGTGCGGAGAGTTACCCTGCATTAGGGGTACTTGAATAATCTATGGCCACTCTGATTGGGTGTGGCGTGTAGCATGACCAGTAGACTTCTCGGAGATACCTTATCAAGTAGACTTTCTGGGCCCAGCTTCCCCTCGCCTGGATGTGATTACTCGTTGTGGTTTAGAATCGCTGCTTATCATGCCCGTCTGATTTGACTGGGCTTCTCCACTTAAGCTGTCCACACGAGCTCGGATTTGCAGATGAGATACTTGACTAGGAGTTCTTGACTAGGTGTTCCTATCCCGTCCTTAGGTAGTAATAGTCAACGGAGGCCGTGACCTTCTTGAGAATGCACTATCTACATTCCCATTTCACGATAAGAAGTCATCTACTCCCCCGAAGTCAACCGACTCGTGGAAAAAGCTAGGATTGACCAGATTCGTCCACTAGCTGACGAGTGAATAAATTAACTTACAGTATTCGAACCCCAGCAGCTGATCCGATAAGGTCCTGCCTCAAGCCAACCAATCAATAATCTCCTGGAAATAAACCGCGTTAACTTCCAAGCCCCCCTCTCCTAGCATTTAACTTAACCCCTCCATCCCCAATCTAGCAGGTCTTAAGCCCAATCCCCTAGATCAGCCCCAGATCAAGCTTGAAGTTCTGGCCATCCCAAATTAAGCAACTTTCTTGCCCATTCCCAATCCGTACACGGGATCCTGCATTGCTGCGGAGTATCTCCAAAGCTAAAGCTTCGCTTTTGCTCTCTCTTTCCCGCATGGCGCGTGGCTTTTCGCGTCCACTTTCTTATCTCCTGCATACTGATGCGAAGGTCGCTTATTGTCAAAGAGGCCTTTCTGGCTTGGGCGACCGGTAAAGTTTAAGATTTCATATCAGGCGGAGGTCGTATATAAGGAGGGAGATGGTCGGGCTGGCGGGGGTGATGATCTTATTCTTGTTATTGTGTACGACATTCTTCCTGTATGCTGCATGCACGGTGCTTTGGAACTGCATTCGCGTTTCCAATTCCATTTCTTATATAACAACTATTGACCGCTAGTATCAGCTTCCGATTCCACCTTGACTACTTGACGTACTCGTCGCTATACAATTTCCTCGGTTGAGAGTTGGCCTCTGTTCATCTCGCTGTCCCCATCACAGCCTTTAGTCGCATCAGACATTCCTCCTTTCCCTGAGACTACCGTCACGATGGGACTCGACACGTCCACCGAAAAAGATATACAAACGAGCAGCGGTTCGCCCAGTCATGACCACGAGGCCGGCGAAATCGCCAGCATCGGCGAGCGCGATGAGCTACACCATCTTGGCTATGAGCAGGAGCTGCACCGTAATCGATCGGTGCTCACTCTTCTCTTCCAATCGCTCGCTATCGCAGCCATTCCCTACGGCGAGGGCAGTGCCCTGCTCAGCGCCATCTACGGCGGCGGTCCCCTCTCCATCTTCGTCGGATGGATAGTCGTCTGCGTACTTGATCAATGCATCGCAATGTCCCTCGCCGAGCTAGCCTCACGCTATCCCACCTCCGCAGGCCCCTATTACTGGTCCTTCCAGATCGCACGCAGCAGTAAAACAACCGTCTCCTTCATCAATGCCTGGATCTGGCTCATAGGCAACTGGACCATCACCCTATCTGTCAACTTTGGCTTCGCATCTCTTCTCTCCGCCACAATCTCCATGTACCATCCCGACTGGAGCGCAAACTCCTGGCAACTCCTCCTCATCTTCTACGCCGTATGCCTAGGCAGTCTAGTCATCTGTACTTTTGCAAACAAGTACCTCCCTCAGGTGGACATTGCCTGCGCCACCTGGACCGCCCTAACAATCATCGTCATCCTAATCGCCGTCTCCGTCAAAGCTGATGCAGGCCGTCACTCCGCCTCCTACGCTCTATCTCACTACGATACCTCCTTCGCCGGCTGGGGCAGCTTTACCTTCTTCATCGGCCTCCTCCCAGCAGCATACACCTTCTCCGCCATCGGCATGGTCTCCTCCATGGCCGAAGAAGTCGCCCAACCAGCGATTAAAGTGCCCCGCGCAATCGCCCTCGCTATCCCAGTCGGCTTCATCGCAGGCCTCCTCTTCATCATCCCACTCTGCGTCACCCTCCCCCCTCTCGAAGAAATCATCAACTCCCCCGGCGGCCAGGCACTCCCCTACATCCTGCACCGAGTCATGGGCTCCCCAGGCGGCGGCTTAGGCCTCATCTTCCTAGTCCTCATAATCACCCTCTTTTGCAGCATAAGTATCACCGTCGCCGCAAGCAGAGCAACCTGGGCCGCAGCCCGCGACGACGCAATCCCCCTCGCAAAGCTCTGGGCCCGCGTACACCCCGGCCTCGGTGTCCCAGTCTGGTCCCTCATTCTTCTTACCCTAATCCAGATGCTGCTGGGTTTGATCAATCTCGGGTCAACCAGTGCGTTTACCGCGTTCGTGTCTGTCGGTGTTATCGCGCTTGCTGCGGCGTATGCGGTCCCCATCGCGTTGAGTCTGTATCATGGTCGTGAGGAGGTTTCCAAGGCGCCGTGGAACTGTGGGAAGGTTGTGGGTGTGACTGTGAATGTGCTTGCGTTGGCGTGGATTGCGTTTGAGTTGGTTCTGTTTAGTATGCCGACTGCTTTGCCGGTGACGCCCGTTTCGATGAATTATGCTTCGGTCGTGTTCGTTGGCTTTATGGCTATTTCGGCGGTTTGGTATGCTGTTTATGCTAGGAAGCGTAAGTTATTTCTCCCCCCTCCTTATTTTGTGAAACTCTTACAAGGCGTGGATGCTAACGGGATAATAGATTACAAGGGTCCACCCGAGTCGGATGCGTTGTAGCGGAGGTGGAATTTCGGTATAGTTATCTTGCACATGTATGTTTTGGGCCATAGCGGCATATATAGTCAATACAATATTTCAAACCTGCTTCGTTGGTTCTCACTATATTGTCATCCTTTCTTTGACCATTCAGTACAGCTACACTATCGCCGGGTATACTTTTGGTTCCGTTGACTGGACGAGACAATAAGCTTGTGGGGCGAGTGGAGCACTTACTTCACGTCAGACGCTACAAAGTCTAGTAGGTGTCAGAGCCTCAGAGGGATATAATAAGGGTGATATTAACGGCACGACAGGAAAGTTCATAGCACGACAAGGCTATTATATTGAGGAAGTCCCCCTACCCTTACCCCTTCAATACAAAATGCTACATTCGAGATTTGTATAGTACCTATCCAGTCCTTATATAGACATCATCCTATATCATAGTTAACGCTTCTCGTCAGTATTGTCAACGACTATCTACGCCAGTATCATAGGAACGTCATTTATCTATCTTCTTTGAGATCTATATGTATTAAGGTGAAGTTAATAGCTATTAAAGACCTCAGAAAAGACCTCAGAAAGAACCTTAGAAAAACCCTTGGAAAGGGTAAATATAGGAAGGGACGTAGAATAATAAATCAGTCTATTATAAGATTTAACAGATAGAGGTTGCGTATACGTTCGCTGACGATATTGGCGAGAAGCGATTATATATAGAATTTTATACATAAAGACCTACTTAGTAGGTATATTATAAATCTCGAATGTAGCATTTTGTATTGAAAAGGGGTGCTCCTTCTTAGGATTAATCTTGTCGTATCGCTTATGCCACCCTATAATAATTGTGAGAAATGAGCACGATACCCCCATGGGCCGATGACACGCTCGCTCTCTAATGGCCTAAATTAGAGCAGATTCGTTTGAATTCCGTCTAAGTATATGAACCTGGTTTTAGGAACTGCCGAGAGAGCTCTAAATAGCAATTCTTATGTTTCTGTAATGCCTTCAATCCCGAGGTAAGTATCATGACGGGATAACTTCTGCCAGAACTTCAATGGCTTTTGAATTGCTTCATCCGGTCTGCTAAATAAATCCTGGCAAATGCATCTCCTCAGCGAGGCTTTGCCCCCAAAAGCACTTATAGGCTTTTATAGGCTTGGGTAGACGCCCCAGGAATCCCAGTAGACTTAGGCTAAGCCGGGACCCTTGGCCCAAAGCTGCCCCTTGCCGTAGTCTGGTCATTCTTCTCGTAGGGTGTGATACCTGACCGTGTGAGTATACCTACTACGATCGGATCATATGGGCGCGGTAGTACTGTACAATCTCCCACCCTTTTCAGTCGTTTAAGATTCTAGTTCAGGACAAGAAAATAAGCAAAGCGCTTCCGTATAATTAAAGTTCTCTAATTGCCTTGCCTGATTTTAGGATATTGCTGTGCTCCAGTCTAATATACTGGTTGATTGATTTTTATTGCGGCTAAGAGATTATACATCAAAGGTTTCTGGCTTCCTATGGACGGAACTTGGAGCCTGTCCAGTAATACCACAACGGATGTGGGCATCGGCATTACCCAAAGTTCGGGATGAGAGTTTGTCACAACCCACTTGAATGCTAGTTATGTCACCTAGGACTTGATATTATTTACATAATATATCGGAAATCCATTCGTATCACCGGGTACTCGAGAGCACGGCGATTGATCACCTATGCCGACACTGACTCTATAATCTGATCCCGTGGGCAGCCAAGTTTCTCAATTGCCTTAAACAAGGCCTCTGACTCGGCCCAGTCCTCCGGGCAATAGACACCAGGGCGTGCTTCAGCCCCCTTCTCAAGCGCCAATAGTGTGAAGGCCGCACAGCATGCTCCGATTGAAGTTGCCATGCCTCCCCCTAGGAAGGAGTCTTCCTGAACAGCAGGAGTTCGTCGAATGACCACGACAGGATGTCCATTGCGGGTTCCCACACCACGCACAAGAACGCCGCCGCGAGGCTGTGCCTGTTTGCCGCGTGCGGAGTTGATCAAAAAACTGATAACCTCACCACTTGTGCATCCACCATTGCGTACCTGCTCGATCATACCCCAGAGAGCAAAGTTCCACGGTTTCAATGATGAAATACTGTGGGAAGCGAGCTCGTATAGTTGGTTGAGTGTAATCTCGCCGCCCCGAAGTTGCCCCACGACTGCTTTTAGCAAATCGCTCCAGCTCGCTGATGATTGGCATTGCATACTTTCTAGGAAGTCGACAGCGGCATCCATAGTCAGGGCACCAGAGTTGACTGCAGCACCAAGTCCACGCGCAAAACCGTTGAATGGAGCAGGATTGAGAGCACCAAGAACCCGAATTCGATTCACGTTTGGGAATTGACGTGGCAAGGTAACAGGCTCGGGGTGAACGCTCTCGTAAAAGATGTCGTGGAACCCCGGAGAAACGGGGGCATAGGAGGTCTCGATCCAGTTCTCATGGACTGCCGCCTTACCATCCGCCCAGGTCAAGCAAGGCCCAGCAGTTATGTGCATCAGATGCTCCAAAACCTCTCTGCCTAATTTGCCGCCCTCATCGCTGACGAGCCAGCAAATATCCAGAGACTCGACGGTATCAAGCTCCTGATTGATTTCAGCTGCAAGAATGTTTGTCATACCCGGAGAGATACCACAGTTTATATAGCATGGAACTCCTTCCTTTTTGGCCCGCTCGTGCAGGTCAATTGACTTAAGCGTGCTTTGCACAGTGTCGGAATAGTCAAGGTAGGGCACCTTTGCATCGATGCAGGCAGTGAGCACAGGTAGTGAAAACCGATCATATGGCTGTGCACCTTGAACGACTAGGGCGGCGTCGCTGATAGTGCTGCGCAACTCATCCGGATTGGAAAGGTTCACTGTCCGGATTTCGACATTTTTGCCAGGTAGCTTGGCTGCAAGCGAACGCAGGGCCTCTTCGTTGGCGTCTGCCAGGACAATGTGACCGTCTGTGGCGTTTGCATATATCCTGATGGCTTCGCCGCATATGGCGTCTGCGGCCCCGACGAAGATAACTGGCTTGCAATCGTTGCCCATGTTCAAGTTGTGACGGATGGGTCTCAGTTAGAAAATATGCTTTGCGATTTGGGAAATGGCGGAATGATTGATGATGTTTCGATTCGATCGCGTGGCTACCACGAGACCAAAATTATGCTTTGTTTACTCAGTTGAAACAAAGAATACGTGGGTTTCGGCATAATGTGCTTGTGTTTATAGCTTTATAACCATCAGGAGCTTGTGGTTTCAGCGACCGATGTCATTGAATCACACTTGAAAGACTGCGATTCGATGAGCGGTTCCGAGGTAAATCCCAAGCGAACGAGCGGATTAATGACTTTCAAACGGAATACTCGGCCACCCCCGGAGAGGATCCGTGCCTTCTGCGTATGCCTAGGGATCCGAGCCCACCAATCCACTACCTACCCCTAGGCATCAAGCCTTTTGCTACAATGCCAAGAACGCTATTACCTAACAAAGAACACGACAGTAATTTGTTATGCTGCCTTTATACGGTCATTTCATAACCTATTATGACATGTATTACTTAAAAAGGGTATTTCAGTGGTCCCTTTCCAGGACTACACGTTTTCATAGAACCTTTTTGTTTGCCATAAATCTGAGTGTGGGGATTAGGAGCCGCGGAGTTGTGGAGCCGCGAATTCGCGGACCATGTTTATCAGTCTCACAGTTCAAGGAGAGCTTAAGCCTCTCGGTAGATATGGTAGCCGCGGATCCGCGAAGGGGCGCTTGGCATGACTGACGATCTTTCATGATCCGTCAATGCCTTATCGTGAAGACGCAGTTCAGAGCCGATAACTATGTGGTACTGCAGAACCCCTGGGCCCTGGCTTGTGTTCGTCCGGGCGAAATTATATAATAGAAGACACGGCGCTTTCCCAAATCCATCCCAATCACCGATACTCAATATTTGGTCAAAGAACTTCACAATCAACCCTTTTTTCTCATACCAAGTGCAAGATGGCAGCCGAACTTCCCCAAGAGTTACTGGCTAAATTGGCCGGTCAAGTCGTCCAAGACCCCGGAGTTCCGGTATTCAATCCTACAGTCTCAGCCTGGCAGGAACCTGCGCACCCTCTCGCGGTCGTCCAGTCAGAGCAATTGCCACAGCTTATTGATGTCGCCATCATTGGCTCTGGTATCACCGGCTGCAGCGCTGCCAAGACTGTTCTTGAAAATCATCTGGGCCGTGACAGGAGTGTTACCATCTTCGAAGCTCGTTCCCTGACTACGGGAGCAACAAGCCGCAATGGAGGCTTCTTGCTAAGCCATGCCCCACAGTTCCATGGGCGTTTCGCCGATGCCTTCGGACCCGAGGCCGCCAACGAGATCTCCCGATTCTGTGAGCGGACGCTGGATGAGATTAGACGGGTTGCCAAGGCTGAGAACCTGGACAGCATCAGTGAGATTAGAGAAGTCACAACGGTTGCCACGTTCGAAGATGAGGAAGGCTTCGCTGAAGCGTGCCGTTCTATTCGTATGTTTGAAGAAGCAGTCCCGGGGAAGAAGGAAAAATATACCATAATTGATGGAGCAACAGCTGAGAAGGTATAGAGACTATCTGAAGCATCTTTTCGATGCAGTCTTTTTTGATAGGCATGCTGACTCTTCTTAAGCAATTTAATTTCAAGAAGTCCAAGGGCGCTCTGACCGTTGAGTCGCACGTATTCTGGCCCTATAAGCTCGTCACAAACCTTCTCCAGCGCCTTCTGGAGCGTTACCCAGATCGTTTCTCAGTTGAAACTCAGACACCTGTGACTTCAATCACTGTCTCTGTGGATTCCAACGCCTCATACCCATATGTCCTAAATACCCCTCGCGGGACTGTTAGAGCGGCAAAGGTATTCCACTGCGCCAATGCCTTCACTGGGCACCTTCTGCCTAAACTTAGAGGCCCTCTCTTCCCTTGCCGACTGACCATGTCCACGCAAAAGCCGGGTCCACAGTGGGGTAACCGCGCTAATTCATGGCTCTTCCACACGAAACAAGACTATGATCCCGAGACTACCTTAGTTGAGCAAGGTCTATACTGGATGCAGCAAAACGCCGAGACCGGTGATCTCTTTGTTGGAGGAGATCGCCAGAGGCTGGATGACTTTTTGTCTTCTGACGACTCCGTCATCAGTGCCGATTCTGTGGGCAACCTTATGAGCTTGCTCCCAAAGAGAATTTTCGACAAAGGTTGGACCAATCCGGTGACGAATGAGACATTGTCTGCAGGCACTTCACTTCATCGTATTTGGTCTGGAATTATCGGCATGACCGCCGATCAACTCCCGATTGTCGGTAGCGTACCGGTGAGCTTCAGCGATAGAAACATTGAAGGGGGTGAATGGATCGCGGCCGGCTTCAATGGGTACGGCATGTGTCAGGCCTGGTTATCCGGCGAGGCTATTGCTCGCATGGCTTTGGGTGAGCCAAAGCCGGAGTGGCTTCCGGATGTGTATTTGAGCTCGGAGAAGCGCCTGACAGACAAGACAATGGGCCCTGGCGCGGCTCTGGAATCCTTCTTTAACAGGTAATTTGGAATGGCGTTGAAAGCTCAAAGCCAAAGTATGTTTCTGCATACGGCTGGGACATAGCTCCTTGATTATGTAGTCTCCATTCATCTTTACCTATGCACACCTCGTACCCTCTACATCTTTCTATTAATGTACCGCACTTGATTTAGTATTAACGACCAGCATATTCAGTTTGGAGAATACTTGACTTCAAATAGAAATAGAGATCCATTTGCTGCCGAGGAGCACCATTCGTCGGCCCTCGAGACAAACGCTGGAAATTACCCCAGCAATTGTATGTAGCCTTTGGCAGAAGACCCACCGTTAATTTGATCGGTGTGTCATTCTGGTGTTTTTGGCCCGTGCCATATTTGCGCTTTCATACCGAGTTTGGTAGGCGATGGACCGTGGTAAACTGACGACGCGAGGTGGCAGATTTGTTCATCAATCCCTACGCGTGCAGGATGCGACGACCCATTTTGATCGACACCTAGCAGCCGCGGAGCCGGGAAGCAGCGGGGCGGTCCCGAGATAGTAATATCTGCACGTGTGGGAGTTGGTACGAGGAATAGCCGGTAGTATTTAACCAAACTTTACATGAAGCTGACTAATAGTTGAGGAAGCCATAAGTTGCAATTTGCGTAGACCGGAATTCGATAAGTTACGGCGAGGCTTAGTGTCTCTGGCGGGGTTGGAAGGAGCTTCTTGTCTGAGGCACTCTCAGGGTTGACAGCCTCCTGTGAGCCGTGACTTGTCTTTTCTAGCACAGCTTGCACTCCCAGCGGCCCGGGCGGTTTGTGTTCTTGCTGGCTCACGCCGATATGATACGTTTCATCGCTGAATACTAAGAAAACCATTGTTCATGCTTATCGTGTAGATAGGCCTACGCCTGTGGCTGTACCTGCGAAGAACAGTTGACTTATTCTTACTCATTGGCAGCGAGAATTACTTAGTTAAAGGCCAAGTCTAGTAAGGTTTCAGGCAGCCTAGAAGAATCCTGCTTGACTCCGGGCAACGTAAGAAAGCTCACGCAAAGGTACTTTGACATATCCCTCGCACGCACAACTCATTCAAATAGATGTTAAAACTGGTCCCCTGTGTTTCGGCCCAAGTGGTAAAACATGTGTATTCACTTGACATTTTCCTGATAGAATTATGGGCTCACTTTATAAAGCTTCCTCGAGCCATTCGATAAGTTTCCTACCCTGCCCTGTTTCCCCATTGTCCCCAATATAGAGATTATATACAGGTGCGACGTGGGCTTCCCGGTTTCCTATGAAAAATTCTACTTGAGAGTAGCCGGCCTGTTCAGTTAGTCTCGAGACATGCCCGTCTTCTAAATCGTCATGGCAGTTGAATAGGAGCATACCTTGAAGTTTGCCACAAAATCCTTGATATCAGGAAGCATGATTTCGTTTTGTCCAGCTAGAATTAGAACTTTTTTCACTGGAAAATCTCGAAACCAGGTAAAGGGCGCAGTAGATGGATCAGTGTAATAATCCCTCTTTGAGTGCCCCAAATATGCACGAGACCATGGGCCAGCAACATGTGGGGTGAGAATATCGCCTCTGCAGACCAAATTCTCCCGGGGCTGATAGTCGAGTGAGGTCCAGGGGGCAATGAGAGCGAGTCCACCTAAAGGTTCGGTGATTTCAAGCTTTGCGATAGCCGGGTTCCCATGAGTCAGATGGCTGAGCACTCCCAATGCCAAATTCCCGCCAGCAGAGTCCCCACCAACTATGACTTGGCCAGGGGGTCTATGTGCTTCTGTCAAAATATACCGAAGTGCCTCAACAGCTTGAGAGAGCTGCAACGGGTATCGCGCGTGTGGTGCAAGTGTGTATGTCAAGACGAAAATCGCAAGGTCGTTGTTGTGGGATCCTGCGACTAGGCTCTCCCAGAATTTAAAGTAGCCCATGTTTGCAGGAAGACAGAAACCCCCTCCTACACAACATCAAGTCAGTAACATTGGCTAGTTCAGTGGATAATATATCTTACCGTGATACCATATTAATACATTTTTGGCATGTCTATCTCCAATCCAGTGTCCTTTGCCGCCGTAGTCAAGTTCCACACTCTGCGGCAATCTTCTCACCGACCGCGCATATTTTTCATAAAGCTCGTCGGTCGATGGAGATAAGGATCTATATAGCGGCTTAGGTATTGTATCCCATTTCCTCGTTCAATCTCAGCAAGACAGACTTACTGAAACTGCGATATAGAGAGGCGCCTAGTAGCTTTGCGAAGGATTGCATATGCGACGTGCAAGAAGAAAGTTGGGGCGCCTTTTTCTCCTCGAACGATGCCAGAGAATAGGGCGAAAATTCCCGCTGAAAGTATTGAGAAGACAGCAGGGATGATATCGAGCTTTTCAGCTGTAGACAGCCGGGGCTGCATTCCAATAGTATTCGGGTGTTTCGGTGTCATATTTATCATCCGGCGATTGAATGAACACGGGTAAGGCTCAAAACACTCAGCAGGTAATGCGTTCAAGATTTGATGCTGAACATTAATACTTCGATGCTCTATAACTCTACTGGCTACTTTCAATTCTATTTCAGTTGAACACCAACGTAGTAGTATCAAAACTGTTTCAGTATCCTGAATCTTTGGGGTTCTCGGCAGGCCTGCGGGTCCGCGGGCGGGTCCGAGGTTAACCTATTCCATCACTGTCTCTAAAACTCTTTCATTCATTTTGGCAGTATCTTCGTCAAGGACGGCCTACGTGTGTTCATGCCTAGTTCATTTTCTGGGGTATAGGGTTGCGTTCAGGTAAACCTTTCGGAGGGAGTGTGGCGCAACACCTCGCAAGAGGATAGAAGATTGTTTAGTTATGAATGAAGCATAGTGATAGAATTTGAAGTGAATAGGATACCGCATGCCTTAAAACGAAACAGAGTTGAGATTGATCGAGCCATGCGTTCTCGATCGAACCCTGCGAAGTCAAAACGTGTCCCAAATGTACATAAATGTAACGAGGCTGCCTAATTTTGGCTCTGAGCTTCAAGAAAAATGGGCCTGCTTTCAAGAGGATGCTCGCTCACGAAAATGTCCGCTTAGCCTTCATCGCCATCTTTGTTTGGCTTCGGAGGTTGTTCGAACACTAGTCAGCAAATCCCTTTTCAAGGAGGTGAAGAAAGAAAAACAAGAAATTCTGGGCGTTGTGGGAAAAGAAGGAGAGATAGCAAACGAAGCTCCGATACCATCTTCGTAAGAAAGAGCCAGAATCTCACAAAAATTTACGACCTTGCTATACGGTCAGGCCACAGAACCTGCAAACGGCTCCACCATAAACGAAATCAAGGCGCCACCGCATCCCACTGAAATGGACTTTAATAATTTGCTTTCTTCTGGGACGACCATAATCTCAAAAGAAGACTTGTATGCGGAATAGGCGGTTTTGAGAGCCGTGTGCATTGACCTATTGCCAGTTTGATTGTGTCTGCGGCTCCGTCCGCGGACCCGGGAAATGTGAGTAGTGAACTGCCGGTTTAAAGTTTTCTCTTGAAAAATAAAGTTTCTGCGTAGGAAGCTTAACTTTCTGGCTTGCTGATAACGACCCAACGCGGGGATGATCTGGGGTACAAAGTATAAATGCTAGCCTGGGGTCGACAACGAGCTACGTTTAGGCGCGAGCAAACCCCTACATTTACTTCTCAGCCGAATTCTACAACTTTTCAACTGCATAAAATGTCACACCATCCTGAAAAGCCGTGGGACCAGGAAGCCTCCGCCGATGCAAACGGGCCAACACCAGAAGACGCATCCACAGAACTCGCTTTTCCAGATGGCGGATATAAAGCCTGGCTTACCGTGGCGGGTGGGTTTCTGGCACAAATCTCCAGCATCGGGTTTTTGAGCGCGTTCTCTGTGTTCCAGAGCTACTATGGCGAGATCATGCCTTCCCAGACTGCCAGCAATATCTCGTGGATTGGTAGCCTCCAAATTTTTGGTTGCTTCTTCCTCGGGTTGTGGTCGGGGAGATTATCCGACAAGCGTGGACCCAAGTTGCCCCTCGCCTTGGGGACATTCTTCATGGTATTTGGGACGATGATGGCGTCGATTTCAAAATCCTACTACCAATTCGTTCTCTCGCAAGGGCTCTGCTCCGCCATTGGTTTTGGACTGGTATTTACTCCCGCGCTGGCAGTTCAATCTCAATGGTTCCAGAGAAAACGGGGTTTTGTTGTTGGCTTGGTTATGTCGGGCCAAAATATTGGAGGTCAGTCAAAATTCCCTGCTCATATTCCTTTGCATTTACGAGAGAAAGCCATTACTTACTCTATCGTCCATTCCAATAGGCGTCATCTGGCCAGTCATCGTTGATCAACTCATTAACAACAGACAATTGTCGCTTGGCTGGACGCTGCGGACGATTGGGTTCTTACAGTTATTCCTTATGGTGATGGCCACCCTTCTAGTCAGCCCACGCTTCCCTCGGATTCCCCGAGAACCGATTCCCGTGAAGCAATTCCTGGCTGATAAAAGAACCACCCTGTTTACCTTATCCACATTGATCTTTTTCTTCGCAGTCTACATTCCTTATGTGCGTATCGAATCAAGTCCTGCATAAATTTGCTCGCACCCGGCACTAACTGGTCTATTCATCAAGTTCTACATATCCCCCTATGCCTTACAAGGCGGTGCTTCTCTGAACATGGCATTTTACCTCTCGTCCATTTTGAACGCCGGCGCCTTCTTTGGTTGTTATGTTTTTGGCATTGGCGCCGATCGCGGCCTTGGTGCTTTCAATGCACTTACAGTGGTCGCCTTCGGCTGCGCTGTGACGGCCTTTGGCTGGATTGGCAGACAAAATAACGCAGGTCTCATCGTGTGGACTGTCATTTACGGATTCCTGTCTGGTGCCGTTCAAGCTCTATTTTCGCCGTGCATCTCCCACTTGGCGCCAGAGCCGGGATTGATCGGTACATGGAATGGTATGAGTTTCCTGGACATCCTTCAACTCAACCGCATTAACAAAATTCAACTAGGTATTTGTATCACTGTGGTCTCTTTTGCTGTTCTTGGGACCGGACCAATTGCCGGACGGTTGTATGACAACGCGCTAGGCACCTACCTCTCCATGCAACTGTTCACTGGGGTGTTCTTGACTGTTGCCAGCGTTTTGTATTTGGCTACCCGCCTCACAGTTTCCAAAGCAGTCGTTGTGTGATGAAGTCATGAAGTTGATCACATAAGTCCGACTATGATATCTCAGAGATTCAGAGCCCATAGCAGCGAGAGCAATATATGGACGCATCCAAGAGAGCATTTGTTCCTCCCTCTGTGCATTTGAACGAAAAGCCTTGTAAATTATCTATCGATTTTTGTGGTCCTTGTCTTGGCATAGAATCTGGAATTAAAACCTAGCGAAAGACGTTGACTATATCGTTGGGCCACAGTCGTTCGCCCGTCGTGGCTTAGCATCTCCATCCGATTTGGGAATACTTAGTGATAAGTTTTACAACTTGATGCTGGAAAACTGGAGCAGATAGAGTCGATAGATTGATCATACTCAGACATGAAATTGTCAGTATTGAGACGTGACAATACAATATCGAGAGTCCGAGGCATCTCCAATACGTTTTAGGTTGAAGTGTGGCTTAAACCCATAAAATCTGAACTGAAACTAAACTATTAAATATTGTTGCAGCGCATGACCAGCTGACATTTACCTGATGATCATTCTTGAGCCAAGCGAGTGAAGAAATCTCGAGAAGCAAAATGGACGTGGACAGATCAGAGATTGTATATACTGACAACAGCGACGACCGACAACAACTGAAGAAAAAGCCGCTACGACTACATAGATGGAAGGAAACGAAGAGTCTAGAATCTGTTCAAGCTATCTCATGGGAGCAGGAGGAGCAGAGAGAAGCGGAACTGAATAACCTCCGGAGGAGTGCTGCCTCAGGCCGTACAGCCAAACCTCTCACAACCACATATTGCAGCTCCAGACACAATCTCTTCAATTGATTTCCCTTCTCTCGCTGTGATTTACAGTTTCGCATTTACAGAGCCGTCATCGATCAAATGAGCAAGCTCATCATGCGGCACTCCGATGCGGCCCAGGGCCTTGTAGAAAGCCTGCGGCTCAGCCCAGTCCTCGGGAGCAAAAACGCCGCTGAGTTTCTGGCCCTCTTCCAATGCCAAAGTCATGAACGCGGCGCAAGCACCTCCCGTTACAGCCGCCATATTCGAGAAAAGAACAGACCCCTCGCCGAACTTGGCCGTACGCTTGGTCGAAACAGCCGGGAATCCATTCCGAGTACCTGTGGCTCGTACCGTGAGGCCTCCACAGTATGGAGCGACCTTTCCGCGCGCAAAATCAATGAGAAAGCTCAACACTTCTCCCGTTGAGCATTCACCAGTTCGAATTGTGTCAATCATTCCATAAAATGCATGTCGCCATGGTCCCGCGGCATGACCGGCGTGGGAGATGAGCTGCCAGAGCTCTTTGAGTGTGATATCGCCGCCACGTAGGTAGCCATTGGGCTCTCCTAAAGTTGCCTCCCAACCTTCTATAGGCGAAGGATTATTGATGAGGTTCAGTAGAAAACTAACGGCTTCATCCTGCGAGATATCCTGCTTCCGAACAGCAACGCCGAGGCCACGGGCTATGCCGTTAAATGGTGCGGGGTGCAGGCCACCAAGGCAACGAATTCGACTGGCTTGAGGGAAAAGACGTGGAAGGGTGACTGGCTCTGGATGGGCAGTCTCATGCAAAAACGTTTCCCCTTGATCACCATACATCGGAGCATATCCTGTCTCAACCCAAGATTCGTTGAGTTTTGCTTTTCCGTCAGCCCATGTCAGGCAAGGGCCGGCGGCAATGTGTATAAGATGCTCTAGGACTGCCTTTCCAATCCCTGGTCGCTCATCACCGACCAGCCAACAGACATCAATTGAATCGATGGTATCGAGATCCTTGGTTGCATCGACGGCCAAGACATTCGTTAATCCAGGAGAGGCTCCGCAGCCAATAAAGCACGGAACGCCCTCCTTCTTTGCTCTTTCGTGCAAGGCAAGTGCTGCGGTCGTGCTTTCGACATCATCGTCAAAGTCGAGATAAGGAACTTTGTTTTCAAGACAGGCCTTGAGCACAGGCTGGCTTGTTTTTGTATATGGGCCGGCTCCGAGGACGACAAGGGCAGCGCCTTTAGTGGCGGTGAGCAGAGCAACACGATCGTTGAGATCCAGTTTCAAGGCAGTAGCCCGTCCAGCTGGGAGTCTAGCAACAAGAGGCTGGAGGGCGTCTGTATTGATGTCGGCCAGGACGAGCGAAATATCTGAAGCATTGGCAAACCGCTCGACGGCCAGGCGACACATTTCACCGGCAGCACCGATGAAGACGACCCGCTTGGGGCTTTGTAAGAAGCTAGCCATAATGAAGAGAACTTGCGATGGAGAAAATGCCAAGGTAAATTTTCAGAAGGAAAATCGCTGAGCGATGGCCCATCGGACGAGGCATCCGTCTGTACATTGCTTTATATCAGACCTCGCGTTTGACGCTTCAAAAATCTTAGGACACCCACTCTCAGCCGCTAGCACAACCTGTGGAGTCTCGCCTCCCATGTCAGAGGGATTGTTCGAACCCGCGGGTATGCCCTTCCCGTGCGGCTCGGGACCCCGGATCCTGGCTTTCGCACGACAACGATTCCGCGGATCCGCGACCGAGTAAGGTTTTGCTTGGGATACGGAGAGGGAAATCGCGCTTTGAATGAATGGTGTCCATTTCATGGCTTAGTCCGAGCTTTTCGTATCTTGAATTCCTTCCGCAGCCATGTGACCAGTTCGCCCTCTTGCTTAAATTTGGCTCCCTTCACAGCACTGTTTATATCTGCAACGATCTCAATGTTCTTTCCCGGTTAGTTGCTTTGTATAAGACATAGTTTCCGTCGACTGAAAGGGTCATTCGCTCTGGCATTTGGAAAGGGACTCATCATTGGAGAAAATATTCAAACTCTTGTGACGATGGATAGGAAGCAGGAGGGCCTGGATTACGATGTAATCATCATCGGTGCTGGAATCTCTGGCATCAACTTTGCGTACCGGCTGCAAGAGCGCAATCCGGAATTGAGCTATTGTATTGTGGAGGAACGCCATGAGATAGGAGGAACATGGAGCCTATTCCAATATCCCGGTAAGCCTTGTCTGTGCAGATATGATTGAAAGCTCAGCGCTGATCCAGAAGAGCTTAGGCATTCGATCAGACTCAGATCTGTTCACCTTTGGGTTTGCATGGCGCCCCTGGGCCGGGAAACACTCGATCGCGCATGGTTCATTGATCGCCAAGTACGTGCGAGATTGTGCAGAAGAAGAAGGAATTGACAAAAAGATCAAGTTTAGACACCGAGTCAACCAACTGTCCTGGTCCACTGAGTCAAGAGCCTGGACCCTGGACCTCGCGGTGAATGAGACATTGCCCAGCACCCTCCGAAGCCGCTTTGTGCTGCTTGGAACGGGCTACTACGACTATCATGAGCCACTCCAGGCCGATATTCCTGGTATTCAGAATTTCGCCGGTACCCTGGTCCACCCGCAGTTTTGGCCCAAGGACCTCGACCTGAAGGACAAAAAGGTCGTCATCATCGGGTCGGGGGCGACAGCCATCACATTGCTTCCGTCAATTGCAAAGACTGCAGTACATGTAACAATGCTGCAACGTTCCCCAAGCTATATTTTGTCGATCCCAAACGAAGACCTAGCGGAGAAAGTTATTCGGCTATTGTTCCCCAAAACGCTCGCTCGGAAACTTATCCGGTTCAAGTGGGTGGTCGTGCCATTGGTTATGGTGACATTCTGCCGACGGTTTCCTCGTCTGGCCAGGAAGCTGTTGTTGCTCTTAACCGCTAAAGAGTTACCCAAAGGTATGCCTCTGGATCCAAACTTTACACCCCGGTATAACCCGTGGGAACAAAGGTTATGCATGTGTCCAGAGGCGGATTTCTATGAATGTCTTCGGAGCGGAAAAGGGAGTGTCAAGACGGACGTGATTCAAACTGTCAATGAGACCTGCATTCAGTTGCAATCGGGCGACGAGCTGCAGCCCGACATCATTGTGACGGCTACTGGCCTGAAATTGCGAATCGCCGGCGGCATTGAAATCTTCGTCGATGGCGAACAATATCACATTGGCGATCATTTTCTTTGGAAGTATGCCATGATGGATGAACTTCCGAATGCCATTTTTGCATTCGGTTACGTTGACGCAAGCTGGACTCTTGGAGCCGATTCCACGGCCAAAATGGCATGCCGAATGCTCCAGAAGATGAAAAAGGACGGCACTACCATGGTAGTGCCCCGAATGGGAGACGAGGAGAGACTACACATCAAGAAAGTTCCATTCCTTGACTTGAAGTCTACATATGTCCAACAGGCACAGAATATGCTGCCAGGGGTCGGCGACCGTTCGGTGTGGCAGCGAAGATCATACTATTGGAGGGATCTGGCAGTCGCCGTGTACGGAAATCTCAAGAAGGGGACAGTGTGGACGAAATGAGAGTAGACCTTCTACATAATGACATTCCACATACTTACGCTCTTTTTTTACTGGGAAGATGCGGAACAGAGCCCGAGTTTGATTCTGTGGCAGAGCTTTCTGTTCCTTGTCAAGTTTGATCTCACATGTATATAGACTATTTGTTTTCTTTTCTTTTCTTCTTTCGTGAGGGTCCTGACTGTACTGTACGAATCCCACACAAGCCCCTTTTGTGAACCGAGAACAATAGCTCTCAGTGCGCTCCTCTCTTATTTAGTGTGACTTAAGATGGACCGATAGTCAAATGGAAAGGTAGGCAATTAGACAGTATAGGTGGATGTATTGTTTAATGATGATGTTTCCAGGAAAGGTCTGGAGGTTTTTCGACCGTCAACAATTCAAAGAGTGTCCAGTGGTCAAGAATACAATCAAAAGTAACGACTTCAAGAATGACAAGAAATATGTTACCACTATCATGGTTGTGGTTCAGCATTGCATCCTACATACGAGGGCGTGAGGTCAGTAGAGACCCGCCAGAAGTAGCAAGCACAGGAGAAACGTCTCGAGCAGCAGCAGCAGCCGACTCCATCGCGCCCTCAATTGCTCCAACATCGAGACCTGCAATGTCACTACCAGCAAAGCGGATGCGGCCATGTCCTTGACGAATCTGTGCTGCCCCATTAGTCAAATGCCCTGGCCGATGCATCATCCAGCCACCTTTCGAAAATTCGTCGTTGGCCCAGCTATGGCTGACTGTATCAACCACTTCAATGTCCGGATCAAATCGTCGCAGAGCAGCCTGGACAGCCTGCAAATCATCCGCGCGGATTGCAGCAGCATCAGAGCAAATACACATGATAAGAGTGTCGCCATCGTAGTAGCGCTCTGTTCAGGCCGCATTAATGGGGTGTTTTCCAACAGGCGCGAACGCAGCGAAACCCTCGATCTCCCCTCGCACCCGGGCCCAAATCTTGCTTGCCATGACTGGGTTCTTTTGCTCGATCATCTGGGCCACAGGGCGGGGCAGATTGGGCGTGATTTTGATGTCAATGAGGGTGTTGACCGGTACCGCAACGATTACGGAGCGCGCCAGGACCTTTTGGCCGGCTCGCGTCGTGATGGATACCTTTGAGCCGTGGTCCTGGATCGCAGCCACGGGGGTCGAGAGACGTAGCTCAGCAGTCGATTCGCCATTAATAGCGTCGATCAGGCGTTTGGTGCCACCTTCAATAGCCCAGAAGCTGGCCGTCTCGAAGAACGCCTTGTAGTCACCAAAGTACGTTGCGACACAGTGAAGTAGCTGCGCGATGCCGTGGTCCTTGTGCTTGTGGACCACACCCGCCAGAGCTCCATCCAGGACGTCCTGATGATAGGCAGATAAACCCAAGGATTGGATCCGGTCCTCAATGCCTTCGCGTTCAATGTCGCTATTATATACCGCATTGATCATGAAAGGCAACGGAAAGCGTTCGCGGGCGTCGGCAAAAAATTGTGTCATGACAGGACCGAGTGCCTCGTAATATTCCTCCTCTGTCCCGGAGTGCACGCTTCCGTCTGCCAGCCAATAAGCCTTGGTGGCCCTCAGAGGGGGAAGCAGCGAGATGCCATGCTTTAGTAATTCATGCCAAACATGCGGTTGTGTCCAGTGCACATATGCCCCGCCGAGCTCGATCTCATCCCCAAGGCCCTTTTCCAGGTATGTTCGGCCGCCAATCCTGTCCCGGGCTTCCAAGACAACCACTGAGAGGCCCTTCTTGCTGAGGTCTCGGGCAGCGGTGATTCCTGCCATTCCGGCTCCAATGACGGCGACGTCGAACTTCTCCATCATGTCTTCACCGTGGTTTTCTATGGAGGGCGATGCAGTGGAATTGACAGTCAGTGGGCAATTGCAATTCCGGTCGATTTATCGTGTTATCAGGTCGAACTCGCCATGACAGGTTCGTCGCGAGAGAAAGAAGACAGCAGATGAGTGGTCTTCACGTTCCATCGGCAGAGAACGTGTCCTTTTTGTGGCATCTGCGGCTTGATTCGTCTGCCAAGGTAACTCGCGGACGTGTATTACGGCTCTTCGTGAGTACGATCAGTAACGCTGGACGAGGCTCCGCGGTAGGCAACATGGACAGGCATGAAGGGAAAATATAATTCGGTACCAGCTCCTCAGATCCGTACTAAGGAACTTAACGAGGAGCTTTTGGCTGCACAGGGAAACCTTGGTCTAGCTATCTTGGACTTTCTTCTGGTCTCCATCCGATTACTATCGCCATGGGCCGTCGCCATCGCAACCCGCTTTTCAACCCTCTACAGGACCAGAGTATGAGCCTCTCCTGAGCTCATTTGCGCAAGTCTTCAAAGGTATGAATAATAAAACCAGGGGTCATTGCTCGACAATCTTTATTCCGTACAAAAACCACCACAGTTGCTGAGTAATCCAAAAATAAAGTAACTAACTAGTTAACTAACGTATTTCACCAGCGAGCGGGCCACACCGCCGAGCGGGCCACCCCATCGAAAATCGCGTCTTCCTACCAACACACCAACTTCAATAGCCTACCATGCCACCAATTCGCTCTGCAAACGCGCAGAAACTAGCCAATCAAGAGGGCAAGATCCTATTAGCCCTTTCTGATTTAGAAAATGGCCGTATCAATTCTCTTCGCGCGGCGGCAAAGCTATACGCTATACCTCGCTCTACTCTGCAAGCGCGCGCTGATGGCCGGCTGTCACGCGTTGATATACACCCAAATGGGCGTAAGCTTACTGAATTAGAAGAGGATTCGCTTGTTCAATGGATTATCTCTATGGATGAGCGTGGAGCAGCGCCTAGGAAGGCTACTGTACGCGAAATGGCTAATATCCTACTAAGCGCGCGCGGTAGCCACAGGAGCCACCCTCCGCCTACCGTTGGTGTTAATTGGTCATCAAAATTCATCGACCGTCGCCCTGAGCTTCGCATGCGATCATCAATACGGCATGACTACCAACGCGCACTAAATGAAGACCCTAAACTGCTACGAGAGTGGTTTTCTACCGTACAACGCACTATCGATGAGAACGGTATATAACCGGAGGATATCTACAACTTTGATGAGACAGGATTTGCAATGGGCCTTATATCTACGCAGAAGGTTGTTACGCGGGCAGAAATGTATGGCAACGGCCGTCGCCTTCTTCAACCAGGAAATCGCGAATGGGTTACTGCGATTGAGGCAATTGGCGCTGATGGCTATTCGCTTCCGCCATGCGTGATTTTCAAAGCTAAGGTTGCCATCGCTAGTTGGTTTGATAAACTACCAAAAGACTGGCGAATCGAGGTCTCTACCAATGGCTGGACTAGTGATGAGATTAGCCTACGTTGGCTACAAAAGCTCTTTATCCTATCGACGAATTCGCGCGTACGCGGTCGGTTTCGGCTATTGATTCTTGATGGCCATGGTAGCCACCTTACGCCCCAATTCGACCGAATCTGCGTAATAAACGATATTATACCTCTTTGTATGCCTTCGTATGCATCGCATCTACTCCAGCCACTAGATGTTGGCTGTTTTGCAGTGGTTAAACGCGCATACGGCCGCTTTATAACCGATCTTGCCCGCCGAGGATATAACCATATCGATAAGCTCGATTTCTTAGATGACTACCAACGCGCGCGGCTAGAGGCCTTCCAAAAGCCATTAACTATTCAAAACAGCTTCGCAGCTAGTGGTTTAGTGCCAATCGATGCAGAAAGGGTCCTTTCAGGGCTAAATATCTCTCTACGAACGCCTACACCACCAAGCAGCCGGCCAAGCAGTAGATCTAGCCAATTCACACCAAAAACGCCTAAAACCATCGCCCAGCTATATAAGCAATCTTCAATGCTTAAAGATCTAATTGACCGGCGGTCCCAAACGCCTACCCCCCTACTAACTCAGCTAGTAAAGGGGTGCGCGACGGTCATGCATAGCGCTGCTCTGCTTAGCCAGGAGAACGCCAATCTACGCGCAGCCAACGAGAAGAAGCGCCAGAAACGCCAGCGGTCAACTAGGCAGATACCCTGCGAAGAAGGTCTAACCGTTGAAGAGGGCCAAAGACTAGCTGAACAGCTAAATCAGCCAGTGGAAGCTGATGGGGTAGGATCGCATGGGCAGGGCGAATTGCCTAATCAGGCAATTAAACCACCTACCAGGGCCCCGCCTAGGTGTAGTGGGTGTAGAGAGATTGGCCACAGGATTAATGTATGTAAAAACCGCTATATTTAGTTGAATTAATGGGCGTTGGTTGAATTAATCGATTTTGAAAATTTCTAATGAGGGTGGGTGGCCCGCTCGGCGGTGTGGCCCGCTCGCTGGTGAAATACGTTAGTTAACGAGTCAACTTAGTTAACTAAATAGCTAAAATGTATCTTCATAGATGATGTAAATCCGGTAGCGTCACCAGCGCTCCCTGAAGCCCACGAAGCACCTGCAGACAGGAATCCTGTCCCGCTGTCATCTCACAAGCTCCCTCCATATCCAATCTAGCGACCATATTTTGAACCTCATCCGCAAAAGCTCTGGCCGCGGAGGCATGGGCTTGGGCTACCATTTTGGGGTACTTGGAACATGTATGTCAGCATATAGACCGTAATAATATAATACGGTAATACTCACCGGGTGTGCGGCAATATCCTGAATGTGGGCTTTCAAGCCATACTTTCCTTGAAAGCCAGGACTTGCAATTCCTTGCGATACCTTGGCAAAGGTAGCCAGCTGCTGCGCAGCAAGAAGCCGGATTTTTCCGCGGTACGACCTCGATGATCGCAGCGTTCTAGCGAGAGATTCTGTTTGCGGGGTCGATGGCTGTCCTTCCAGGTATGTTTCGAGTCTCTGTGCAGTTGCACAGAATGCCAAAATGGCTAGATCACCGTCATTCAAACAAAATCCAGCCAGCCGTCGTATATCAGAGGTCAAGCGTTCAAGGCAAAATACCGTCTTGTCGTCAAGTGTGCCAAACGACAATCTCCACAGTTCCACCAGCCTAAGAGCAATGGTATACTGTCGGCGAACCACTTCATAGTTTGGATTACCGTTCATGATATTTTCGATATCCAGGGTAAAGGAAGCCAGACATATCCACAAGAGGATCTCCACTGCACCCGACTGTCTGGCCGCCTGAAGCACAAGATCCTCCGAGCTATTCTTGCACAACAGTGGTATCAACGCACATTCACCTTCCTTTGCTCGTGAGGCAATCGAGTTTTCGATCTCATAGTTATGCAACAGGACTACTGACGAGAGATCAAAGCTTGAAGACCGATTCGACTCTTTCGCGAGTTCGGGGCTCTCGACAGCGGTATCACACATTTCCAGAGGCGGCAGGGGACAGGTCTTCCCGCCAGATAACACAACGGTCACAGAGTGGGTCATGATACTCAACCACTCAATAGCAGCAATGAGCTCCAGAATATTTTCTCGGACATCTTTGGGAAGCATCTGTACTAAGTAGGGTTTTGCTTTGGAGCAGCGAGAGGTTCCCTCTTTTTCATACGCGAGAACGCAAGCTCGTGCCTGAGAACACAGCATTTTAACGCGTCGGACACCTTCACAAAGAGCAAAGGTTGCATCTTCTTCGAATGTAGAGGATTCGTCGCCCGGGTTTGGGGCTGGGATAAGGCCGAAAAGAAGTAGAGATACTGCGAGTCGAAACGAGCGGACGGATGAAATGTTCCTGAACAAGAGCTCCTTAGCCTGACGCCAAGTATTTGTCGCGATATCTCGAGAATGCAAATGTGGGTCCCACTGCTCTGGCTGACTCGGGTCCTGGGTTTGATGGTTGGAAACTGCGAACTGTGCCCCAGTTGCGATTGTGACTAATTTGTAGGTCTCTGTAATTGACGCATTACGCGATGTGGATCCACGACCTGGTTGGATGCCATTGTACTGGAAGAGGGAGTCCAGCAAACTGACTGCGTGGAATAAATGTGGTGCTACCACCGTTGACGCCCATGAACTCGTTTGCTTTTCCCAACAGCTCCCAACCCACGTATTGGCATGGTCGAAATAGACGGACATGTGGCCGCTGTCGCTGAGGGGCCCTAATGCCGCGATTCCCAGATTATAGCGAGGGTGCATGCTTCCTTGCAACAGGCATTGGGAGAGTGGCATATCGATAACATCGACATACAAGCTAAATCTCTGTGAAAGCATATCACGCCCAACCAGCTGACGGGCGAGGTCATCTTCTCTAGATAATACGAATGCTCTACGGTCAACCGGGGGCGTATCTGCCTGTCCTTCTGAGCAAGCCACGATACAAGGCCCTACCACAGTATCCGTACTTTGAGCATAAGACGTAGTCCTGGGCCTCTTTCGGGTCTGTTGTTGGAACTTCCTGTTGACCAGCCATGCCACTGTGCATTCTAACCCGCGCACATCGCATGTTGTGCAAGGAGTTGTTGGCTTCTGCCCGTTGATAGATACGTTTTGCTGCAGGCTGCAAGCTCTTTTTGCAGTCCGACACTGGTCGCAGGAATGATTTTGCTTGCGAGGGTTTCGCTTTGTCGTCAGGTCATTACTGAGAAGGACACCAAGATCGGCGTTTTGGGAAGAGTGGACAGGGCGAGGACTCGATTGTCCAATACTCCTGCTGGGTGAGTCGTCAGAGGATTGTTCTGCGGCGGTAACGCAGAACAGACCACTGAGCTCGGCGTCGGTACCCTCGGCTAAGGGAGAGGCATAATGATGCAGGAGCTGGGCTGAGACGTCGTCCCATTCAGGCGCTCCATGGTATCCTTGATTTTGCACAGATTGGTTTGTGAGGAGTGTAATATAGGTAGATAATGGATCGTGTTCGGTGGCTTCCGAGTTAGGCATCTCGTTGAAGTCAAGTTGACTCAGCATTTGGGACTCAGGGTGGACGAAAGTAGATGATGGAGCGGACATTATGTTGGGGCTACAATCGTGGATAATACACTGCATGACCAAGCAAGCATTGCACGGTGTTTTTGCATGTTGTGCATACGGAAAGAGGAAAGGAGCAAAGGCATGAGATCTACGTCCGGGGGTAAGGAGATGATTGCGGTTGGGGGCGGAACCGGCAGAATCTTGATCATGCGGTGGCAACAACCTTAATTGTTCTATTCTATTCAACGCTATGGAAGAATATGCCTGGTTAGCCTTATCTATCGATATAGAGTACTAGAGAGAGGTGGATTGCTATGTCTGTGAATGCTCTAAAAAGCCCTAGCTATCCCTAGATATGGACATCTCGAGCGATCATGCACAATGACTCACCTACGGCGAGGGCCCTGATGATGAGCGGTCCAGAATTTTGGTCTTCCATGAATGTGGTTTCCCGGTGTATGTTTCACGACTTTCATTCTCGAGTGAATCTTAGTTTAGCTCGTCTCTCGAGTCAAACGATATACACCATGTCAAGTCAACTGTTCTTAGTCTGGGGCTCTCTGGTGCCACGCGTGCGGGGATAATTTCTAGGGGCCCCACTTTCCGCGGCTCCGCGGCTCCGAGGACGAGGACGAGGACGGTAGTTAGTGGCGTGGGGAAAGTGAAAGACGGATTCGCCGCCCAGCCAAGTCAGGTTGCCACTGGTACGACGGAATATAGGGAGGAGAAGGCCATAACCCTTAGTCCGCAATTTAAGAACCGGCAGAATTCCATTTTCAGGCATCGGCATCCCTTCCCTTAGATAATCTACGTATATCCTATATACCCTTTGTTAAGTACGATTTCCTATACCGAAACAATTGAAATCGATTCGGATAAATTACTAATGAGATTACAGGAACGAAAATGTAGATATAATCCGAAATCTGATATTAAATCCTATTACGGCTACACTTCTTTACCTAGCCCTATTAAGTATTACGATTGTAACTAAGATAGAGGGGTAATTTCTAAAATAGTGTCCCAGATAGTTTCCCAGATAGTTTCCCAGACAGTTTCCCAGACAGGTTTCTAGATAGTCTCCAAAACAGTTTTTAAAATAATTATCAAAATAGTTATCAAAATACTTTTCAAAATACTTTTCAAAATACTTTTCAAAATACTTTTCAAAATACTTTTCAAAATACTTTTCAAAATAGCTTCCTAGATACTTTCCTAGATATTTACCTAGATAGTTTCTCAGTTAATCTCTACGTCAATCTCCTCGTGATGTAGTAAGTATAAAATGTACTTAGGGCGAAAGAAAGCGTTGAAACGTCTTTATAGAAATTGAGGGTTATGGCCTTCTCCCCCCTATAGTCCGCCGTACACTGGCCACCCAGCCCACCTACACTAAAAATTTAAGTATAGTGCGGATCCGAACAAGGATTATTTATCGCGGCGAGATAAGAGGAAAGTCTTGGCAGAATATGTGAAAGGGACAAGCCTCGGCCTGGCGAATAGAATGTCTTAAACGCAAAATATAAACATACAACCAGGGAGTCAAGGACGTAAAGCCTATAGGCCTCAAGTTCTGGATTCTAGAAGTTTAAACCAACAATTATGTTGCTAAAACACCTGTATCGACAGCCGGACCTGGAATTTAGTCTTTGCAGAACATAGCATGTTGCCACCGTCTGCTCCAAAAATCAATTATTTGGCAGCAAATCATCACTATGCATTCGCTGTCGACTGCGATGGTCATCGTGGGTATACTTCGGATCCCGTTAGCGTGGTCTTGTTCTGACTGTCTCTAGGCTAGATCTTACTCGGGCTTTGTCTCTTATTAATTCTCGCTCGTCTCTACCTCCAAGTGCACCTTCAGCACAGAAAGCTGATCGCTAGCGACTATTTCACTTGCCTCGCTTTCATAAGCGGTATTTGCGCAGCAACACTAGGCGTCAAGTTGTTGAGGCTAAGGTGGTTGAATCCATCGGCTACTTGGTCAAAATTCAAGGCAGATGCAAATAGCAAGCAATCGACGCAAAAGGTGACAAGGCAAATCCCGGATCTAGATCATCGTACTGAAGTTTTAACAGTTCGTGTTCATTGGATGGTCTCCGCTTCTCACGGCAATGTACCTGAACAAAGCCGCTCTGCTCTCATTTCTTTTCTACGTATTCTCGTCAGCTTTGCGTTCGATTTTCTGTTTTTGTTCGTTTCTCGGCATAAATGAAAGCTGTTTGATGTGGTCGCCGCAGATTTGGCGTAGAGGTATAGAGCTGACTCCGGCGCAGCCGGCGAGCTTTATAGGGTTTGTCTGATTCGATTCGGCTACCAGGCGCGATATATTTCCTTGTCTTAGTTAGCGCCCTAACTTCCCTCGGGGCACAACCCCCCTGTTGGCGCCCGTGGCAAGGCTAGGAGACAAATATCGGCGACCTGGCGTTTTAAGGGTTTTCTGAGGCAAGGGAATACATTGATTCACCGCGCTACGTCTGACAATAAGTACGCAGTAACTCTCCGTACGTATTTTACTAAGGCGACATTGAAGCCAGCCTCGCCGTTCCTTTGGCCAATCCTGGACTAGGATTCAATAGATCTGCAAGTGCCAGGAGAGTATAACTCCAGCCTGATCAAGGTGATTCCCATCTGCTCTTACCTGGCTTCTCAGCCTGTCTATTGCGCATTCACACTTCAATCCCAGTCACACGGCGCTAGCGTGGTGTGGTTGAATACCTTCCATCGTTGATTATAGAGTTCATTGTAAGTTACATTTAAGCACATACGACCATAGGGTGTGGAGAACAGGGCTTCCGTCCGCTCAGCCGTACTTAAGCCCATTATAGTACGCAGTCAATTTTCAATGCGCCCTGAGCTCTAAAATGGTGCCGGATTTGATCTAAGGGTGAGTGAGGGGAATATAGGTGAGAACTTTGCAAACTGGGGTGACAGAGGGTAAGAGTGGATGAGGCTATGAGGAGGGGCCGTCTGATCTAAGACGTGGTGGTGGCGGTATCATCCCCCTAGACTTAAGCCATCCTCACTCCTCACTTAGCCAATAACTCAGACTGGAGAACCTATCCTGTTCTCTCCTCTCCTCAGCATCTTAAGAAGCACTCAAATAAGCTTAATTTACTGTTAGGATTGTTGCCATGCCCGGACTACGGCAGCGTCGGCTTTGCAAAACCGGTTCAATAATAGAGGCTGGGTTCTGGCCAGGTGGCATCCCATCATCCATTCAGCCACCCGTCGAGACGAGTCCATTTAAGGTGTGGGACTTTCCCCCCATTGTCAAGGGCTGGCACCGATTTGTTCGAGAGAACTGGGTGATTTCAAGCAGCGGCGACAATGATGAGTCCAGGGCTCGCCAGCGTCGAAATTTGATCACAACTTGAACTTCTGCCGCACTGGAATTTCGGGATGTTAGTGTGTGGATCCTCGAGTAGAGTCAAAGCAAGACTAATTGAAACCAGTCATATACAGATAAAGCCCCAGGCTCAGAACCAAGGTTCACCCCTGAGGTATGGAAGACGGAGAATATTCGCTCATATCTCTTCCATCATGATTCGAGTTTGCCTAACACCCTCTAGGAAATCTCCACTTTTGGGTGCTACAATGGTGTATGCGTATGCTATCTTATTACCGATGCCCCAAAACCGTCAGTACACTGGGCACTATGGTTGAAAATTATTGTTGATGCTATATGACTCCAACAATGATGCACACATCGCAGATGAAATATTCTTCATGTCGCCCAGAGATAGTGACACTGTCACTCTTGATAGCTTCAAGTGGTACCAGGCTACTGAAACTACCGATTTCAATATCGTGAAGTTCAACCGCGATGGTCAAATTCTGTTTGATCCTTATCACCAACATTCCATGCTTGTGGATGATTGTGCCTTAAGCACAGGACAGGTACTTATTGCGAGTTTTGGCCTTGATGGGTTTCCCACTGATGAGTATCGCGTTCGGTGTCTGGATCTCTTTGATCCGTACATGCGGATTTAAGGTCTGGGGAAAAGTGTCGAGGACCAGATCGAACATTTCAAGTCTAAACTGGGTCCCTATGATCCAGAACACCCTGTTCTAAAGAAGAAGCGTGAGCTCGCACCAGTGCACTATGAAAAGAAAGAGCATTTACTAATTTGAAATCGGTCAATAGAATTGATATGAAACAGCCACGTTTGGACATTCTTTGTATCTACAGGGATTTGACGGATACGCCCATTGACGATGACCGGGAGACGATAGAAGAAAGGCTAAATGAGCTCGCTCCAGGGTACTTGGAAGCAGAAAGAGAAGGGGATGGGCTGGCAAAAGACCTTGATCTATTTGACTCGGGCTTTGAAACTTGATATCCATGACTATAGCATGTACAAAGAGTTCGCCTAGTGACTATGTCGGTCTCGTCGCAAATGACGAATACGATGATTGTCTGAATGAGGCATTTCCACCGTCACTGTAGTCTGTGCTGTGATTCCTAGTGTATTCCGGCTTCGGCAACTTTTTAAACCCTAGGCCACTTTGCCACAATTGTCCAAATTTCAGCCCATTGCCTCCTACATTTCAGGGGCCAGCAAATGTTTGACCGCGTCGTGATAGAACCCTATATTAATAATAATTCGCTGAAAGATAGCACGTCTCCGAGCCAATCGAGATGAGAGCAGATGTCTGCATTCGGTGCTATCTGGCGAAGGAATCAAATCCAAGAAGAGTAGGGGAAGGAGGAAAGCTACGGAAACGCAGGTTTGATCCTTTGTAGGTGGCCGGCCTTGGGTACCTTATTGGCAAACTTATCCTGTTGGAAGCGCGCGAAGCATCAAAATAAATAATCCTAATCCGCCAGTTGGTTCCCCAGACGGACTCGAACACTCTTAATCGTAACAGCACGGAATGATATGTCTATGCTTCTACATAATATTACCCGACGCGCCTCATATCGCAAGAGAAATGGGGGAACTAGGTGTCTTCATTTGCTCTAACGTAGATCTATCTTCCAAGGTATATGTACTCGCTCTCTCTCCCGTATCGCTTCACATTTAGAGGACTCAGTGCAGTGAGCCTGTACCTCTTGTCGTCTTCGGGCATATAGTGCTGCACCTCGAGACGCTGCGAATGTAAGATCAACGGATTTGGACACGGTTGCAGATTTCGTATAACCTGGGATATTCGTTCGAAGATTCAACGGCGACATAGGCATTATTTCAGCCAGAGCATCTCTTAAGGTAGCTAGAAAGCGTGGGTACATTACACTCTCCCCAGCCACAAGAATATGAGTGAGAGAGAATGGGTATTCTCGGGGAAGGTCTGATAGTTGTGAACGCAGACTGGACCATAGTGCATCCTGGGAACCGTTTGTTTGCAGAAGATGATCTAGTCCGAGTTCAAAATCCAGAATCTGAGCTTCATCCCAATTGAATCGAGTTAGAGCCTCGCCAGAAATGGGAGCTATGATGCTGGTGTAGAGAGCATGCCGACTGTAGAAGATGAAGAAAACGTGAGTACCGGCCGGGCTATCAAACTCATCTGTGCATTCCCATAGATCCTGGTAATTTGAACATAGCCCGTAACCGTTTGCTGCATAAACAGCATCGGCCTCCGAAAAGCGTTCCGGGTACCAGACGCTGTCGCCGACCCAGGTGTGTAGATTTAAGTCACTAAGTGCGGCGTTGACTATTTGACTGATGGAACTGATATCAGGGGTTGCAACTGCAACCCTATCAACCGCCTGAGAGATTTCCTTTTCGGTAGCCATTTGGAGTTGTTGGAGCAATTCGCTGATGATTTCAACATCGCTATACGCTTTGATCGGGCGACCGAGCACTTTGTTAAGCCGACGCCACCAAGCGCCCCATGAAGTCGTGTCAGATAGAGAGAACCGAGAAAAAATGAGGTCATAAAGAGATTTCTTGGTTCTGTTCAAATGTGGCTGGGGGTCACCGGAAAGTCGCATCATAAGATCAAGGTATTCGGGATTTCCCTGGACATGAGCGACTTCAACGACAGTCCCATTTAGTACTGTACAGAGGCCGTCCTTATTTAGCATTAGATAAATCAGGTTGTAGAGAGGATGACAGCCTTCGCTCACCCATATGAAAGGGTCAGGTCAAAGCCAACCCCTGGGGCATCGTGAACCTGCGCCGAAAGGCAACTTTCACAGGACGGGCGAGGACAATCATAGAAAGCATCGATAACGGACATAAGTTGAAAGAGAAGAAAGCCTATCAAGCATCCATTCATTTTGAACAGGGACTTGGAATTAACTGCTCTTGTCGACGGCGGTGGTCGAAGTTATGTTCAAGTTCGGGTCCAGTTTATCCGCGGTCTGGAGGTCAAGTTTGACCATGCCCGATAAGCTTTTGGTTCCAAGGGCTCTCTCTGATCCTGTCTATTGTGCACTCCTGCATTGCAACCAGAATGTTCAGAGGCTATATTTCATCATCGGCTAGTGAACAGCACATACGACCATAGGGTGTGGAGAACAGGGCTTCCCGTCCGCTCAGCCGTACTTAAGCCACACGCCGGCCAGTTAGTAGTATGGTGGGTGACCACATGCGAATCCTGGCTGTTGTATGTTTTTTTTCATTTGCAATGATTGATCTTAGGGGGACATTTACTTTGACAGACGCAGAAGCTTATTCCCATCTCATGGCTCGACGTTTATCTACTGATCCGGCCTCGATTTCCCTTTCCACCTCCCTGATGGCAGACCAATACTGCCCGTTCTATGAGTATCAGTAACCTCACCTCCATCGCCATATTCAGATATTCTGCTGTTGTTCCGCCGTCTTCGAGTAGTGGACGTGCGAGAAACCAGTTTTGGTGGTCCGAAAGGTGGCAGCTGCATATACGCCCCTGCCTGGCCATGACCTGCGTTTTGATCGTGCATTTCCGGCTCAGCGCCTTTCCTATCATGGTTGTCGGATTCTGCGTCACTTAGAGACAGAGAAGTGGGCGACGGTCTCGAAGGGATTCGCTACGCACACCATTAGTATGCGCCTGGGAAGATTTTCCGGTCTGTTGTACTTACTGAAGGGGCTGACTGGGTTCTTCTTTTCCGCGAAATACGCCTCCTGTGTGATGAGACATCCTCGTTCTGCTGCAGCTTGATGACAGACATCTGGCTCCCAGGGCTGCTAGGGGGAGAGGATGAGGGGGTTGTAATGGGCGAGGGCTCGCTTGATATCGAGGTTGGCGGTGACCGCGAATCAGACATGGACTGGCTCTCAGCAGGCTGGTGGTTTTGCAGTAGAGGAGGAACCTCCTCTTTCAAAATCTGCATTATCTCTTCGGCAAACTTCTTGGCCTCGAGATGTTCACTCGACGAACTTTGTTGGTGTATCATGAGCTTCCTTTGTGCCCGTTGAGCTTGCTCAAGCTTGTCGAATTCGATACTCAGCATTTTCTTGAAAGATTCACTGCCAACAAATAGTCAGTACAGGCCTCCATGTCATCCATCAAACGGGGGAATATTTGAAAATTACATTTGTGCGCCGACTACATCCGATCCATTCCTTTGGTGGGTTTGGGAAATCAACTGAATATGCATCAGGGTTCCAATTGTTGTCATAGAACCCTCTAGTACCTCCATATCCTGAAAAAGAGAGGGAACAGTTTTCTTGCTCTCTTGAGACCATTCAAACTGTGCGATCCATCTTTCGACCGTACTGACAGGCTCACCATCTATGAGAGTGCGGAACTTGCCGGTAATTTGTTTCAACCTTCTAATGGTTCGTGTCGATTCCTCGTCAATACTTCCTATAAGCTCTTGATGTCGTTTGAAAGTGGGCGCTAGCTCTTGAATTCCCCTCGCAACTTTCATGGTGTCCCTGAAGAATTCGTACTTTCGGGCCACTGTTATCGTTCTATTTATCACTTTGAATAGATCGTTTTTCGCGTTTCGGATTTGCTTATACAGCCTTTTTAACTTCTTCGCAAACTTGACGAGGTCTTTAGCAATAGGGTAGACAAGGCCCGCCACTGCGAGAAAGTCCGCCATTTTTGCCAGCTGGAACTTGCGCGGTCCTCAAAACGATCAGAGGGAAATAGAGGTCGCTGGGATATTAGAAAAAAAAGATTCAGTTTCGCCCACGAGCGTCAGTCTACAGATTCAAAGAGAAGGCTACTCGTTTCGACCCTTATACTTGCAAATTCGGCTGAACCACCGCTGCTAAGCCCAACACTTTGTAAGGCATCGCCTCATCTCCACATTGCTCGTAAGTCCCAATTTTGCTCGACTGTCTAGTGAGGCTGATTGACAGCGAAATCCAGGGGTCAATCTGTGAGCCAAGCAAAATTTCTACCATCCTTGAGACTAGGTGATTGTTTACGTGGTAAGGTTAATAAGCAAAGTGTACCCCGCTTTTTCATCTACTGCTGTATCTGACCAAAAAAGCTTAGTACTTGCATCAACAGCCAATCTCTGTATGCCACGATAGACATCTTGGAGGGAAGAGCATGGATGTACTAGAGGCCAGTGTGCTGGAGGCAAGGCTGTGGCTTTGTTGGCAACTGGTTTGGTCTTCAAAATGCGGCTCAACGCAGCATGATGAACTTCTCTAGGTGTGAGCGCGGGAATCCATGCTGAGCCTGGATGTGACCTGGCCACTTGATATAATACTACGAGGCAGACATGCGCAGTCTAAGACGCCCTGCATCGACGACTCAGTTCATTCGATGGGTTCGCCCACGGAAGAGGAGCAATTGCCGCTGCCGTCTTCACTAAATGAACAAACTTTAGAATGCTTGCCCTCTGTTGCCCTATCCTGTCTATAAGATTATACCAGGGACAAGCGTAAATCAGGGTCTGGTCTGTATCTATTTGGCTTCTCTATCAACTATCCCAATGTGAGGGGATGGCGCTACCTTGGAGATAAGAAGAGCTCGTGACAAGTCAGTGATACGTTTAGCGTTCGCTTTACGATGCGCCCATGACTCGCGCATAGAGCCACCTGCTCGTCAGCAGCGCATGTCTCCTCTGTACTTGCATGCACAGATGGCATCACTCTCAGAGCGATGTCTTATTGAAAAGCTAGGCCAAATAAGGGAGCAGTAGACGACAAGGGAAGTATGGTGCTGTATACGCTTCTTCTTTCTCGGCAGACTGTAATGTCAGAATTATGGATAGTGATTATCTGTTGATTCCTCCACCTTCGGCTGCCTAAAGGCTGTTGTTCGCCTATAAACAATAAAATCCTGGTCGCCACAGAAGTTTACGATGAAATCATTTGTTACGATGTTCCCTAGGCTAAAAAGATCTCGTTTTAGAAGAAATCCCGTATTACTTTTTAAAATTCTCATTTTTTATTTTTTTTTATTAATTCTTTTTTTACATTTTAACACATTTCTTTTTTTTTCTTTAATTTTAATAGAGGTAACGTATAGGGAATGCATATCTCACAACTTAGGAGGAAAGTTGAGGCTTCCCAGCAGATCGTTTGAGAAAAGGCGTCGGGAACTTTGATATGTTTTTAGAGGTTCGTCTGGATTGGAGCGCTAGGACCACGAGTTCAAGGATTTCTTCCACGCTAGACTTAACCCGAATTCTCAATTTAAGACTCGCGCATCTAGCGCCGAGAAATTCCCAATGATCCGATCACAGATGCGATCATAGATGCGATCAATCTCATGCAAACAGATGCATCCAACCACACCATCCACCATCCCCCCCCCCAACGTTCGATAGCTCACACTTTCTAGTCCTCCGGGACGAACCCAATAGTTAGTTTAGTTAACCACGTACGTAATCGACCATTTCTCTCATTCATTATAACTCGTGGTAGGCAATAAATAGCCCCGCTTTCTGTCGATTCCTACGCGTTGTGTACTTCACCTCTTGACTTTCTTCACTCTGATCATCTACAACAGAATTACTGGGCTGCTTTTTATCTCGGACCCTCTAAAAAATTGAGCATTATGCCACAAGGAAAAGGTTATACTGTTACTAGCTCCGGCACTAACAGCCAGGTATGTATATCTTCGCTAGGGTTGCTACCCCGCGTCCTCATGAGTTCTTCCTGCTACATCATACTTCCAACAATATCTTGTAGTCTTTAGGTGATATCCATGAATTAACTTGGATGGAACAGGGCAACCACTACTGCTCTCGTGACTACGGTTCCAGTGCCTCCAACTCGAACAGTTATCACTACTCCAACACGTCAGACACCTCCTGTTTTTTGTGTTGATTTGAATCCTTGAAATTGGTATGCTGACTTGTTTACTAGTAACGGATCGTACTATTACTCCAACCCTAATGGAAGCACCTACTACAACAATGGAAATGGCAGCTCGAATTATACTCCTCTCTCGGGCTCTGGCAAGAAATAAGTGCCAAGTCACAGAGACATTCATTGCCATTTGATATGCAATCCAGAATGAATAAAGTTCATAGCTCTTGAAATCTAATTAGTCTTTGCGTGTTCGTAGTTACATGTATAGCTAGCGAAGCCAATCCCGAACAAGTACCTATCCTAGCAACTGTGCTGCTGTATATTACTTCCCATCAGCAAGTATACCGTTCTCAAAATCATTCTCGCTACACCCACGTCGCTGACGGGCTGCTCCTTTATTAGGAAAATGCCGTGGCGTGGGGAGAGGAGCTGCATCGCTCGGTCGCCGGCGACGAACGAGCTGGTACCCCCGATCCAATTCGATTTCAATTGCCTCACGGACCTTCAGGGCACTAATCGCGGGCCAGACACCTCGCTCGCCCTTCAGTGTCCATTCTGCTACCCGTGCACGGGTGGGTTGTTGGAAAAGTTTGGCCAAGTCGTTGATAGATAGGTCCGGGACGAGGGTGAGGTTGGGTCCTGGGATAGTTTCATCGATTAAGAGTCGGCTTACAAAGCCTGGGAGGAAACCGATGTAATCGAGTTGGCGGAGACGGTGGCGTAATTCGACCAAGGCGAGTCGCACCATTGAGCGGGATATATTGCTCCAGCCCGTTTGGTGGCGGTCGAGGAGGTTGAGTTCGGAGCGTAGGAATGGGATCAGGTAGGGACGGGCTTGGGAGACGATGAAGTGGTTGACGTTGAAGAGTTCCGCAATTCGGGAGAGGGGGGATTCGCCGTCGCTATAGATGACGTGTCGCCATGGTTGGAACACTGCTTCCTTTGTGTGTGGCCAGGGGACGATGGAGCCGGTTTCGTCTTTGCAGTAAATCGTGACTGGTGAAGAAAGTGTAGTGACAGACGAGGAGGCATTGGAAGCCGCCGCGGCAGACCATATCAGCTTTGGAAAATGTCAGACAATCCCAACAGCAAGATCAAAGGTAAATCCCAAGGAATGATGAACATACCACATTCGGTGCAGTTAGATAATTAAGCAGATTCGGCGTCCCAGTCTTACCAGCCGTGGCAATCGTAATATTCAAAATCCGTTTGGACCGCGCATATGCCTCTTCAAAGGTCAAATCCCCCACATTAGCCCGAACACACTCCTCCAACAACTCCATATCATACAAATGTCCCTTTCGGAGCAATCGCTTCATCCGCCGGACAAAAGTCCACACCCAACTCTCCTCCGCATGTTCTTTCCGCCGTTGATCGAAGGCTGATAAATCAATCGTTTCGCCTTCCAACAACGCAAGCAATTCACTTTCGGGATGAATGCCCACCAACGCTGCAATCATAGCCCCCGTCGCGGTACCCGTAATAATCCGCGGTAGAAGACCCTGTAAATGCAACGCCTTGACCACGCCGAGATGACATAGCCCAAAAGCCGACCCTCCCTGCAACAGTAGCGTCGTGCGTCCGAAGGCCTGGCGAGTATCGTGGAGTAGCTCCAATTTCGCCTGAGGGGTGAACCCGCTCGTCTGCATGGGCGCCGGTTGCAGCGAGGCCACGTACTGGATTGACAACGCGACTTGCGTGATATAGTCATCAATCAAGAGTTTCGTTCCGGCGTAGGCATGGGTGAATAATTTGGTGGTTGTGATATTGCCCAGGTTGCGCACGAGGCCGGAGCGAAGGAGATTGACCAGTGTGAGGATATCCTCGCCTTCGCGGGCACTCATTAGAGCTTCCAACCGCCCGAGGATGAGTCTGTAGTCATAGTGTCGACTGATTGGATTCTGGCGCCTGTGTTCCGATTAGTCAGAGCGCTTTCGCAGAGCTTACTTGCTAGAGTCATACCATAAGTCCTTGCTCAGGAGCTCATCCAGCTCAAACGCAGCTTCTTCCCATTCCTCATAGCTCTGGGCCGTGGCCAGGGTGTTGAACAGCCTGGTTTTGGGGGACTTTGATTTCCACCATGAGAATAATTTCTATACAATCGTCAGTCATTTTTCTCCCATTCTCCAGCCAGAACGTGGACTCCTCGTGGGCTTGGGACACCCTTTTTGGGTGTTGGGTGTTGGGAGTTGGGAGTTGGGAGTTGGCTCCCCCCAACCCACACGTCTATCTCCCCGCTAGGAGGACCAGCAGCTAGCTGGTCCCCCCAAAGGTAAAAGGCAACTCACCTGCTTCCAGAACTGGGCAACATCCAGCATCATACCGTAGACCGCGGAGAGAACACTCCACAGACCGAGTAGCCAGGACCCCATTTCGCGCGATTAGGGAAATTCCAGCTCGAAGGGGGGTGCGCGACCTGCCGGTGGAGCGGCGCTTTCACATGCTATTTATGGCGTCACTTCCGCGTTGGGCTTTGCGGATGCAAAAACAACGCCCGCGATAAGGATGGACCGAGTAGGGAGTACTATGCTAGTGGGAGCGATAAATATAGCGTCAATGGAAAGATCTCAGCTTGCATAGAGAGTAGGGGAGCTGGAAGTGGTTAGTGTTGGAGAGGTGTCAGCTCCGAGGGATCGACTGCCGAGAGTGAAAAGTTGTGGTGGTGCTCGGGAGTGGCCAGTTCAACTTCCCATGAAGTCTTAAAAAGTCCATCCACCTTGACTTATGCATGCGATGAAGTTAGGATTATTCTTACTAGTCTTTACAAAGATATACTCAGATCATCCCTAGGAGATCTAGTACAGTACTCGACTCGCTAGGGTCATCCAAGAAAGGTCATGAATAGTAGAAATAATCGACAGATACAATTGCACTTTCGTTACATGCCTCATTACAGAGCCTGACGCGTGAAGTGGAAAGGGAAATTGTGAATTTTGCAAGGTCGTTTGTTTTTTGTCATTTCGCTTTGCTTCCCTAATATGCAAGTAGGCGAAATTAAAAAAGAAAAGCTTCTCCCGGACACCCAAACCCAATTCAAGGAGACATTTCTTTACTCCTCAATGATGTTGGTCCGCTCCGACACGTACAGACCGTCCAAGAACTAGACAGAAGAGTTAGTCAAATGCGTCAGCAGAGAGGAAAAGCACTTGAATGCTCAATTTTCCTCTTGGCGATAGACTACCAAGGGGGAGGGATTGATTGATCCAAAAACTCACCTTACGAATATCCTTGTTCCGGACACGGCAGATCTGCTGGATGTCGGCGGCGCTCTGGGAGACGTCCTCCAGGGAGTTACCGGAGAGCTGGAGCTCATCCTTGACGTTGGGGGAGGTGATGATATCGACACCGGGGCGGGCAGAGACGCGGCGGACGTACTTCTCACCCAAGAAGTTGCGGATCTCAATATCGGTGCCACCGGTCTCGGCGTTCTTCTCGATGTTGACGTTGATGGGGAAATGGGCGTAGACGTAGCGCATCTTGTACAGGAAGCCGCGGGTAACACCGATGATCAGGTTGTTGATGATGGTGCGGACGGTGCGGAGGGTAGCGACACCCTTGCGAGCACCGTGGTGCAGCTCGATCGAGATGACGTCCTTCTCGGGGAGACCGAAGGTAACGGCGATGTGGGACAGGTCCTTAACGAGCTTGCCGCGGGGGCCCTCGACGGTCACAACCCGCGAACGAATGTGAACCTTCACTGTAAGGAGAAAAAAAAAATTGACAATCAGCCGGGTCTGTTCCTCAGAAAAAAAAATTATAACTCTTTGCGCTTGTGCATTTTTCTTTTCCATCTGGGAAGGATGCTCCAGATTCCCAGTTCCAGTAGGACAGAAGTCCAGGGAATTTTTTCCACCTCTTGCTGATGAGTGATAGCGGCATTGTCGCAGTCGATGTAGAGATTTTCGTTGCATTCTCTTTTCGCCTGTTTCCTCTCTGGTATTCATGGCTCACTGTCTAGCCATGTCCACGAAGAAAGAGGCGCAACTATCTCCCACCACGTCTTCCACACAACACCAACATCCCTGATCCCCAAAATGTGATTTCCTCCAAAAACAAGAAAAAGTCGATAGCTCACCATTGTCCGGAATGGGCAGCCGTTCCTCGGAGTGAATGTACCGCATCTTGACTGCGTGGGTGGAATTGGCCGAGGGGGTTGAATTGTCGATGTCGGGAGGATCAAAATTCGGGTTGGAGTTGATGGTGGAGCGAAATTGAACGTCACGGGATTGTGCGTCGCTTAGGGCCTGTTCGGGATTAGCCTAGGGTTGCTTATCGGATGATCTTTATCATCACGTGAATTGTGGTGGACCGGCTATCGCGGCCTGAGAGATATGGCAATCTGTTTGTCTGGTTTGGCTGAGATTATGGAATAGTCACGTGGTAAACTGTTACAGTGTTCGTGCTCAATACATTGATACAAATTATGTACACCCAAAAGACAGAAAAGACGCCGGTCCTTGTCCAGGACATGGTTATGGCAAAGATCAGTCCAACAAAATGCAGCCCCCTTCCACAAATTATACAGATTCCGGCGTCTTGTGCACGACCTCCGAAAGCCATTTCCCGCCCAATTCTCGTAGCTTCGATGCCAGCTCGTCGCTCTGATCCAGGGCAGCCACATCATCTCCACCTCCAATGCTCTTCCCATTCACCAGGACGTTGGGGACAGTACCCCGTCCTGTATTCTCCCTTAGAAGCTGTTGGAGAGCCGGTCCGATCGGGTGCTGGTCGAGCTCGACAACGAAAGGCGCCGGTGTAATATCGTAGTGGCCCAGCAAGATATTCTTAGCTCTCTTGCTGTGCGGACAATAGGATTTGGAGAAGATAATGACTATGCAAGCATAACGAGTTAGCGTTTGGTGTCTTCCATCTGGGGATGCGTAGCCATAAAGCCACAGCATAGCGCAAATCGTACCTGGAGCTCTCTTCAAAATCGAGTTCAGCTCGCTCTTCGCATCCAGCTGCTCGAATGTCTCTTCCTCTTTCACCTTTTCTTCAATCTTCTTCTCATCCGAGCCCCCGGTATTCAAAGAGGAATCCTGAGTACCCTTAACCTTCGGCACCGTCATCTTCGTCCGCCCCGCAATGGGAATCTCCTCCATCTCCTCATTCTTGCTCTCCGTGCCCTTCGCCATGGGTACGGCCGGTCGCTCGATATCGGCGCTACCAACCTGCGCACTTGCGGCACCAGCGCCGGGCTTGACAATGGTATCTTGGATCTTCTCCTTTAACTTCATATGCTTCGCCTCTTCCTTGGCCCGCATGGCCTCCAGCGTCGATCGGTAGAACTTTTGGTTCTGTATTCTGCTCGCTTCGCCCTGTATCGCAAGAAGCCGGTTAATATCATTCGGAAAAGGAAGCTCTGGGTATGGACAGAAAGTGGCCGAAGGCAAGCAACGACGCTTTCCCAAGTCGTACCGAGTAATAAAAGGTCAAGACTAGCATCGCGATAATCGCGACGACTAGCAGTCGCACACGCCGATGAGATGGCATTCTGATTCGGTGCGGTTGCCCCTTACAGCCCAGACTGGTTCTGGTGAGTGCCGTTGTTCAGGGGGGGCAAGAGGTGAGGTTCAGTTAACGAAAAGGGAATACAGTCTAGACTACGGCGACCGAGGCCGCGCCGAACCGACGTGACCCTAGGGGTCCAATCTGGTAGCGCAACGTAACAGGTTACCGGGCGCCAAGAAATAGGCCGATCAAGCTTCTACGCGCCGTCTTGGCCGGGGTTATGGACAGCGGTAAGAATTGATTTCGTGAAGGTGTACTGAGTAGGTTCTGGGATATCTTCCGAGACAATCTCTGTGTCGGTATTGATTTAGAATGGGGCTGGATTTGGTAGCGTCTCGTGTGAGACATCTCTGTTCTGGGGGAGGGAAGATGTGGGGGTGGTTTCTGATCCCCATTCCTAGGGGAACCACTGATGACTGGCCAGTCGTCATCCCTGAATGCGGGACGAGGACCGATCTGAACGCGATGCTCGGCATGGGTTAAGCTTGGCGCGAGTGGGATGAAAGAAACTCCTGCTAAGCTATGAGAATAATCTGTATTTGATGACCAAAAAGTAAGAGTATTTATTGAGCAAGATTCGATAAGACAATGAAATTAGCTAAGAAAGCTGACATGGGTATTATGCTAAATCACAAGGGTTTCGGTCCGGGCGCGACTCCACGTGAATCCATAGACGGGGCGTACATCGGCCACTATTAGGTTTATGTATGATGCTGGCGGGGTGTATATATTGTAAGTAGGGGGACGTGGGAAGCCACCAGTGAAGTCCACAGAGCCGGCTGTGGTACTTGGTGGTATGAAGACAGTGATGAGTAGGGGTGATTAGAGCGGAATAGAACCACCGGGGTGAGGTTGAAGGCAAGAGTCAACGTAACGCGTAGAAGTCAGGAGGAGGGGCGGGGATACAAGTGAGAATAAAAGAGGGAGTTGAAGGATGCTGTTTAGTGACGGGATCACGGAAGAACGATTTCCTCGTGATCAGGCTTGGAGAGAAAGACTCGGTCGTGCCGCCTGTTGAGCGGTCGCCCGGCGTCGGCCCTGGACGATGGTGGTCCAGTCTTCCCACTCCTTGGCGATTTCGGTCAAGACACTGCCCATTACGCTGGCAGAAGCCATGAGACCGTGGCCTTCGCCCTCGAGGATACGCACCTCGCAGCGCCGCATCGTCTTGCCCAGCCACTGGACGTTTTCGACGGGCACACGAGTATCCTTGCTACCGTGATGAATCACGGTGGCTCGTGTGATATCCACATAGCGGAATCCGATAGTCTGGCGGCGTTCCAAGCATGTCAAAAGATCCACTGCGGGGTTGGCATTAGCAGTGGCCAGCGCCCAGACCTTATGAGTGAGTCTGGTGTCGTAGTCCCGCTGTCTTTCCAGCTCTTCCTCTGGAGACTTATCGCGTGATCCAAGAGTCGCATCGCTATCTCTGTACGCTGCATGGGTGACATTTGATGGTTTGGAGGGTTCAACGGGCGAGAGAACTCCAGGCTGTGGAGACTTGGGCTCCACGCTTGACGCAGGGACTGGTAGGGCAGGCACTTCTTCTTTAGAGGCCTCTTTGGCGGTCTTCTTCTTTGCTCGCCGTGGAGACTTGGGTAAGCTAGTAGTGATGCTGGCACTAGTAGCACTCATGAAGCTGGTGTTTGCCACCTTGAGGAGAGACGTGGGAAGAGCACGGAGAATTCGTTGGGAGTAGGGGACGGCATTAGTCGGCACGGGCTCCTTCTGGGAGCCGATGCTGGAGAGTTGAGAAGGAGGGATCCAAGGAGCGAGGAGATGGATACGCCCGCGGATATGTTGAGGGATTCGAAGGGCCGTGGCAAGGGCATAGATGGCACCGGCCGAGTGCGCAAGGATGGAAAATTTCGTCACCCGCAAGTGATTACAAACAATGGCAACATCGTCTAGTCTTTAGTTAGTATAAAGGATTATCTGGCGGTGGGAGAAGGGGTTGCAGAAACGTACCAGGCCAACTCAGAGGATTGCTGGGTTCATCCAGTAGATGTGGTCCACTTTCACCAACACCAGGACGGTCGAGGGTGACCAGACGCAGGTTCAGAGTCCGAGCCAGCTCGTCGTAGAATGCCATGAGATATCGAGTGAGACCCATGCCGAGACAGCAGAGAACGACGTGGCCCTTGGGGTCGCCGACCTCGGAAAAGGCGATGGTGCGGCCCGTCGTTGGGTGCGGTACTCTCTGGGTGAGTTTCGGAGATAAGATATAATCATCCACAGCCAGGTCGATCGAGTCCGCACTGGATGGCCGTTCAGTGTTGATTGAGGCACGATTGACCAGTGTAGGACCGGACGGCGTGCGGCGATGGGACGGTGTGGGAGAGATGGGCTCCAAGGATCGTCTGAGCCGGTTTTTCTCATGGTCGAGCTTTTCAGATGATTGCCTTTGCATTTCTGGAGAGAAGTTGGTCGGCTTCGATGACAATGGTGCCCCGGGCTTTCCCATACGACTCTTGCCAGTCATAACTGAGGGTGATGGAGCGCTGTCATTCATGGCTGAACGTCCATAAGCAGAGCCGTTCTGCGTTTTGGAAATGCGGCTTTGGTCGACTTGGCTGGTGCTGCGTGACGGCTTCGAGGGTCTGACGGGTGCTGCTCCCGTAGACTTGCCGGGGCTGTCGTCAGCCTCCAGCTCAGTCTTGATTCTCTGTTGCTGGTCTTTCAACTCTTGGATTCTCTTAGTCACCTGCTCTGCGTCGTTGCTTGACCCTGGCAATCCATTCTCCGCGAGGGTCGAATCTCGGCTGGCAGTCGAAGAATATCGGCTGTGGCGGGCAGACCTTCGCTTTTTCGAGCCAGAGGACTGGCTGTGTCGGTGACGTAGAGAAGAGTCTCGAGTAGGAATAATCCGACCACTTCCAATACCACCGGGGTTCTGGTGTGCGTCCGGCGTGTTCTGAATTGACGGCTGTTCTCGGGTTGGCGGGGTGCTAGCAATCAAACCCTTACTCGGTTCCTCCATCAGACCATTTTCTGCCAACCCACTGGGCCCATGTTCCTCGGCGACATCTGCCATGGAGTACATGGAACGCAAACTTGCTCGACTCCGCGAAGTGTTATGCCGTAAACTATCGTTATGGCTGGTGGTCCGCCGAAGGCGATCGGCCTGAGTTTCTTTGTCGTTGTGGAATTCGCGCGACGACTTCTTTAACAGTCCAAAGTGGCCCTTGAGACTCTTCGTTCGTCCGGCGGAGCTGTTTGACGCAATGCTAGGAGCCTTTGACGGGCGAGGGGCGGGTTCTGCGCTGATCGTCCCGAAGGCACTATCTTCCGGCGCGGCCCTTACCGACGTATAAGAGTCTCTTGATTCCGGTCGCACGGATGAATCGGTTGTTTTGAACGGTTTGAATCGCGGCGAGCGAGGGGATTTTGGCGTTTTGGGGGATGGGGGCGCTCTGGCCATACGAATAACCGGTGACGAGGCGGCATCATCTGGATGCAAGAGATTATGCGGGGGCTCTTCAGCAGTTGCATATGTGCCAAAGCTCAAGCCGAATCCATTTTGCTTGGAAGGGGGGATAGTGAAGCACGGCGCGGTTTGCGGAACATCCGGGAGGCCAGGGTCGGAGGAATCTTTGGAATCGATGCGCGGCACGTTGTCGAAATGCGAGTTCAGGGGCACCGAGATGGCAGACAGGGATGAGATCAGTGATGAGATAACTTCGGGTGACGTTGGATCGGTAGAGGAATTAGGTCCCTGGCTGCGCATAGGGAGAGACTTGCGACGGCGACGGCGATTGAGCAGGGCGGACTCTGCCTGCTGGGGCGGTTCCGGGAAGGGCTCGTTAAGATGCATGGCGTTCAATAGTTCAGTCGTCTCAGGGATGGTACTACCCGCCCGCGAGTCTGGGGGGGGAAGGGGAGCAAGATCAACGAGAGATGCAGGCTTGGAGTCGAATGGCCGCGTGCATGTTCTACTTGCAGTCGATGGATAACTGCAGTGTCGGTCTCTTGTCTGACCAGCCGCAATTAATTGGAGGGGAGGGGCATGAACCTAGTTATCGGTTTGCGTTTTGGCCCTAGTGAAAACCCCCTTACTGAAGAGCCGTGACAGCGGGAGGAGGACTGATAAGGAAAGGTCAAGGAGTGAGAATATAGAAGACGACCAAAAAAGAAAGGAGTGGCTAAATCGAATGTTCAAGAGAACGAGAAAGTCGAGGGATAAAGAGTGAACCCTAACGACTGAGGACTTTGAAAGTAGAAAATTCCCGAGCAGATGATCTCTTCTTTTTTTTCTCAACATCAGATGGGGTGGAGGAGGATTTTAGCGTTCGCGTGGTCAGCTCCACCGGAGTCCAATTTCCCACTGGTTTGTGTACAATTCCCATTCCTACTGGGCAGTCGGTTTGAGGGAACTAAGTTAACTCAGCTAGTTTACTCCGTTCAGCTCAACCCCATTTAGGAAGCTTTAGCATCCGATCCATGGGGTTCCGTGTCATTTCTCCAATGCGCGCGATGATGGCATCGTTCACGGATATCTCTAAACAGTCATGAATAGTGTTTATTCTTTGAAGACATAATCTCATTTGATGTCCATGTGGCACCCTTTCATATCCTATCCCACCAAAAATGCCGGGTGTTCTAGAAGACCCCTCCGAGGCCAGAGCACATTCTGGAGACTTTCTCAGGCCAAGTGATCGGCGCAATCTCGGAAATGAGTGTGTTCGGCATTTTGAGAGGCGCAGAATTGGGACGAACTGCATGGGGTATGTTCAATGATCTGACATAGGCTTTAAAGCTAGGCACCGATGTGCGTCATGCTATATATTGTTAAAAAATGGGGTCAATGGCTCGTGAGAGCAATGCGTAACAAGGTATGCATGCAAGGTTATGCTTATTTATGGAAATATATTTCGAGTTCGGGGTCCCCGCAAATAAACAATCCCCTACTATGGCCGTGAAATATATATCACCACAGTTAGGGTGTCACTATTCTCAAGCAAGGCATGTACTTCCTCAACATATGCTGTTAATTACACACCTGTCAATAATCTACATTTTCACCCAATATATACCATGAATCATCCATGATCCATTTAACTAGTTAGATAAGCTAGGGGGTTGACACAAATAACAGCTCCCCCGACTCTGCCTGAAACGCGTCCCGCGGAGACACTGACCGCCTTGACACAACACGGCAGTATGTCTGGACCCAACCAGGAATCACGAACGTTGCTCTAGTAGTCAACAGCTGTCCTGAGAGCATCGTCCCTACTGTCAGATCTGACTCTTTCACCATTGAGCCACAGGAAAGTTTTTCTGTGTGAATCATCTTGATCTGCCGCTTCCAATAACCATTCCGGACCATCTTCGACCCTTCCGACCGGAGATGCGGTGACTGGTTGACGCCAACACCAGTTGTCCGCAATGGACGCCTATCCACAAGACTACGTCAACCACAATCTCCCTTTGGTCCTCCTCTCAGGACTAGAGGCAGATGCTGAAGATGATTCTAGAACTGTGGTAAACTACCCACTTCTTGCAGAAAAGGGCTCAAAGATCTTCTCCGATTTCCCACCTCTGAGCGGGGCTGTTGCGGAGGAGTTGCGGAGAGTGCTGCTGGAGGAGGATGGCTCCCAGATGCCCTGGAGAGCGGGAACCGCCTCAAATGGGAATTCACCATCAACGCATATCGTATATCGCATCAGGAGTTCTGGTCGGGTAAGCTCCTCCCTGATATAACTGTGAAACGAAACGCGCCGATGCGATCATGTCTTGTGCCGAGGATGCTAACTGGTGTTTCTCTGCACTGTAGTCATATCAGCTTCCTCCACGCAAAGCCAATCCTCCCCAGACCTCTGCACCGACCAGCCCTAGAACCGACACAGACGGAGCTCCTTCTGGTTCGACAACACCATACGTCCTCCACTCGCCCATCTCCCCATTGTCCCCGGGGTCCCCCACCTTCCCAGATGGCCTCCTCACGCCGCTGTGGGTGACCAAGCATCAGGAGTTGGTCCCCGCGGCGGTGATCAACTTCTTTCCTTTCTCGCTGGACCCGAACATGAATTCGCTACGCGACAACCAGCTCAAGATTGAGGTAAACAGCTTGAAGAAGGATTGGGCGAACTCCGGCTACAAAACCCGTTTCCTGGTTGTTCTGATCTCGGAAGATGGTGATGGTGGCTACGAGGGGGAGATTGACGATCGCGTGGCTGGCATTCGACGGGCAACGAACCTGGATCAGAAGTCGATCTTTGTGATCCCACCAGACGCGACTTCTTCAGAGTTGCAAGATTTTGTCAAGTCACTGTTCTCTCTGTTGCAACCATCGGTTGTAGAGTACTACCGGGATTTGTCGAAGCATGCCCGTCGCAAGCGAAATCGTAGCACTATTCCTCCCCCGACGGCACCACCCACGACTGGTACATCCCAAACACTGTCCTTGCAAGGATGGAACGTGCGCTATGAATTCAAACTCGGAATTTTCGCCGAGTTTCGCCAGGAGATGGACGCCGCCTGTCGAAATTACGAGAGTGCATATGAGACTCTCTTTGGGCAAGAGGTCTTTGAGAACATTGCAGGCTGGGATCCTCGATTCAACGATGCGCGCCTTCTGGGTGATACCCTCGCTATCCGAATCATACGCTGTTTGCTGTGGACAGGTCAGACAACCTCTGCGACCCGGTTCTGGGTTGACCATAGAATTCGCACAAAAGACATTGTCAACAGGCGAGGCAAGGGTAGCAAGAACTACGGATGGGAGGCTTGGGAAGCACGGTGGTCTCTAGTGATGGCTCAGCTCATTCGCCGCGCGGAAATATCCCCTTCATCCTCCGAAGCCTCGGGTGACCAAGCCATCATGTCTTCGACCTTTCACCTTCCCGAAAAGTCCATTCCTACAGGCGAACGCGTCAGCCCATGGGAGCACCTACATCACAAAGGTTATTGGCTCTATCGGTCTGCCAAGCATACCATGGTCCGGCGAGCGCTTGCTCTGCAAATTCCCAATGAAGACCGCATGTCTCCCGGGCAATCCCCTGCATCTCAGATTGCGAACAAATCCTATTTGTATGATACATACCTTGCACCGGAGACACATATAGAAGCCCCGCAGTCGGGCGAGGGAGGTTTTAATCACTCTGAATTGATCTTGAGCTCATTGAAGGCCGCCCTTGATGAGTTTTCGGAGCGACAGCAGGCGCGGCAAGTCGAAAGACTAAGTCTCGAGATTGCTGAAGAATACATGCGTATTGGCTCTTGGTCTGAGGCATATAGCATTCTTGAACCACTTTGGTCCACTCTTAGTTGGCGCAGATCAGGCTGGTGGTCTCTCATGGAAAGCTTTGGATGGGTGCTAAGGGAAAGTGCTGTTCGTATGGAAAAGAGTGAGACCGTATTACGCGTCGACTGGGAGTTGCTCAATAAGGGTAAGACGCTGTTCTCCATCCCGATGTCACTACTTGTTCTAATGTGATGATTATATAGTATTCCCACTGAGACCTGCGTGGCATTACGACATCCACAAGAGCCTCGACAATCTTCCGGTTGAGAAGCCCAAACCATCCGTGGTGCTCCGGGCAGAAGATGTCATGACGAGTTGTAAGCCTTTGATTTCCCGGAAGAGAAGTGAAGACTTTTCAAAACTGACATTAAAAATCAGTGACTGCCTCGATCGTGTTTGGAAAGTCCGAGGGCAATGTCGGCGAACCGCTACAAGCTCAGCTTGTCATTTCGTCTTGCGCTCAGAAAGGATCGGCGCCTATCCGACTATCGGAGGTGAAGCTTGTTTTCGAGGGTTGTCTGCGACCCGTGAAATTGCAATCCGACCAAAATGACGACGCTAATATCTCTTCCCCTTCTTGCATCTCTTCATTGTCTCTCCGCGAACAGAGCTCCGCCGGTGACATTCAATCCCCAACGGGTGGCTTAACTTCTCTCGTTGGAGTGGCAGACCTCACAATCGGACCCTCACAAACCAAAGTCTACAATCTTACCTGCATTCCTCGTGAGGCCGGAGAGGCTCAGGTCGCGTCAATCACGATGTTGGTGGACGAAGAGAAATTCGACCTTGCCTATGTGATAACCGACCATGACTTGCGAGATGCGTACTGGTGGCAACAAACCAAGAAAGGACCGTCACGGCGACGAGTGGGAAAGGACCGGGATACGGGAAGATGCAAGATCATGCCGAAGCCGCCTAAGATCCGCATTTCGACCCCAAATCTAAGGGAGACGTACTATACCAACGAGCGGGTGATTTTGAAGATCGGTATTCATAATGAAGAGGATGAGGGTGCCGATGTCTCGGCAGAGATCAGACTGTTCGGCAGTCCTGAATCTTCAGCAAAGCTGCAATGGCTTGATGGCAGCCCGAACGCATCAGAATCGGGGACGAGTTCCCCAACAGAGGGTGCTTCGCATTTCTTGAAACAGACCATCGGAGTTATGGAGCGCGCTTCTGATAGAGAGCTTACTGTTGTACTGGCCGACACCCAAGATGCTGCAAAGTATTCCTTGGAGATTTCTGCTGTATACCACATCGTGTCTGATATACAAACCCCCATAATGAAGGTTATCACCGTGGATCTCTCCTTCATTCGACCATTCGAGGCAAATTACGACTTTAAGCCTTCTATCCACCCCCTCCCTTGGCCGGACTTCTTCTCCGTCAGTGACGATCTTATCAGCAATGATCATGCCTCGACACCCGGTGGCCTGTCGCAGAGATGGCGCCTCAACTCGAAGGTGGTCTCCTTCGCCTTGGAACCTCTTGTCATTGATCAAATGTCTTTGAAACTCCTCACCCTAACCGGTGGCGCCGTATCAACAATCAACCCGGAAGTCCTCGTCAGCCCCGAAACATCATACATTGCTCCCGAAGAACTGCGCGAATCCAACTTCTTCCTCGACATCCAGAAGATCACGCTAGGCGACCGCCGACCCGCAGCACTCAACGTTGCCCTAGAAATAACCTGGCACCGACGCACCGACGAGAGCGCGAGTTCATCTGACCCCGAATCTACCACCAACAATATCACTACGAGTATCCTCGAGATCCCTCGCTTCTTGGTACCTTTAGGTGAACCGCGTGTTCTCGCCTCATCATCTCCATCCACCTCTTTCCCCGGCTTGCTCCACCTGGAGTACACCATCGAGAACCCATCAACCCACTTCTTAACTTTCAACCTGATGATGGAAGCCAGCGAACACTTTGCCTTTAGTGGGCCCAAGACAACGGTTGTTCAATTGGTTCCGTTGTCCCGGCATTCGGTACGGTATAACATCTTACCCGCAAAACGTGGGCTTTGGATCCAGCCGCAGCTTGTTGTCGTGGACACGTACTTTAATAAGACGCTACGGGTGCTCCCCACTGGTGAGATGCGTGCTGATAAGAAGGGGGTATTGGTGTGGGTTGATGCGGATGATTAGGTGCAGGTAATGGGTCTGTGGTTGGTATTGGCGTGCTGTCACTGCTTGCATGTGGCGGGCGGAGTTTCACCATCGGTCTCCGATGGCATTGTCATGAGATATGTATGTAATTAGTTTGCATCTGGCGAATACAGAATAATGTATGTTTTTGTGGGAGTGTCTTGTCGGGGCACTTCCCAGGTCAAATCTAGCGTGACGATTTCAGTCATAGAGAGTCGTCTTGTCGGGACTCATGGAAAACCAGTCACCGCTAATCACCGGATGCTTCAAGATCTACGTGTCTAACCTGAAAGCATAGAAAACAAAACACCAAATAAACCCACCCATTGATAATTAATCTCTCATTATGCACGTAAAATTGTTCATATGCATAAGTCCCCACAGTGCCGATATTCCCCCCCGGCGCGTTCAAATCTTCATAAACCTGATTTATCCATAAAATGCATGGTATAACTTGCTAGCCAGTGGCCACACGATGAAAGGAAAGGGGTGGGGTAGTACTAGCCTTGCATTGATTAGCCTTTGTGGAACCTTGTTTCGAGACAAAGTCCCTGCCAAGGCTGTCAGGATTGACTTATTATATGGTTATGGCGTAAATTTTCTGGGGGTCTGAAGATGCTTAAAACCACGATGAGTCTTGGAAATAGGGCTTGATTGGGCTTATGAAGCTTTTGAACTTATCGGCATATGCTTTGCTAAAGGGAAGGCTTCTGAAATGATATTAGACTAGGGCTAGAGCATTGTGGGACTCTAGCCTGTCACCTGTCACCTGTCGATGACGGGAATGTGCCGTGCAGAGTGCGGGGTTTTTCTATCTACATGAGTGAACACAAATGTATGTTATGCAGTCATTTTGAGGCATTATTGGGGTGGTCTCATGCGTCATGGACATGATCGGGGTGTGAACGGCTAGTAGATGGCGGGGATCTTGCTGTCGTTTGTTTTAAAGAAGAGTCTGGTTGCCCGTGTTGAAAGTAAAGAAAAACCTCCGTTCTCAAAGTTGATTTAAGAGCTATGGCTGTTATTCACAGCTTCTCGTCTGTAGATGGGGGACTTCCGAGTTTTGCTTCGACTCTATTCGTTGTCGGAGTGGTGCTGGTTAGTAATTTCTGTCTGTGTTTTTGAGACAAGCTAACAGTAGGTTTACCTCGGAAAGATACTCATTTATCCCCTCAGCATCTTCATATACAATGTTTATTTCCACCCCTTGGCCAAGTATCCGGGTCCAAAGCTCATGGCAGCTTCTCGTGTGCCCTACATGCGGATGATCATTAGTGGCCGGTTTTCCCAGAAGGTCAAGGCTCTACACGAAAGATATGGCACTGTCGTTCGCATTGCTCCGAATGAACTCTCGTTTACCGACGGTGACGCCTGGAAAGTCATCTATGGCACTCGTACCGGCCACGGACAAAAGCAAAAGGATCTTCGATTCTACCCTCCCACCCCAGGCGGCGCTCCGAGTATCATATACTCCGATGATGCGGACCATTCTCGTTTCCGCCGTCTTTTGTCGCATGCATTCTCGGATAGTTCGTTACGTGGGCAAGAGCCAATTATCAAGAGCTACGTCGATCTCCTCATGCAACGCTTAAATGAAAATATCGCCGCTGGAAAGAACGTGCTCGATTTGGTCTCGTGGTACAATTTCACTACATTCGACATCATTGGAGACCTTGCCTTCGGGGAACCCTTTGACTGCTTGAAAAACTCCAATTACCATCAATGGGTGCATATGCTCTTCAGTCATATGAAGATGAGCGCTTACGCAAATGTAGCCCGGCGCCTACCTGGTTCTGGTCAATTATTAAAACTGATCACCCCGAAACGGGTCACTGCCCAGAGAGATTGGCATTTTGAGATGACGAAGGAAAAAGTTCAGGCTCGATTGGACAAGTCCAATGAGAGACCGGATTTCTTTGGGAATATCTTGAAACATAATCATACCGAGAAAGGGTTTACTCTACCTGAGATGATTTCGAATGGGAGTACGCTTATTATTGCGGGCTCAGAAACTACTGCTACGCTGCTTTCTGGTGCAACGTATCTGCTGTTGAAGAATCCTCGTGTGCTTGCGAAGCTTAAGGAAGAGGTTCGGTCAACATTCACTCGCGAGGAAGAGATTAATCTGGACTCGTGCAACAAGTTGGAGTATAGTCTTGCTACTCTTACTGAAGCGCTGCGAATGTACCCTCCCGTTTCGCCTGGACTACCTCGAATTGTGGATCCTCAGGGTGATTTGATTGCCGGGAACTGGATTCCAGGAGGAGTAAGTCCCAATAGGATCTGTCTTTCCCAGATTTGTCGCTCTAATAGCCCCTGGTTACCTATAGACCATCGTCTCCGTCAGTCACTTGGCCGCTAGCCATTCACCCTCAAACTTCACCGATGCAGACCAATTCATCCCGGAGCGTCATCTTAATGACCCTCGCTATAAGAATGATGTCAGGCATGCAATGCAGCCATTCAGCTTCGGGCCGAGAAACTGCATTGGACGAAAGTATGTTCCCTTGAGATGGCAGCGTCAGAACGCAAGTGTACTTTTTGCTAATTGGGGTCTCCGTTTAGTTTGGCCTACGTCGAGATGAGGATTATTTTGGCTCGCATGATTTTCAATTTTGATATGGAATTGGTTGAGCCTGAAAAGGACTGGTTGGATCAAGATTCTTTTGTGCTGTGGGATAAACCTGCTTTGAATGTCAGGTTGACCCCTCGAAGCAAAGAGGAATGAACGGGAATGGTCGATGGCTGGTGTTGGAGAGAAGCACCACATCTTCGGAGGTGGTTTAGATTGATCAAACTGGCTGTCATGATTTATTCAATTGATTTTCACGTAACTGGTTGTTCATCCTGCACATATAATCTCGAGCACTCGGGAACATCAAGAGTCAAATGATATTCCCCCACCTTTCATAGACTAAGGGCTGGAGAGTCACGTGAACCTTATCACAATCAGTCCCGAAGCGGTTAGCAGCGATCGGCCGTCGCAGCTCTCTCCGCGAGCTTTCGTCACATCCTCGCTCGTTCTACTTTTTGCCTTGGACAATCCCCTTCAGACTCTCGTTTTTGACTGCTCCAGACTAGCATATTGTACCCTTATCTTTCACAACTCGAGCCAACCCGGGTCCTCCCCTCCAAGACCCCTCACAACGCGAACCCCAGACGTGTCTGAACCGACGCCTCAGTCGCAGACCCGTAACCATGGCGACCCAAGCAGCGCTGATTGCCGATACCATCGTTGGCATGAAGCGGGCATTACGCAGAGAGCGTGAGGGTAAGTCTAAGACCCCCGTCCGTTCTTGATTGTCGAAAAAGTTGCGTTTCTAACCTGCCATTCTCCGTTAGATTCGGGCCCGGACGACGCCATTACTCAGCCGACGAATCGCGGCAATAAGATGAAGGCAAACGCAAAGTATGTCCGCGAGGGTGCATTGGGATACATCAATGCGGAGGAATTCTACAAAGAGGTGCGTGGATGCTCTTTCAGACAGCAGAGGGGCGGGGGCGCTTGTCTCCACTGCGCCAATTTGAAAGACGTGCAAACTAACGCTTATGGCCTTGACTGCAAATAGAAAATCGATCATGCTGGTTACACACGTCATATCTTGCAGCGGAACCCCATTCGTTACGACTCCGAAGGCGAAGAACTCGATGAGGAAGATGAAGACTCTGAGGCCGACGCGGCGGCCGCAGAAGAGAATCCGTTTTCGGGGATCGCGTTGGAGAGTAGGTTATACAATCACCGATTCCGAGATGATTGCGAGTAACTGATTGATTCAATCTTCTCTTGTAGCGCTGCTCTGCCCACTCAAGCACCCCTCCGAACTACCCGTCCATCCTTCGTTATCCCATCCTTACACCACACAAGCATTGGAGCAAATGACGAAAGCCGTCGAGGAAAAACTGCGCCAGGAGAAAGCTCTGCTTTGGCGGGCAAGGAATCTGCATCGAAAGTTCCTTGGCGATGGCAGTTGGATGCCCTGCGGTCTTGTCGAAACGCCCGACGACCGTTACATCTTCGAACCTCGGATCGTGGAGGACAGTAGAAACCTCTCTGCTGGACAACAGAGGCAAAGTGCACTTGGAACACCATCTGCCATTGGTGATCTGAGTGGACCGCAAGACGTGCTCTCCACGACGGGCCCACAGAAAGACGGACAAGCTGCGATAGCGGGGGATGTGGAGATGACTGAAGTGCCTGCGGCGAGTAACGCCGACCTTCAAGAAGCGGTCACCGAGTTCAAATCAGAAGAAACCGATGCTATGGTCAAGGACCTTCCCCAGCATCCCGCGGAGGACCCTGACCAAGGGAGCGAGATGATGGCCCGGAACGGGCTTGCTGAAAAGCAGGAGGAGATGGCAAACACAACCGACAGAGCCAAGACAAATGGAGCGACCGCAGACCACAACGAGACCAACGAAGACGATGATGAACGAGATACGGAAATGCACGATGGCTCCTCGCCCGAACCGCCTCGCCGAATGACGACCCGAGCCCAAGCCAACGCGAACAACCCTTCCGATGGTAACCAGTCACCACTGTCTGCCGATGACGCCAGCTTCCTTCAAACCCCTCATCCGCTCTTCGTCATCCCAGAGAACGTCCGCCCTGACGCAAACTTCGGCCTTCCCCCGGGCGAAGCAGAGGAGACTCGTCGCCTGCTGTGGTCATATATTCAGAAGCAAGAGGAAACCGTGCGGGGCTTTGAGCATATGCTTGAGTCCCTGCTGCGGGCCTCCCACATGAAGGCTGACGTGCTCGAATGGTGCAAGGCCGAGGGTCACGTTGGCGAGTTGAGTGACGGCGAAGACTGGTACGACCGAGAGAAGTGGGGTCTCGCCGAGGGCGAGGATCTCAAGAAGGGTACTGATGAAGACGAAGTCGAGACTGTTGACGAGAGTCGAACGACGGCGAAGAGAGGTCGTGGCCGGCGGCAGTGATGGACTGCATCTGTCAAGTCTTCGCCGCTCCAGATCTAGCTTCTCAGATCTATGTCGGCCTCTCTCCTACTTTTGTCTTTGTTTCTCGTTCGCCCCCTTAACCTTCTTAGTCCCTCATAGCGTGGTGTTGGTGGTGTTCCGTCCTTGCGTGGGTGCTCATCTCCCCCCATATACCATATACTTTTGCCCTCGGCGGATTGCCCTGGACACGTGCGGTGTCAATATACCCTCTGGAGAATGGAAATAGTTTTATCTTTTCTAGCGCTTGCAAAATACAGATTTGGTTGCAATTGTAATTGATATTTCCTACCCATGGAACCTTTCATTCTTTCGAGATTACGGAGCGGTTTGTAGTTCCCTTGCCTTTGAGCGCCATGTCTACTCATTAATACTCATGTTCTTGCCCCCTGCTACAGGGTATTCAAGTTTGTTGAATACCGCAATGAATGGTTGTATGACTGTTTACGGTAAGAGACTACACACAGACGAGCGTTCGCATATCAACATAAGAATGAAACAGTATATTGTAGAATCTATTCAAAAAGAACAGGAAGAAAGAAAAATGTCAAGAAAGAAAGTCAATATATCACAGAACAAAAAAGTAAACCCAGAAGCTCAAATGACCATCGAAAGCGCAATCATTTTATGCTCAGAGCACTGCCATATACAAAGAATGTCGAAAATCTACTGATCTAAATGCCACCAGCATTGCAAATCTTCTCAGCCTCAGAAACACGCTCAGCATAGCGAGTAGGATAAGCAGAGCCCTGCACCTTCTGGCAAAGGGTTCCAACAGCCATAGACTTCCAGCCGCTAATGTTCTTCATCTTTTTGAAGAACTGAGCAGCAGACTTGGCAGCGTCCATATCAGCCGCAATGTCGGGGTAGTACATGGCGCGCTGCTGGAAGATACCAACGCTGTCGTGGTCCGAGCCCACAGCGTCGTGGGGGTAGTTGAGGGATTTGGGGACATCCTTGTTGGCGTAGATCAGGATGTTTGACTGGAGGAATTTGTTAGTGAATCATACTTGGAAGGAGATTGCTATCAAGGGGGGGAATGTTCATACCTCAACAAGGGCAGTCGCGATACCGGCAGAGCAACCGTGCAGACCCAGATCCTCGCGCTTGGCCTCGGCGATGATATCCCTGGCGTGCTTGGACTGAGTAGCACTTAGGCCGGGCAGGTTACCACCGCTGCTGCCACCGCCAGAGCTGCCGTCGCAGTGCTTGGTAACGTAGCTGCTGGAACCGGTCTTGACGTAGTAGTCGCTCACGTAGCAGCCGTCGGAGGTCTTATCCCAGAGCTTGTCGCCGTTGACGTCGGTGCCGGCGGCCTGGCAGGTGATGCTGAGGTCGGTTCCGCGCTTGTAGGACTTGACGATGCCGTAGCTGGTGCCAGGACCGGAGCGGCAGTGAAGATCGTCAGCGTTGACGGGATAGGCGCTGGCCAGGGGCAGGGCAATGGCTGCAGAGAGGGCGAAGAGCGAAAAGTGCATTGTGAATGTTGTTGATGGAATTGGAAAAGGTTGTTTTGAAAGGTTGTTTTGAAAGGTTGTTTTGAAAGGTTGTTTTGAAAGGTTGTTTTGAAAGGTTGTTTTGAAAGGTTGCTTTGAACAGTTCAAGAGACTATAAAAAGCTTGGAAGAAGGCTTGTTTGTCCTTGGATTTAGCAGGAAGCGAAGTGGAAGTTGTTGTAAGGCTGTTGATGATGAAAAAGAAGGTGTATATCGAGGGGAATCTAGGTCGACTTTATAGTTGTCGTCGCCATCGATTGATCATGAAGCTGAAAGTGTTTGATCAAGGTGATATCCATTTAGTTCACCCTTCATGCCGCACTGATACTAACTCGAATAGGCTTCATTTGGCTTGTTTAGAGGTCCCTTGCATGGATCGGAATGCCGATCACCATGAGGCTCGTATAAAGTCAAGTAACGATGAAGTCGCGAAGCTATTTTTGCTTCGTATCCGGAAGTTAGCACCTTATTCGTATTCAAACTCGAGTAGTTAGTTAGCGCAACGCTAGCCTGTAGGACACTTTTGGCCCCAAGGTGGGATTTTCAAAGACCCATCTCGTATGCGTGATGGTGATGCGCACGATGAAGAAATTTGGGGAACCATAGCAGGGATACAAAGATGTATACATTTTCTGCTAAACTACGACTAGCCGGACTAGGAGCAGGCGGGTTATCGACTATCTAGCGGAACGTGATAGAGGCAGGTAGTATAGTTTGATTAAAAAATCTACAGACAAACAAGACCATGTATATGATTTCGTGATAGTATTGATGGAACAGAATTGACGCCATGGTCCAGGCCATATTGGATCGAAGTGTCATGATGGAGCATTCAAAATCCTTCTCTTACCTAACCTTGGTAGAACACTCAGGTACGATCTGTTCCCACCAAAAGTATCAAGATCGTCCCCGTATTATCCCAAAATATTCGCATCCCGTCCAAACACCTGCCAATACCACCCCACGGCCCCTAAACGTGCCCCCAAAATCTCGTGTTCCTGGCATAATGGGCCCTCCTAAAAATAGACCTTTCCGAAAGGACCTAAACTCCCAACTTGCAGCGACCTGCAGATCCCCCGTATTGGGTGGACAGCCACGCCCGTTGAATGCGCCAATCACATCGATCGGGGCCTGACGAACCGAGCTTATCCCACACCCTAATTTCCGTACAGGGCTGAATTCTCCGAGATGTCAGGGCCGGTGAGTGGGATATACGGAGTGAAGGTGATGGATATAGTCGTGAAGATCGGGTATACTAAGAATAGGTGGCAGTTCGTGTTCATGTCGAGTTTCGAGTCTTTAGTTCGAAGCTAAGTAGACGAGAAAATTAGGGTCACAAACCTGGAGGAGCTGGAAGAAGATCCTTTGTCTTTTTAGGCTTATGACCTAATTGTGAACACGAGATACAGAAATAGAAGAGGCCTCGAGCAAGGAAATCAACAGCCATAGAATAACTAGGATGCGGACACACCGCCAGTTCGACCCCGGGAAGCAAGATTAGGAGAAAATATTATAGGTCGCAGTCCATTCCAGGCTCATATTTACAATCAACAAGGTGGCCAACGTGTAGCGTCTGTCTGCACTGGTATACTGGTCGCATTGGGTAAATAGGAAACTTTTTTTGTAGTCGCGTAGGGGAAATCACTAAATAAGGATGATGCACTCGTCCAGCAATGCGGCAATGGGTTGCAGGTCTCGCGCTCATTCGGCCGTCTGTACTCTCTGTTCCGTGGGTGAAGTGAGCTTATCGTCTACTCTTCCAGCATCGTTGAAGATTCGGATTCGGGTGCATCCGTGTGCTCGGCAAGTGTGTCATTTCCCGGCTCGAGAAAAGGGTGTATCCAAGCGGTGAATGGCATAGTCGCGAGGAGGTTGGCGTGTCTCTCGACCGTGGTCTTGGTCTGAAACTTATCAAGCGAGTTGAGGATGTTGAATGTCCCGCACAATCTCGCCATCACGTCGAGTAATTTACTGCTTCTTGCCGCCAGACTTCTTGGCGCGCTCACGCTCACGCTTGGCATAGATCTCGGCGGTGAAGGGGCTGAAGAGGTTGGTTAGCTTGGATCAGAGACTTGGGCTTGAAGATGAACACATACTCCTCCCACTTAAGAGCGAACCAATACAATACAAAGACCTGGGCAGTCAGAAGGAGACCGGCAACCTTGCCCTTGTACAGAGCAACGCCAAGGAAGTTCAGGGTGCTACCCCAGTACATAGGCGAGCCAGTGACGTTGAACGGAAAGCCGGTGACGGGGGCATCCATGAGAATACCAAAGTAGTCACCGAGATAGGTGCCGGTCACACCCAGAGCCCACATGCTGGACAGCACAAGGACCGAGCCGACGACGAACAGAATGCCGCCAACGAGGGGCTGGTGAACCGGCGCGTAGAAGGGTTGCTCATCGAGGGCGACCTGGTAAAAATGATCACGCAGAATACCAAGAGAGAAGATGGTAAAGGCCAGGAAGTAGCATCCCTTGTATGGCCCGCCGAAGATGCGCGTCAAGATGTGGTTGTTGTACTCTGCGATGCGTTGTTAGTCGAGTTGGCAAAAGTACGGTTTGTTGGTCTCGGGTACTAGGACTCGACGAACCTGCACGGGCAACGATACTATTCAGAAGATGAGAGGTTAGCTCCTCCTAAGCTCGGACTGAAAAAAATTCATCACAGGCCAACTCACTTCCAGAAAATCGGATTGAACGCGATCGTCGCGGCGGACACTGCTGGAGGGTTAGCCCCAATCACATGCAAAGTGCGGAGGAAGAACCAAGGTCGAAGGTAGATTGAAGCTCAACTTACACGCCAGGGACCGGGGAGAGAAGTCGACGAAATCAGTCAGGCTGGCCATGACGCAGAAACCGTTGGTGTGAGAGAATGAGGAAGTAGAGAAGCGAAGAGGGGGGAAGTCTAGTCTTGGCCAAGGTGGTTGATCGAAACAGCTTAAGTAAACAAATGACGTTCGGCAGTGGACCCTCTTTGTAGTCACGGGATCTGTATGCGGGTTGTCGCAAGTCCGTTGGACTCGCGGAATCTACTGCTCGCCGGCCGACAGCTCCTCGGCATCGGTAGTGCTCTGTGTTTTCTTGACCGCTTCTTTGAGTTACATTTCTCAAAGTGACTTGATCTTCCACCTGCCGCTCTGTCTCGAAAGCCCGTGTCATTGCGCCGTGAATCGCAACTGCCGGGAAGCTCTTCGCTCCTGAGCTTCACCAGGTGATCGACATGAAACTGGGAGCTTTGAAACCTGTCAGGGGAGAATGGTCCTTCAACGTCGTGATCTGGTACTAGCGGGTGTCGGCAGCTTCATCGCCTGGGGCCTGGTAGTACGCTGGTTGCCGATCCTTCGATATCTTGGATATGCCTTGGCCTTGGGAGCCGCGTTAGCTTCGACTGGTTTCCTCGGCTTGATTATTTTGACAACTCGAACTAGGAGTGAGAAAGCGAAGAACGTGAAGAATGTCTCGGTCGCTTTCATCACCCCACGTCACTGGCGGAAAGAGGTGTTGAATGCTCGCAAAATCGCTCGATATCGTCCCAGACCGCTATACCCGCAATCCTTCGTCGTATCCGAGGCAATCGATGAACTCTTGTCACTTGTGAATCGCCAATTCGTTACCTCATGGTACCATAATATCACTCCAAATCCTACTTTCGCCAACGATATTGATCGAGTTACGCGCGTGGCCTTGGACAAACTACGAGAGAGACTGCTGGCAGAAGACTTTATTTCGCTGATTGTGTCGCGCATCTTCCCGATCCTCACAGCGCATATACGAGAGTTTGATATTGCAGAGCGCTCGGTGCGTGGGAAGAATCTCAATCGCAATGTGACGGAATCAGAGGAGCTCGATCTGGCTATTGCCAATAAGTTCCGCGAGGGTCGGCTTCACCCTGCGGTGGGGCTTTCAGCTTCTGACCAGAAGATCGTGCAGCAGGAGTACCTGCGCAAGATCGCTGTGGGGATGCTTCCTCAGCTGTTTCCGGAGAGTGTGCTCAAAAGCAGGATTGTATCCGTTTTGATTCGAGAAATCATAGCATGTGCTGTTCTGCTTCCAATCGTGAATGCACTCTCAGACCCCGATACATGGAATCAATTGACGGAAGCATACGGGCGGACGGCTCTGCAGGATCGGAAAACCGTGCGCAAGTTGCGAGCTGCTCTCGACGAGCACGCTTCTCCGGCACCAAAATTTAAACGAGCACAATCGTTCCCAAAACTTTCGCCCCAAGATAGTGAGCGCGCTTTTGAGCGCTTTGTCCGAGCCATCCGACGCTGCAATAATCTCTCCGATGCTCGCCGGTTCCGTGCTCTGGTCACTAGCCAGTTAAAGCGGGAGAGCATGGTCGAAGGACAGGACCAGGTCTATTTGAGGCGGCTGGAAACGGGGAAACGAGTCTTGGACCAGAAGGTTGCCAAGCTTTCCTTACATGGAGAGGCTTCCTCTCCAGTACCTCCTGCACCAGTACAACCTCGCCGTGACAGCGTCCCTGCTTCTCAGGAAACATCGCTCGTGGAAGTCTTGCACAATGCGTCTGGTCTATCATACTTTATGGAGTTTATGGACCGTCAAGGTCTCATGTCTCTCGTGCAGTACTGGATCGTTGTGGATGGTTTGCGGAACCCGCTAGAGGATGATTTCGGCGATGAAACGTCATCTGGTACGGTGACTTGGACTGCTGCCGACAGAAATGACCTTGCGCTTTTGAGCGAAACGTATCTCACGAAATCCGAGTTGAAGGTTTCGCAAGATTCTCGCCGAACGGTCAAGAACTTCCTGAGTGCTGGAAAGCGTGCAACTCCCGAGCAATACCGTAAAGCTCGAACGGTCGTATTGACTACTCAATCAGCCGTGTTGGAGGAGCTCGAGAGCACTTATTATCCAAAGTTCAAAGAGTCGGATCTTTACTGGAAATATCTGGCATCGGACGAGGCTTCTGGCGCCCAGCTACCGGCTCCTCGTCAGCCATCCCCCACTGTGACCTTTGACGCCCCCGAGAGACGCCCCTTACCGCCGCTTATCGTGCGAACAACCTCACAGCCCGGTACTAAGCCACCAAGGGATCTTCGGCGAGCTGCAGTGTCATCCAGCGATGTGCGCAGCATGGGAAAACTATTTGACGATGATGACTCTCCGAGGCGATCCATAGACTCTGAACGATCTGCACCTTTGTTTGACGATGATTACGACATAGATAACCTTGCCATGTCCACAGCTAGCCTAGGCCAAGACTCACAGAATGGTGAGAATGATGTCACCCAGAGCAGGGTTCTGGAGACCATGGGAGCAGCTCTGAATGATATTATTACGAACGAACCGAAGAACAGCAAGGCGGAGGATATACGAAGCAGCGACCTGAGAAGTAGCGATGGTGCATCCTCGTCGTCTCTGTTTGGCCCAGACCGCTCCGAGATGGCATTGCCTGCCTCTTCCGAGGGCCTACGCCTGGATAGCCGTATTACGGAAAAAACTAAGAAAAGCATCGCCTCGCTTGGTCTAGTTGACCACGGATCGCGTCTTGGTGTCTTTGAAGATGACCTCTTTCCAGACCAACAAAAGTTCATCGAGGACGAGTACGAGGAACCCGTCGGCGACGATGAAAAGGACCCTGCAGACGAGGTTCACGAAGCTGCGCCCGGTGACCTCGGCTTGACGGAAGCGATTGAAGTTCTCACTACCGACATTGACAAGCTCACCGCGCAAGACTCGGTGGTCGAAGCGCTTACCCGTAAAGCTGAGTTGACCAACAACACTGCCGAGCTGCGCATCTTGCGCAAGTCCAAGGCCAGCATCCAGCGTGAGATTCACCGCAAAGAGATGCAACGGCAGCAGTACATTATCCAAGAGAGTGATAACAGTCTGCATGGTCGCTCCACCGTGCGTATCAAGTCTATTGTCGTGGGCAAGGAAGAGGATGATGGCCGCGAGTTTGCAATGTGTAAGAGATCCACCGACTCCCAATATCAATCTCAATCCGCTAACGATTCTTCACAGATGTTGTTGAAGTTCAACGTAACGCCGGCGAACAAATGCCCGCCGCTTCTTGGGCAGTCGCCCGTCGATACAGCGAATTTCACGAGCTGCACCAGAAGCTACGCATGAGCTATCCATCCGTACGACACCTAGAATTTCCACGCCGGCGCATGGTCATGAAGCTGCAGAAAGAGTTCCTCCAGAAGCGACGCCTCGCCCTGGAATCATACCTGCAAAAACTCCTCTTACTCCCCGAAGTCTGCCGCAGCCGTGATCTACGAGCATTCCTCTCTGAGCGTGCGATAATGCCCCGCGAAGAAATCAATACCCGCGACACCGAAGGCGAAACCAGAGACCTCGTCACACGGATCTACAATTCCGTCGCCGACGGCATGGACGATTTCCTCGGCAACTTCGGCGTCCTCGATCAACTTTCCACCGCAGGACAAAACCTCATCTCGGCCGCAACGGCCCAAGCAAGCACCAGCACCGCACACGATCCCGCCCTCGCCACCGAAGACGCAGTCACCACCGCCGAAGCCGAAGCCGAACTAAATGCCTTTGAAGACCGCGAACTAGAACCCTTCATCAAACCCATCTGTGACCTCTTCCTCGAAGCCTTCGAACTAAATCGCGGAAATAATTGGCTCCGCGGCCGCGCTGTCGTCGTAGTCCTCCACCAACTCCTCGGCGGCACCATTGAGCGCAAAGTCCGCGACAGCGCTCGCACACTCTTCCAGGATGACTCTTTGCTACGCTATCTCGCCCTCGCCCGGGATAATCTCTTCCCCGACGGTGTCTTGCGTAAATTCGAACCCCGTTCTACGCAGGAACGCCTCAAGAGTCGCGCAGAAGCGACCGTCGTCCTTGCAACGCTTATCCCGGATTTGGCGGGGAACGTGGTTGGACGGGCGAATGCGCAGGCTGCAGCGAGACGTATCTTTGCGACACTCAATAATCGACCGTTGAATACGCATCTTGCTTTTACCGTGCTGGATGAGATTGTCCTGGTTTTGTTTGGGAGTCGGGAGACTGGTCGCTCCCGATGAGGAGCTCCCCTTGCCTTCTCCAGTTTGCCCATTCGACATGTGTTTCCTTTTTTCCTTTTTCTTTGTTCTGTGGCACACCTAATGACCGTTGTGTATTCTTTTGCCTTGAAGCGTTGCTAGCATAGCATTTTGCCAATCGGGTACCCTTGCGTTGTTTTTCTTTTTACTCTTTTCTTTGGTTTTTGTTTTCGCGGTTGGACTTAGGGCCGTTGATGTATATATTCATAATGTCTGCACATGATACTTTACATGATTAGTCTAGTCCTATTCGAGACTCGGATCAGTATGCACAGTAAGTCATGCACTTTGTCCCGAGAAGTAATCTGCGCTTTGTCCAGTGTCACTGTCTGTGGGAATCGCTTAAGGAGCCGTCGAGGCTAATGCGCGGGTTGTGGGCCCTTGTGGGTACAGCTCCTTAGCGCGACGCCCATTCCGACGTCTAGTTGATAGACTCAAATTACAAATTCCTACACTTCTACTAGAATCTACATTGAAAATCCAGCTACGAGTAGAGAAACACATTCTTCCCCTTGGAAATTAATAGATTGGATATTTCCCTCGTGAGAAAAAGGATTGAAACGGAGACCGAACACGCCGTGTCCTAGATAACCGGGTTCTGCTCACACCGAGACGGGCAAAGCACTGGCTTCTTCTCCTTGCCTCTTCTGATAGGATAGAGATCCCACCGAAAGAGGGGATGGGGGATAAGTTAGTGATGCCGGACAGCCCACTGGGAATTGATAAAGGACAGATAAAAAATAAAAAGCAGGAGATACATGACGATCGAGGGGAAAAAAAGATAAGAGATAAAATATTCACCCTGCGCCCTCTCTTAAATCGATGTTTCTATGTCCCGGATCCGAAACAGAAACGCGCGATGGGAAGAATGGAAGATGAAGAACAGCCGGGGCTGGTTCTACTTCCCGAGGGAAGGAACTGGCAAGGAACAAGACAAGTAGAGAGGGGGGGAGGTGTGTTGGGAGATGGGAGGGTATGTCAACCTCTGCCATTTCATTGTGGAGCGGTAGCGTAGAGAGAGACAAAGTGATAGGGAGTAAAAAATAGTAAGAGTGTAACTAGTCATTGTAGAAGAGGATGCCAGAAGGAGAGGGGGGAGGAGGACTGGCGGGAATGTAGGGTAACCCAATCTAAGCCTCGTCCTTGTTCTTCTTCTTGGACTTCTTGCTGCTGGGCTCTTTGGGAACCGTGCTGGTGGAGGTCTGGTGGACGATGAGGCGTGTCCAGCACTCCTCCTTATCCCACTCGAAGCCGGCGAGGTAGGGCTTGTCTAGTTCGTCATCCGCCTGAGGAGTGTTAGTGATGCGCCAGCGACGATGAGAGGGAGTCATTGATGGAAGGCTAGGATGATGGCGTACCTTCTTCTTGAATTGCTTGTGGATGGCATCTAGTGCGTCCTTGATCGTGACACCCTTTGAATTCCGGGCGGTGACTTCAAGGCCTAGTGGGAAGTGCAGGTCGATTTTCTTGACGGGAGGGTTGACGAGGTGCAACTTGAGGATGTCCTTGTCGTCAACCGTTGATGGTGACTTGTTGAGCTTCCTGAGTGGCAGGTTAGTTGCGTTACAAGGATGAAGGGGTGTGGGGTGATGTTGGTCGGTTGTGGGAGGAGAGGGGTCGGAGGCGGTCATGACTTACCATCCTGTTCTTTGGGTTTCAATGGGGAGAGTGATTTCGATCTTCTTTTCCTCTAGATTGAGAGAGAGAGAGACGATGATGAGTATAGGGTATGATGCAATTAGTATATCATTGAGAGGACATACCTAGGTCCTTGATGTTGTATACGCCCTCCGCCGTCGATGAAGCACGACGATGGCCCTTCTCCTTCTCCTTCTCCTTCTTGGAGGACTTGACCTCTTTCTCAGTGGAGGCGGGAGGTTTCTCGTCGTGTATGGACAGACCGGCGATGGCCGAGTCAACCTTGGTGAGAGGAACAGTCATGATTGCAAGAGGGTTGTTGAGTTGTTCAAGAAGATTCTTGGTGGATCAGTTGATTGATGGGAGAGAGGAGAAAAGAGGAGGAAGAGAATCCGGGGGAGAAGAAAAGGATAGAAAGAGAAGGAGGAGGGGGAAGAGCAGGTGACCCAAGGTGCCTGGGATTACCAGAAGGGAAGCAAGAGAGGGGGAAACCAGTCTGGAAGTCATGGATGTCATTCCGCGTCCAGCATAAACCCAAAATTGTAGAGCCCAGTGCCAAATGTACTCAAATGTACCTTCAGAGTACCAGCCAGAGGTTACTTTTGGCCCAAAGGCTCTCTCGTGCCAATGTACCTGCGGGAACGGGCTCGACCTTGTTTCATGGCCACGGGACTCTGGACGAGGGCAAGCTCTATGATTCGATTCTCCTGATCCTCGATAGACTCTCGGACTTTAAGCCTCATGGATGATATCTCTGTGATCGTAGTGACGATAGCTGGAGGTCCAGTCAACTACCTCTGTACATTCGGCACCGTCGGATCACACGAGCAACTGACATCAGGGGGGCGATGGATTGGCGCTAGTTCGGACCAATCTGGAGCTGCACCCCGCATTCTGCTCCACTCGACTTTATTTCAGACCACGGCCCTCTCCCCAGTCAATGATGATGGTTCATTGAGAAAGGGTTCTACAAGTGAGTCGATAGAGACTAGACATGCCTTGAGATCATGTATCTTGAATAGAGAAGAGTCTCCGTGAAAGAATATCTTCAATTGCCCCCATTGATGTACAGCGTGGCCCGTTTCATGCAGCACCACGGATAGACGATCACCTGATGTCACGAGCACCACGCTTCGAATCAGACCACCTCCTCCTCACAACATGCCATCCCTTTCCTCATACTCGACAGTCCTCCATTTCCTTCTCTATTTCTATAATTCAATTCTATATCGACTACACAGGACCATGTTCACTTTCCTGCTTGGCCGACCGTACCATCTATTCCCCTCCATCACCCAGCAACTCACTTCCCCACACCCGCAGCTTATATACGGGGGCGGAAGATCGTCTAGGATGGGCCAAAGTGGATCCCTCTTACCCCACGCCGAGCTTCCGTTCGTCAGCCACACAATGGTGATGGTGACATTGCTGGCCAGATTGGCTTCCCCCCGCCTTCCACCCAGCAATCTTGCCAGGATTCTATGACACAAGCCATTGCTATGGGACACTCAAGAATCACTTCAATCCACTTTCAATGATCGCAACAACTCGAAACTTCGAGACCGGAAAGGAGATGAGAATTCCCCACTGCCAGCACATACACGCAGGATGCGCCCGACCGTGGAAGATCCGTCAAAGGCAGTACGACCGTGACCTGCAATCTCTCAAACTTGTCCTCTGCAAGCACGTCAAGTCAAGTCTGCAACTGTGGATATTCAAGCCCCCCATACTACTACCCCAGAAATTCCTGACGCATTCTGATGCATTCCCATTGCCCAGAAACAGAAGTAAGAAATGAGACATAATGGGGCTGACACCGCTTAGCAGCATTCCTTTCAACCCCGGGCCAATTCTACGATTGGTCATGGCAGATCGCTGCCACGTTTGGCAAGCTACATACATCCTATATGATCGACGATTCGCACCGTGGCCCCCTATCTAGAGAATTCATACCCGGGCTTCGCAGGATAGATTTAAGAAGCATTGACTATGGGTTTCCCTTCCTAGGAGCCCATGGAGCATGACTCGTACTTTGATCCTACTGGGACGAACACCTGTCTTATCGCCACGGGCTCCTCTCGGTGATACCGCTCATGGTAACACTGTTCTTGATATGGAAACAGGCCCTTGAGGAAATCCTCTCGACAAGTAACTTTACATCGGCTTCCTTCGCTTACCTCGCTTGCTCATCCTAAGTGAGGTAAACACCATCCTTTCCTACTTCAAAGCCAATCTATAGGCTGAATTTATTCTTGACTGCCTACCAAATAGTTATATGATGTGATGAAGTTTTGTTGGTGGATAGTAGTTGGTAGGCAGTCGAGAATAAATTCAGAACTTCTATTGTAATTTTCCTTGCCTTTACTGTCCTCGGAGAATAGATACTTCAATATAGGAGGATATTAATTTCTGTCCGATCGTCCTTGAATGCGACTAGCGAGCGCGTAATCATATAGCTGGCTACAGTATGTGAAATGGATCTGAACGTTCCCCTTGAATAGACTTTATTACCAATTGCACTAGTACTGGCTAAACGGCGACGGGTATGTGTGTACTGGATGAATATCGGAAGGGTCATTCCGGGCCGAGAATAGATCTCTTATTTGACAATTCCGACGATCAACAGTGGCTCGAGGACCAGACCACAGATATATGTAGTGGCCATGTCCGGAGCTATCAACCTACAGTAGAGCGGGTTCTAGATTCTTCACGTCGATTGCAATGGGGTCTTATGATCTTCCAGGGTTATCTCAACGGGATTTCAACCATAGAAATAAGGCTTCGACTAGTAAGCTAAAAAGGCTCCAATGGCGATACGAGAAGCGAGACGCGCAAGGTATCACTCGAAGCTACGGGTACCATTTGCCCACAGATTGAGTTCATTGTCTGTATAAAGTCAATACATCACCACCGCTATCATTGCTACACGGCTAATACTTTAGTCAACAATAGACTTTTCTTTGAGATTATCGTGATTGGTAGTAAAATAGGATATTTACGTGTCGCTGATATGCTCTAATGTTAATTTCCGAATGTCTCCGCTGCAGGCCCATAAATGTCACCTCTGGTAACATATATCGATTCTCGGGAAGTTCATCATTCACAGCGGCGGAAGGGATTGAGCCTCAATTGAGGTACATGTCAGCTACAATTCTAATCGATCCTTAATAACCATAGCTCAAACACCCAAGATCAAGCAGCACTTGGCATGTTCCAACAGCTTCGATGATTATTTAGCAGACAAAAGTCCCTCTACAACTGCAGAGTATAGAACGTTATCCTTAGAAAGTCTAGAACTCTGGAATAGAGTCTATAATCTCCAGTCCCAGGCGAGTCTTGAAAAGGGTGTACTCTGTACCTGAGTCTACCCCGCGCCCCTATTTCGATTTCGACCAAGGCGCGGTACGGTACGTTTTTCTTAGCTCATCAGCCACAGTATGCGCAAGCCCCTATTTATAGTACGTGCTAACGATTTCCATTCTGATTTGATACTTGAGATATTACATGTTCTCATTGCTGCATCATATGTTGCTACTAATGACTCAAGACAGGTCGGCGTCAATACAATACGACGGGGGTAAGAGAGGGGCCGATGATGATGACATCATCTCGGATCGCTAATTTGAGAGGGTAGCGGGGTAGTCTTCGTACGCTGGAAGCTCTACAGAGCATTCATACAGGGTATACACTTGAAGTGGTGGCGATAAATGTGGCCTACAGAGAGCTATGAATAGTATATCTCTCAATTGACGAGGAAAATCGACTCCTGATAGGCAATGCTGGGCGCAAGCTGAAACACTTAGTCCGGCCAACCGTGGGAGGGGTAGTCGCTGCACCAGGAACTAAGCTTCTGTAGGGCCGCAGGATACATACAGACCGACATATGTACAGACGTGATGATCCCGCTGCAAAGATCAACTCCCCTTTCTTCCCCTTTTCTACGGAATACTTCCGATTCAAAACCGCAGCTGTCGCAAGTCCGAAAGAATGAAATCTGACACACCTTTGAGCGGTGTACAACACTCGGTGGGGAGGAGGTATTCTCGGCCGTACTAGCGACGTATCCCCTTCTCCTCTTCTGGCGTTAGTCAACGCCCGTTAGTCCTCATTAGTCCTTAATGATACGTTAGCTCTTACTGGTTGTGGAATTGAGGGTGTATTAAATACATAGCCCAGGTAAATGCCCCACTTAGCCAGGCTACAGTACCGAGTTGGGAATCGGGAGTCGGCAAAAAATGGATCCCAAGAGGGGTCTGCTTTGGTGGACACGAAAGACTTGGCTTTCATCGCCAAGCAGTGATCACAGAGCTTGTCATCTTGGCGGTCAACAACGGCCCTTCTATACCGACATTGCGTCCTTGATATAGACTCAAGACGTTCGACATTAGTCATTCGGTACTCTCCTTCACCCCTCCTCAACTCAAACCCGATGACGCCTTGCACCACCCCGCTTCCCCCTAATCTCGGGTCCCGGGGGGTTAGCTGAAACCGAGCCACAGAGTGATTGGCGGAGCAGTGGGTTTATTGTAAAAATGGAAAACAAAAACAGAGGCGAAGTCGATCGGTTGGCGCCAATGAAATCTGTGAATTTCCCGACTCGCCCCCCTCCTTTACCAGCGAGGATCTCAGCCCTCTGGAGTATTACCCTGTGGAGCGTCCACCCAGGAGCAGCTCCATGCCCGACTGGGAAAAGTGGCGGCCAATTCGACCGACCTGAACTGCTTCAGCCACGTAGCCGCGACTCGCCCTCGTGGAAGGATGGTCTGTTATCCACCGCGCGCTATTTAGATCCCCTCCTCTCCCCCTCGTCCGGTTCCCCTCTTCTTCTCTTTTCATCATCTCGCACATCTATCTCCCCTTTTTACTCCTTCGAATAATTCTACAACACCGTCGCAATGGGCTGGTTCGATAGTGAGTACTCCAATGGGTTGGCTATCAGGCCATACCCCCTCCCTCGATACATCCATACCTCCGTATCATACGCATCTACCATCTGGAAACCCCCTCGCTAACCCCACTTGTCTCTTCCCTTCCAGACGACTCTGCGCAATCCAACTCGTACAATGAGTACAACAACGGCGGTGTCACCCGCGAACACGAGGCTTCGTTCGCCCACGAGCTGATCGCCGGCGCTGCCTCTTACGAGGCCGCCAAGGCCTACGAGGACCACTGCGAGCGCAACGGTAAGATCGAGCTGACCCCCCTTTTGCTCTCTACACTGCCTCCAGTGTGATACTATACATCTTGAAACCCATAGCTAACAACCCTCTCTGCAACAGGTCGCCCCCAGAGCCACGAGAAGGCCAAGGAGATCATGGCCGGTCTCGCCGGTGCCTTCATTGACCGTGAGGTCGAGACCCGCGGTCTGGACTTCATTGACCGTGAGCGTGCCAAGCGCCACGCCCAGGACCACATTGAGCAGGTCGAGGAGAGCCGCTTCAACTACTAAGTGCCTTCTTGAATGAGCGTTGCGTCAATATTTTAGATATCAATTGAATGTGATCATGTCGGCTACGGGCTACGAGCCTTGAATGAATCTGGAACCTCCCCAAGCATCAGTAATCTCGATTGGTGGTGGTGATGTTGAGTTGGTGTGGTGCGTAGAAAGGCGGATGATATCTCAACTAACTTCGATTGTGTGGTGTGCCAGGTCGATTGTCAAATTAGACAACAGTCCCTATTTCTACCTGGTCGGGTGCAATCTATCGCTTTTGATGGGTCAGGCACGTGGAGACGAGTGTTCCTGGCCCGAACATGGTTTGACGTGGCCGAGTCTAGCAAAGTCCACCACAATAAAACCAGGTCTAGAGTGCGACAGAATCAGGTCTTCTGCATAGTAACAAGATAATTCAGCTCGTCCTATTGATGACTGAATCTCAAATAATTACGTTAATGTTTTATTTACTTTCATCGCTCAATCCAATACCCAGATCATTGCCATTGTAATAGATTACATGAAATACTATTACCATAAATACTATTGCTTCAACAACCAGTCCTTGGTGGCTAAGCTCGTTTCGTCATTACGACTGCTTACAGAGGGATAAATTCAACGATAACCTCAATATAGTACGCCAACATTCAGTAAAAAAATATCGGTTGATTAGTGTACGGGAAGGTTGTTTTAGAGAGCTAATCGATTAGAGGAAATGCTACTGCAATGTGGGAGATTCAAACATTCTATCAAGCTATCCAGGTACAACATCGCTTCATATTTTAGCGATTTTTCTGGAGACGAAGCACTCTACTAGTTCAGTCGTCAAATTCGAGCTCCTCGGTCGATACCATCTGAATATCGACCTCACTGAGAAAATTGGCTTTGGCTTCCATCGCGTCAACAGTAAAAGTGATCCGATCTCCGTATTGGTCCAAAAGTGCCATTATTTCGATCCCATTTATCATATTTCCAGCCGCAGCCTTCAACACCTCGTAGGTGATAGTGATCTGGTCTCCACAACGATCGAGAAGTAGTGCCATTACCTCTTTCCCATTCCTTATATTTCCAGCCGCAGCCTTTAAAACCTCGTCGGTGATAGTGATCTGGTCTCTATGATGATTGAGAAGAAGTGCAATCACTTCTTTCCCTTTGAACCAATTTCCGGCTGCGGACTTTACTATCTCTTCGGCGATAGTGATCTGGTCTCTATGACGATCGAGAAGGAGAGCGATTACTTCTGCCCCATTCCCCATATTACTAGCCGCAGCAATTAATACCTCGTTGGAGATACTGATCTGGCCTTCATGATGGTCGAGAAGAAGTGCCATCACTTCTTTCCCTCTGAACCAATTTCCGGCTGCAGCCTTCAATACCTCATTGGTGATAGTGATCTGGTCTCCACGACGGTCGAGAAGAAGTGCCACTACTTCTTTCCCATTCTCCTCGTTTTGAGCCGCAGCGATCACTACCTCTTCGGTGATAGTGATTTGATCCCCATGGCGGTCGAGAAGAAGTGCCATCACTTCTTTCCCATTCTCCTCGTTTTGAGCCGCAGCGATCACTACCTCTTCGGTGATAGTGATTTCGTCTCCACGACGGTCGAGAAGAAGTGCCATTACTTGTTTTCCATTCCTCTCGTTTTGAGCCGTAGCCTTCAAAACCTCGTCAGTGATACTAATCTGGTCTCCACATCGGTCGATAAGAATTTCCATCACTTCTTTCCCATTGCTGCAATTTTCGGCCGCAGCTATGACGGTCTGTGCAGTAACCGTCCCTCCCCGGCTCAGAAGGGCAGCAACAGAATCCGCATCATCCGACTCAGCTGCATATTCAAGGGGCGTTCTCCCTTCAACATCTAAGCAATTGATATGCACGACATGATTCGAACCCTCTCTTTGGCTTCCTTGGGCTCCTAACTCGGAGGCATAATCCACTAGGGCAGCAATGCCCCACAGTGCAGCTACGTGAAATACGGAGAAGTTTGTGGGAAATCTCAAGAGCTCCGATGCTGAAATGATTCTCTGTAGCCACGCATCCCGACAAGGAGAAAGAAGTTGAAAGAATTTCGCTTGTTCAGATTGAACCTTGAATTTTGAACCAGACATACGCGCATGATGAGGCCATTCAAGGGTTGCATAATCCAAAAAGCCAGTATGAAGTTGATATGTACTGTAGAATTGCGCGATGAGAATATCAACACACCGATAAGCAAGACGGGCATGTGCCTCGGCCACTTCGATGAAATAGCTCGAGCTAGCCCCAACTAGGTAGTCCTTCACTGATTGGTGTAATAGAAGAACCTTTTCCTCCTGAATGACGACCATCAAGCGGCAGGACTCGATATTGTCGTGTGTGAATCGGATTCTTGTCTCAAAGTCTTCTTCCTCCTCGTACAATTGGCATGCTTCACAGAGTTCCGCCACGGTCAGTGGTCGCGAACTTACAGCCATGTAGCTTAGGAATCGTTGGAGGTCATCGCCACTGGTCTCGTTCTGTGCCCAAGCCGTCTCAAGAAGCTTCTTGTAGATTGCATGAAGCCCTTTCGGTATGTCTTGCAAAGTACTGATAACACGGCTTGAAGGAATATCCTTCAGTTCCTCACAGGCCAAGCCAACCCAGAGGAAAGTGCCCTCAGCCTTGTCTCGGAGAATCTTGCGGACTTGCTCTTTGACCTTATTGGTGTACTTTTTTCTTTTGGCCAAGAAATTCAGTCTTTCCTCAATGCAAAGATCAATGTCCTCCTGTCCCTCGGGAAAAGAAGCCAAATCCTTATTCGGGAACATCTCCAGACTTTCGCGTATCTCCGGATATGGCCTGCTAGTCACTAATATTCGAACATTGGGCGAGGTTTCTTGGCTCTGAAAGGTTTCTTCAAGCTGTTGTAACAGGATCTGTTTTGATTCTTGGTCGCATTCATCCAGCGCGTTAATGATACAGTATATTCGACCGATACTCTGGTCTGCCACCATGTCCATAAATATACTCCAGAGAGCATCGAACGACGTAAAAAGCTCAGCCCCACGTGAACGGTACTCTAGCAAGATGAAATCGAGAAGCTTCTTGTGCTTTCTAATGAGCTGGTAGAGAAGCCCTCGGACGATCGAGGTTGCAGTCCTCCGTGTGTGAAAGCCAGAGTCACAGAAAAAGTAGCCTAGCGTCACCTCGTCCCCCTCCATGTTGAATAAAGCTGTCGGTAGCTCTTCCGCGAGGTATATAGCCATGATCGATTTACCCGTTCCAGGGTTTCCGTGGAGCCAAAGGACTTGGTTCGCTTGTCCCTGGGGACCGTCCGCCATTCCAGAACCAAGCCAGGCAAAAAGCTCTTTCGTACAGAGTATCCACTCGCAGGTCCCAGTAGCACGGTCGCCTTTCTTGCGCTTTAAAGCTTGCTTGTCGCCATACGGATCCGTCACGAAGAGGTCGCGTTCACAGGCCGAGGTGTTTTCCTTCAAATTGCCTAGCAGTACGTCAGCAGAGCTTATTGAAAAAAAGTTAAGGCCATACCTATGTTGAGATCCCGTCCTACTGTAACATTTCCACTTCCACTGTTCTGTAAGCCATCCCCATGAAAGGAGGCCTGAGCGGTATGTGTTTCTCTGGCGGGTTGAAATCCGGCCCTAGTCTCTTCTAGTGATTCATTTGTAACCTGACACTCCATGACTTGGTTAACCATGTTTTCGTCAAGGCTAGCTGTCAAGTATAAAGACGTTATTGCGAAACATGGGTAGTAGGTTGAACTTGCGGTGCATGAGGCAGTTAGCCACGCAATAGCTGTCCTACCCCGCACGAGCTGAACTCCCATCAGTCTCGCATCTTGTCACCCTCTGAGAGGTTATCATTCTGAAGCCCTCAAGTACTCCAAAACTATATTTTTAAGATAAGTGATTATTATCCAAAGCTACTAAGATGAAAGGTAAATGACATGTTAGCCCATCCAAGAAGCACCATCGTCTAATTGGCCGTGCAGGATTTGACTACAAAGCGTACACCGTCGGAATCGTGTGCGCCATAGAGTTTGAGATGAGTGCTGTTCGCTTTATGCTGGATAAGGAACATTCCCGACTGCCCAGAACGCCTGGCGACTCGAATCTATATGTCCTTGGAGAGCTCAGCGGCCACAATGTGGTCCTCGCTAGCCTTCCAGGTAGCCAGGGGAAGAGTGCGGCCGCAGCGGTCGCGAATGATATGGCACGCACGTTTCCATCGATCGAGCTACGCTTGATGGTCGGGGTCGGGGGAGGTGTACCAAGTGCAAAGAATGATATTCGCTTGGGTGACGTCGTCGTGAGCATGCCCGATGGCCAGCATGGAGGTGTCGTCCAATACGATTTGGCTAAGAATACGGACAATGGCATTATACTGAAAGGATTCCTTTGGCCGCCACCCGAGATTTTGAGAAGTGCTGTGGTAATGATGCGGTCTGATCACAGACTATCGCAGAGCAAGATTCCTGATTTCGTGTCAGCTATGCTTGAAAAGAGCGATGATATTCGAGACTCGTATCAGCGGCCTATGGACCCGGATGAGCTATTCCAGTCGGAATATCATCATTTTCCTCGACAAGCAACCTGTCAGGTCTGTGACAAATCGAGACTGGTCTCTCGTCAGCACCGGAAGCCGATTCCCAGGATTCATTATGGACTCGTGGCCTCTGGAGATCAAGTTATAAGGAGCGCGTCAAATGCTGCGGAAATAGATGGCAGGGTGGTTGGCGATATTCTGTGCTTCGAGATGGAAGCGGCGGGCATCGCGACGAAGTCCTCGTGCATCGCCATACGGGGTATCTCTGACTATGCAGACTCTCACAAGAATGAGGCATGGCAGTATTATGCTGCGGCAGTAGCTGCAGGGTGCGCCAAGGAGCTTCTTTCGTACGTGAGCCTGCCGCAGCCTTCCATCAGCACTGAGACGCACGGTCGGCATAGGTCTGCGTCTTCAGCCGGTAGCTCTCTAGCTACAAAGTCCATATTTCGCGGTCAAGGAGTTCAGAATATAGGGCCAGGCAATATCTCTGTAGGAAGGGATATGAATATCGGCAAATAGACCCGCAGCGACGGACCTCCGGAGTTAAAAATCAATAGAAGTCATGCGGCTGAAAGTCATAATCACCGGAGAATATAGTTGGAGAAGTCAATGTCCTCGTTTGAGGGCTTGAACAGATATAACGTCGGTATAATCGCAACCAATCAGACCAGCAAACTGTAATCCTCAGTCAGGAGGCCAAGGCTTATAAAAAGGATGGTATTAACGACACGACATAAAAGTTCATAGCACGACAAGGCTAGTTCAAATGAGGAATGCGCCCCCTTCAATACAGAATGCTACATTCGAAATACACGAGTTACCCACCGAGTCCATATGGATGCGTAACCCTATCTTTAGAAAAGACCATTAAAAAGACCGTAAAAGAGGGCAACGTAGTCGGAGTGGGAGTAGAATATTAATTAAGTCGATTATAGGGATAAATAGATAGAGGTCACGTTCACAGTCGCTAACGTTATTAGCGAGAAGTATTGATGTGGTTATACAGAAGGACTCGGTAGGTAACTTGTGTATTCGAATGTAGCATTTTGTATTGAAGGGGGCGCATTCCTCATTTGGACTACCCTTGTCGTGCTATGAACTTTTATGTCGTGTCGTTAATACCATTCTATAAAAATAAGAAGACTTGAGGGTTACCGCTTAACAGGATGCTCGTCTCTCACCTGGTTTCATGCAAATAGTAAACAGCAGATAGAAAAGGACATGCCAAGACTGAATCACGAAGCCTAGGTGTCGATATGTTTGTGGCGGTTCTTAAAAAGCACTAGTCATGTATTTTTTGTTCACTGTGGTCTCCACGATTGGTTGTCGTTCCTTCAGGCTGAACATATCATACGGGTCCCGAAGGGGAAAGGTATTCATAGTGAAGAGCCCAGGAAAGAAGTTTGCTATTCGACGGTCGCAAGGATTCTAAAACCCATGGAATCTCTGATATTCTCGGCGAGGACAAGCTATCTTGCCAGAGAGTCCGACAAATAGCTCATGCAAAGATCATAATTACCATGGAAATCGACTTTCGTCTGACAACTTGCAAAGAGATTGAGTCGGGGCGAAGATCATCTTCTTCATCAATGATAAAGACTGTACATGGCGTGGCCCGATAACATGTGCTGACCTTCTTAATGAATAAACTTCCCTGTCATTGTAGATCTTCTAGCGCACGGCTTCTTTTGACCATACCAGTTCTGTAGGTCATTCTTGACTATATGTGGCGCAATTCTCACCGTTTTGGGTCCTTCTTATTGAGTAGGTTTGAGCAGCTTATAGAATTTGCTCCTTGACCGCTGCCAATATAAGGGGTCAGTGCTTCTTTAGCTCAAGAGCCGAGGTCATTTGACGATCGCTAAAGTACAGTATGCCACAGAGTGTTGTATTGGCATTTTCATCCTACTCTTGGAAATATGACTAAAGGCGCATCAGTCTTGTCACCGTGCTAGCGCTGTGTACCAGGAAATCATCGATAAACCGATAGCTTGATGTGTAGATGAGGCATGCGATGACCTCGAAACGTTCTTCCAACAACCCAGCCACGATTTGGTCACGGACACTAATAACTAACGGGCCTAGTCAGTGTCTACATCTGAGGCGTTCACATAAGATGACGAACGATATAAGTGTACCCCGCAGAACTCACCCAAGCCCGGACAAGTCTGTGCGTAGGGGGCGAACGAATCACAGAGACCAGTTCCTGCAACAACGCAATACCTTAACGGAATATCACAAGCAATTGAATTTATGCGTCCAAATGCCCTAAATACCGAGGACCTAAATGATAATCTAGCATGGACCTCTCGGAGCCTCGAAATTTTCCGGAATAGATTTCCTGAGCGGGTGCCTGCCTTGAAGTTGCACTTCTTTTTACTTTCTACACTTCCCCGCATCCCCGCAATTTATCGCAGATCGTGGATTTACTATGGGGAACTCCACTCAACCAACGATCAGCCCTCCACCTTCCTGATCTAGAACTGTAGCTGTGCACCTGGATCATCTCCTCGGCCTTTTTGCTAGTAGGAGTACCAAGATTCTTGTCTTGCATAGCTAACGCAGCCATTTCACATGAGCTGAATCCGAGCACCTTTTAAGATGAGGGTTCCTGCCGAGCTCCGCTGCTCTCATTCAAGCATACCAGCCATCCAGGGAATATGCCAAAAGCGCCGAAGGACTTCGTGATAGGAGCCCACCGTGGGCCGTTGTTCTCACGAGAAGAAGAGAATGAAGGACTCGCCAAAACCGAGTCTGCTGGTGGTCTCTCCTTGACCAAAACGCCAACTCGTGGCGAAAAGTGGCGCCGTCATTGGCGTCGTTTCTGGCTCGTCTATCTAATCGGCAATGTGATTTTCCTCGCAATTCTGCTTCCAATTTTGTAAGTCCCAAGAAGCTGCTGGTTAAAGTCACTCTATCTCTCACGACTAACGTCTAACCTTTTTATAGCTTCCTCGTTGTTATCCCTGCCGTGGCACAACTGGTAGTGAACAAGTCAGACCTGTGGCTCGTCAACGCGGAGGTAGTACAGCCAAAGAACGATTCTGTGATCCTAACTCTGAAAGCGAACGTGGACCTGAAGCTGGCAATTCCTGTCCGTATTGAGCCGGTGACACTCAATCTATTTGAGCGAGAGTATGGACATGATCATCCGTATGCCGCTGTTGACATTTCAGGTCAAACGATCAAAGGCAACTATACTCTTGGAGTCTCTGATCAGTTCACACCGATTCAAAACATGACGGTCTGGGAGAAATTTGTGAAACAAGTCCTTTTCCAGGAAACAACCTCACTAGCGATGTATGGCAAAATGACCGCTTATCTGGGAGTGCTCAAATCCCACGTTACGATGGACAAAGACGTTGTCGCGCCAAGTAAGCCTAGTCCACAGTCTCATTCAGCTCTAATCACGATTTCTTTTTTTGCTTCGGTCACATTTTCGGATTCATTGCTGACAACTTTAAGCCTTGAACAAGTTTGCAGGTTTTGCCATGTCCGACTCCACACTACTCCTTCCTGCGAGAAGCGACGGCACAAATCTCATTGGAAACATCACACTTCCGAATCCCACCGTCCTGCACTTTGAAGTCGGTACTTTGAACCTCGATATTAAGACTGGTGATGTTCTCATCGGGAATGTCACCATCGAGGGAGTGACCCTAGTACCCGGAGATAACAAATATCCACTTACCGGAGTCATCGACCTGAAGACTATAATCTCAAACCTGGGGGCCGTCCTCCGAGCCGAAGCTTCAGCGCTTAAAACCGGAAATCTTACTCTCCAAGCAACCACAACGTCAGTTGTCTGGAATGGCACCGTGGTGAAATATTACACCGACGTGTTACGGCAACTCACTCTCAACGCGGAGATTGGCATCACCGATATCTTGAAGAATACCCTGAAAAGCTTTGCGTCTGGGAAGAACCTGACTGGAATTTTGTCCAGCATCTCCGACAATACCAACAGTACTGGTACCGCACTTGGCCGTCGTGATGAAAACGATGGCAGAGCAAGATTTGACTTGGCAAAGCTTCTCAAAGAGGATGACGATGTGCAAGAAGCCTTCCAGGATGTGAGCCCCGAAAGACGAGACGGGATAATTGATTCTTTGATTGCGATGTATTGAAAGTTTAATATCACCCCTTAACGACACTATTAATGAAGAGACACTTTTATTTCACGTCGTATCAATGAACTTATAAATGTAGATAAAACGACCTTCCCAATGGCAAATAATTTTCATGCGCCATTTATTCAAGGACATCTACCTCATCTAATTCTCTATAGATAGCGTCCTTCACATCCTCCTCGGCCCAGCACATATCCACCGCATTCCTGGCCAATTGCACCATTTCAGCTTGACTGAACTCGCAGTATGTATAAGTTTTCTGCATATTCCCATCAATCCAAACATCATGCATCAAAGTCGGATCATCACTGTTGATGCAAATCTTCACCCCTCTGTCGCGCAGTCGTCGAATCTTGGGAAAGAGAACCTCTGTTGCTGTTCTTCGGTGGTACGCGTGAGGACACAGAGTCAAACCAATCTTCTTATCAACGAGACCCTGCCATAACTCTTCCTTGTCCTCGGCATCAAGTCCATGATCAATGCGCTCTGATCCCTGGCCTTTGCATACTTTGAAGATGGCTTCATGAATATGCTCGTGGGTGTCTTTTTGTCCAAAATCACAATGCATGGTGACATGCAAGCCATCCGCTTTTGCAAGCGCATATCCCTCTTCGAATAACATCGGCGGTCTTTCGTACGCGTTGCTGGCGAGTCCAACGGCATGGAAAAGCCCCTTGCCTCCCTCGACGGTACCAGCGGCCCAGGGTCTCGCCTCGGCATATGCCGCCAGCCCTTTTTCAACAGGCTCATCACGGAGAAAACACAATATCCAGCGCGATCGTACACCAAATTCGCGTGCTGCATCGTGTTGTGCGCGTAAATACCCGTCTAAAACAGCAGTCGCTGCCACGCCTCGTCGCGTATGTGCTTGGATATCGAAGAACGGCTCGGCGTATCGCACATTCATCTCTGCACAGCGACGGAGATACGCCATTGCTAAATCATAAAAGTCCTGCTCTGTGCGAAGGACTTCACATCCTGCAAAATAGGCCTCGAGAAAAGTTGGAATACCGGGTTGACGTCCGTTCAGCTCAGGCCGATGATTCAATGTCACTGCATAGGAAGCTTTGAGGTCTTCGAATGTCGCATACGGTAGACTGATATTGTTGCGATGCGCTAGCTCCCAGCGGAGAGCTGGCGTGAGTGTTCCTTCAATGTGGACATGGAGTTCCACCTTGGGTAAGGCTGCTATGAAGGGACTGATAGCCAAGCCGTTCATGATTGGTGGAAAGAACTGTTTCGATCAAGCTGAACTCTGAGAGTTTTCTTTTGAGAACAAAAGAAAGGGAGATAGGAACTTGTCCTAGAAAGTGACCTTGAAAGATTGCCGAGAATTATGTCAAAATGAGGAGAGTCTAGTTTGACCCAGTCGGCAGATCCCGACAGCTGGGGTAGCAACTCACCAGCCACGGGAACAGTTTCCTTTTCGAGTAGTTTAACCAACTTGGCCTTGTGGGGTAGGATTCAAATACTGACCTTTTATCCAATAAATAGGTCATCCAAGTGTGCTATATCAGCGATAACATGCAAAGGGCTCGCGGAGCTCGGCCGAGCCAATGGAAGTGCGGGGAAAGATAAGACAGGGATAGACATGTTGGGATCAACACACAGCGTGTGACCACCTTTCTTGTGCCTCTGAAAGTTCCTTTCCGCAAACTTGCCTGTGGAAAAATTCCAGTATATTGAAACTATGGCAGAGTCCAGCGCTACTGTCGATGCATCCACGGTGGAGCAGGGGAACGACATGGCCATGGCGAAACGAGTGTTGCGCAAGATCGACATGCGAATCGTGCCCTTGCTATTTGTCACATACATGCTAAACTTCATGGACAAGACAATTCTTTCGAGTGCCTCAGTCTTTGGTCTAGCCGACGACACGGTAAGATATCCGTTTAAGAAATATAGCTCGGTCGCTAACTGCGTTGGTGTACTAGGGCCTGGTGGGGCAGCAGTATAGCTGGGTCTCTTCAATCTTCTACTTTGGATACTTGGGATGGGCATATCCGACCACACTACTCATAGCTCGCCTGCCCACTGCTAAGTATTTGACTGCCAACACACTGTTCTGGGGCACTGTGGTAGCTCTCACTGCGGCATGCACCAACTTTGGTGGGCTCATGACGGTTCGCTTCCTACTAGGAGTCGCCGAGGCAACTATTACTCCGGCATTCATGTTTATCACCTCGACCTGGTATACGCGTGATGAGATCCCAACACGAACGGGTATGTGGTTTGCTGGCAACGTAGGTGTCACCAAACCTCGTCAAGGTCGTGTCGTAAACTGATTCGTCGGTCCAGAGTGTTGGCGGCATCGCTGCAAGCCTTCTTGCGTATGGATTAGGACATATTGATGACCATGTCGGGCCATGGAGATGGATGTTTATCGTCCTCGGCATCTTGACCTTCCTCTGGGGTTTCGCTATCTGGATGTTCCTTCCAGATTCCATCTTGACAGCAAAGTTTCTCACAGAAGAGGAGCGTCAATTCGCAGCTAACCGAGCTGTTATTGCTGGAACAGGTGTAACTGAGAAGACTGCATGGAAATGGGATCAAGTTGTCGAATGCCTCATGGATCCAAAGACCTGGCTTATTTTCGGACTAGAAATCCTGACGCAAATTCCAAATGGAGGCACCCAAAATTTCGCCAACCTCGTGATAAAGTCGTTTGGATTCACAAGTCTCCAGTCTACACTGATCACTATTCCTTACTCGCTGATTACAGTGACCGCAATCACTGGTTCCGGCTGGCTTGCTGGTCGTTATCGCCAGATGAACTGTCTGTTGATCATCGCGGTCATTCTTCCATGCGTGGTTGGCAGTGCAATCATCTACTCCCGCGCTCATGTTGTACTGGGAGTTCAACTGTTTGGCTACTTCTTGCTTTCGACTGGCCCGGCCGCGATGCCGCTGGCTATGTCGCTTGTGCAAGCGAACTATCGCGGGGTAACGAAGAAAATGACCATGACAGCTCTGCTCTTCCTCGCATACTGCGCAGGAAATATTTCGGGGCCTCAATTCTTTCTCAGTCGCGAAGCCCCAACATATGATACCGCATTCCGCACAATTATGATCTGCTACGCGCTTGCCGTTCTTCTGGCCCTCTGTTTACGCGTCTACTTGCAATGGATGAATGCTCAGCGCGTGCGAGTTGAAGGTTTCGAGGGAAGTGCAGGAAATGCCGGCGCGGTCGGTGGTGGTAAGGTCTTGGATGTCGATCGCAATGCGAAGAATGTTGCACAGATGGTCAATCGGGTACAATTGGTCTCGAATGACTATGAAGATGTCACTGATTGGAAAACGCCAGGGTTTAGGTATCGATTCTGAAAAGGGGCGGATGGCCCGACGAAATACCCCAGACGCTTTTTCGGAGCTTCGAATTTATGGAGCATTATTTTGATAGCAAAATCATCAAACATGAAGTTACCGAGGTACCTTTGACTTCATCTGGCCTGAATATTATCAAGTCAATAGAGTGATGATCTCCGGAAGTGTCATCTTATCCAGTAATATTCCACCCTGTAGAACAGACAATGGAAAAATTGCAACACGGAGATTATATATTAACTCAGGAAGGTCCGTAATTGATTTCTGGGGTTTCAGTCTTGTTCCTTTCGATGATACCCCGCCTGGGGCCTGTGAAGTGGAGCTCGCTTCAATACTTTACGCCCTGTCATAGATTAGATGAAGTTGGTGCAAAGATTGGTAAGCGTACCCGCTAGGGGGTGGCTATGTAGGCTATTTTGAGCTTTAACCAAGGAATCACAGCTGTCGAGACCCGCAAAGTGAGTCAGGTTGCGTGTACCGGGAAATTAGGCTTGGCATTAGAAGTATAACATCGCACCGGGGACCTGATTTGACGAGCCACACCAGGGACTTAACGTCTAGCGTTGCTCGGTTAAGATGACTACTCCGTCGATATCTCCAGACAACCCCTTCCAGGTGTTGATCGCCGAGTCAAACGATGACCCGGTAAGTAATGTGCTTGATCTAAAGCCAATTGGGAATTTTGTTGTGACTGGTGCTGGGTGCTGATTCGATCCGGATTTGAAAGGCTCAATTGCAATCGCGATATGAAACCCATCGCACGGATCGGAATGCGCAACAGAAGGCGAAGATTCTAGACAAAGACTTCCCAGGCTGGTCGATAGATGAGATTCTGCGCCGACTTGATGGACCTGCAAAAGAAGAAGGATACATCGATCCTCGCAACTGCCTCGTCATCTGGGCCAGACCCCCTCCTCATATCCGAGACTTGATCGCATTCGTTCAGAGCGAATTGAAAGATGTTGCTCCATGTAAGTAGATCATGACAACACCTTTGTATCTCTGAAATTGAAGCACGGCGACTCATTCGACATTAATAGCTCTTTGGACCATGCCGCCTGATAATCTCCACACCACCGTTCTGGAGGTGGCCCATTCTTTGACGGAGAACCAGATTGAAGAGCTTATCCAAACCTTAGAATCCTCAAAGAATGTCACCGCAGCGGACATTTCTGGGTATCCCCTCAATCATCGAACCCGAATTTTGAGGCCTATGGTGAGCTTTGACTCCGCTGCACTTGCTCTTAGCTTCGTTCCTGCCGCAGGCGAAGGCTCAGCCGGTGTTTCCGAGGACCATGATGATCAATACACATATCACCATCTACGCCGGGACATCTTCGACTTGGTTCGACAAACGGGTCTCCCCGTTGCTTCGCGCTATATCGTTCCCTCGGCTCACGTCACCATCGCACGGTTCATCAACCTTGACGGATTTCTCATCAATGAAGCAGAAAGTGGAGAAGTTATCGATCCTTCTCAAGTCAAAGTACTGATTGATAAGATTGACCGCATCAATGAAATTTTGGCAAGCCAGTATTGGCCACAGGCTGACGGTAGCTATCCGAAAGAAGGCGAATGGGTTGTCGGGCAGGATCAGGAACTTGTGATCCGGAGGGGCCGTCTTTGGTATGGAGGGGGTCAAGACGTATAGATTTGCAGGCTAGGACTATTTTTGAGCCTGTTCGAACAGTGGTTTTGGGAGTATCACACTCAAATTCTGGAAACAAGCAAAGCTTGTGAGTCATTAACTACTTGGCCTCTTCAGGGGGTGGGATATGTTTTAGGAGTTCAAGCTTTTGTAACAAGAGTTGGAAGAAAGCGCATAGCCAGACGCGCTCCAACCTCTTCCGTTCCTGGAGACTTGTCTTTGGAATTAAATTTCCGAATAGCTCAGGCAGTATCTCTCGATTTGTCATTAATATGTCTGATGAGATGATTTTGAAGATTAGTCGGCCTGCTATTGTTGTCCATTAACACCCTGTAAGTCCAAGTTCCGATCGAAATTGCTTAAGTCAGTATTGAATACTCAGGACATTTTGTAAGGTTCATACGTTCTAGTGACATATCAATATTCGGGGCTATATATGCTATCGGTGGAGTACAGATCTAGATCATGATAAGAGCAAGTCAGGAGGCAGATGAGGAGACTCGTAGGGATAGGGGCTGCTAAAGAACAACGTTTACGTTCCTACACAGCGGACGCAGGCGGAGAGGAAACCCGCAGTAGATAGCTGTCGCTAGAATACAGCGAAAGGGCGGGGAAGGGGGAGAGCTGGAAGCAAAAGGTCGGCCTTGAGGGTAAATTGACGAGCTTTTGTTTCTATGTCTTCTCAATTTAGTACTCATCGTGACGGCGGAAGTCATTCATTCCATTTCCCACCTCCTGGCGACCCATCAGCGTCATATCCAGCAGGTGATAGGTGGGCAGGATGATCTCCAAGCCACGAGACGAGGTATCATAGGTGTGAAAGACCTCGTCGCCTTCTTTGAAAAACGAACATAGCCCGAAGTAGCCATTCCCGGGTTTCCAGGTGATAATTTCTCCCTGTCCCTCGGCCTCGGCCCATGCTTCATGAGTTTTCGCAGAACTATAAAAGGGGAACTTCCAGCCCATCCGATTACCATAGGCGGTGATTTCAGACAAGGGCGCGGTAGCCACAGCAACGAAAGACGTATCCCTGCTCCACAGGTGGCGGAGATCGGGAATATGGTCCATGCAGAATGAGCAACCCACGCAGCCCTGAGTCTCGTGGGGTCCCAGCATAAAATGGTAGAGAATGAGCTGTTTGCGCCCATCAAATAGATCTGTTAGGCTTTTCACTCCGTCGGGTGTGTCGAATTGGAACCTCTCTGGGTCGTGGATGCGCACCATAGGCAACTGACGACGCACCACGGCGAGCTCCTGTAGCAGGCGCGTTGCCTCTTTCTCCTGCTTTAGAAGACGAGATCGAGCAGCCTGATACTCCTCGGGGCTCGCAATATTTTTCTAAGAGCGGTGAGTGAAATTCACGAGATGTTTGCGAGAGTGAAATACCTGGCTGTCCATTGTTGCGAGTTGTGAGAGAAAAGATGAGGGGAGCGGGCCAGAACTCAACGCCTCTCTAATTGTTCTATACCAGTTCCGTGTGTAATACAAATGATATACCACGTCCGTTCGAGAAAGAAGAGAGTCTATTCCAACATTTATACGTAAGGGCCAATCAGTAGACAAAAGTTTTATCACGCGTAACGAACAGAAAAGGAAACACGCGTCATAGAGCTCAATTTGTGGCGCGACCGAGACGCGTTGTCAGGAAGTTTCTCGTGTCCAAACTTAAATCGCGGAGATTCTCTGTTGGTGCCTGCTGGTGCCTAGTCGTCATGTAAGTCTCTTGAACCCAATATTCATGAATTCACGGCAGCTATACGAAGTGGCTGCATCAACCTGGCTCGCTAGCTGAGACTCTACTCGAAGTCGAGGCCATCTGCTGCCCATGATCATTATATCAATGACGTACCGTACCATCTTTACCTTTCACCGCTTCTTGAGGGAAGTTGTAAATGCCATTGATTTATTATGCTCCTTCTCCTCCCTATCGGAAGCTTTTGCCTAGCGCTGAACTTCTGTAATCTAACAGTCTGCGATGTCTACCGAAACCACCGACGCAACGGAGGCCCAACAGAAATGGAAGCCTCCCCCAGAAGGCTGCCCATGTTGGGTGGAGATCCCTGCTCGGGATACTGAAGCACTAAAGGTGTGTTCGCTGGTCATGCGACTCTGATTATTTTCGTTTGTAGCAGTAGCAGGGTACGGGGATTGTGCTGACTATCAGCTTTGGTAAGGCATTCTATGGTGCCATCTTTCCATCTTGGGAATGGAGGCCAGCTCAATCAGCTGAAGACCAAAGCAAAGTGCAGCACTATAGTTTTGCTGAACCAAAAGGTGAGCCAACATTGATGCACAGCCTGTCAGAATTGCTGAATGATTTTCGATCTAGGATTGTCGGGAGGCATAGTCCAGATGCCGGAGGGTTGCGCTCCAACAGAGCAGACTATGGGCAGTGGGATGACTGTGTACTACTTGGTCGACTCCCTTGACGATGTCAGTCCTGATGCCTCCATTCTCCAAGAACTTTATATCTTTTCCAGAAAATCGCAGGCTGATTGTACCAGATGGAGAAGAGAATCCACGAATGCGGTGGTAGTACCTGCCTAGGCAAGACACCTGAGAGTTCTCATGGATGGTTTATGAACTTCCGTGACCCTGAAGGAAACCGCTTTGGCTGCTACGAGTTCCGTCGTAGCTAGAGAGTCATGATAACCTGTTACGCATCGTTGCTCTTCTAGCTAAGCCTGTCCTTTCTACTTGCCTCGGTCACGGGCCAGGGCGGAAACGTCACGGGTTTTTGACAAAGAACCTCTCACAAGCGTGATCTTTTCGCCAGCACCTCGACTTTCTGGGTATTGGAACGCAGTCAGCGTGCCTTCTCTGGTAAAGCGTCTCCCCGGGCATTATTGTCATTGTTGTCGCTGTGCGCGTGTCTATAATGTCCGTTTCTTTGGGTAGTCACATCAATGATCGCATCCGACACTCCTTTTTCTGCTGCTTCTCCCTCGTACCATCGGGCAAAGAATGCTGCCTATGACTATAAACCTCCTCAAAATGCAAATGAGTGCTTCCAATCTGTCCAATACCCACAGCGGAATACTATTTGCTCTTGCAAAAATCACGACCCTGCCCTCGGTCAAATCTTCTGAATTCTTTAAACAGAGATACGACTTTCGAAGAATGGCTTCGTTCCACTCCACAGAAATTCTACATAATAAAGCATGAGCGACACTAGAGAGATTATCTAGACGTGATCTACCTCGAAATCAGTCTAAGCGTACCCCTGCTACGGAATCCTGCAATGATCTTGCTGATATGCTCGAGAAAACTCTACAAGAAATCGGCTTACGTGCTTGGGGGTTCCCTATTGATCGCTGTATCTATGAAAGCGATGCCGACTGGGCCAAATCCTTCCATCGGTACCAATGGCATGTCTCTGACAGGCTTGAGAGATATAATGGTCTAGATGTTCTTGGTAGCTTCCAGACTACTTTCTTCGGGACCGATCTCTGTTTGAAGACGCGAGTACGGCGAAAATCCGAGAGCATTTCCAGAAAAACGCAACGAGTGCTATTCAGGAGTCAGGAGACTCCTCTGAAATGATTCAACGGTTCACCCTTCCATGGGCGCCGGCGTGCCATCGTTCCTATCTTTTTAGAGATGAAGAGTCTTTGCAAGGCGTCCTTTAGGCACCGATCGACGACTGCCTGAATAAACATGCATTCGTGAATTTACGGTTGGTGGAAGCCTGTGTCTATTATATATTTTGAGAGTCGACCAGCCAGAGAACCTACTTAACGGTGGTTATGATCCTATTGAGTGTTGTACTGTGCATGATGTCGGGTGGATTAAAGTAAATTTATGTGACACGGGGCTGGAAGGCATTCAAAAGATGGGCGGAGGGGACTGGGAAATCTAATCATAGCGTCCTCCTGAGATTTGCTACTATGTACTCCGTATGGTGGAGATGAATGGCTTCAATTATGAAGTATATGAATTCCTATGAGGCCAATCCTGGCACATACGACCATAGGGTGTGGAGAACAGGGCTTCCCGTCCGCTCAGCCGTACTTAAGCCACACGCCGGCCAGTTAGTAGTATGGTGGGTGACCACATGCGAATCCTGGCTGTTGTATGTTTTTTATTCTTTGAATTCCATTCTAGGGTGAATGTGGGTGATAGAGGTGAGAACAGGCGCACGATCTGTCTCACCCTTTAGGCTGGGTACTACAATATCACCGACCTCATCCCGGGCGTGCTCATTGCTCCTGGTTGAAGTACTGGGTACACAACTGCTGCGATACCCCCCTCCCCAAGAAATAGACAACTCAAATTTACAATACCCTCATTTTCGTACAATAGGTCTATATTTAGGATGGCATTAATGACACAACAGAAAAAGTTCATGGCACGACAAGGCTAGTCCTAATGAGGAATGCCCCCCCCTCCTTCTATACAGAATGCTACATTCAAAACACCCAAGTTACCTACCGAGTCCTTCTGTATAATTCACATTAACACTTCTCGCTAATAACGTGAGTGACTATATACGCGATCTATATCTATATATTCCTATAATAGACTAAGTTAATATTCCACTTCCCGTCCTACTATATCGTCCTCTTTTACGGTATTTTCTATAGTCTTTTCAATGGTCTTTTCAATGGTCATCTCTAAAGATAGGGCTATACATCCATATGGACTCGGTAGGTAAATTGTGTATTTCTAATATAGCATTCTGTATCGAAGGGGAGGCATTCCTCATTAGAACTAGCCTTATCGTGCCATGAACTTTTTTGTCGTGTCATTAATGCCATCCTATATTTACAACAAAAAAGGTTCGCCTGAATCAGCTTATTCGAATTCTGTTGAGTATCTGTCCCATCGAAGGAAGGACCCAATCATCCTCGCTAATCGTATTCATGATCAGTCCATTTATCGTCCGTCTCCCTCTCCCATAGATCCTCAACGTTAATTTCTGGATGCTCGATGGTAGTCACGTTTTCGATAAATTCATCAATTCCCTCGATGTATGACAATCGTGGTAGTTTTGTATCCTTTTCGGCCAGTAATTTCTCAAGTTGCCTATCAAACGCATTATCTGGAAGACTGTCGATCTGCGGTTTCATCCCCTTCTTATATCCATAGATACAAAGTGCCTCTAAATTAGGAGGGAGATGATCCACACTAGCAAATGATGCATCGTCGACCTGATCGGCGCCAATTCCCCGCGATAGTTAGTAAAGGAGATGAATTCCGAGGCTCAAACTCTTCACGTTCGGAAGCCCAAGAAGAGAGCAAGGCAATGAGTGACTGCTCTGCTCTGGCTGGGGCTCTTGGAGTTCATCAGCCCACTCCTGCTGATAGGCAGGATAGGATCTCGACGATCGATCCTCGCTTTCGTTAAGAAGATATTCTCTAAGAGTCGGATCGAATATATGCACGAGCGGAAGTTCCGCCTCGTTATCTAAATCCAGATGTACTAACGAATCGGCGTGTATGAGAAGCGCCCGTAAGACGTGATCTGGGATGAAGCTGCTTATGCCATCGCTCGAGCCCCGGCCACCGATCGTATAGGCAAACTCTTCCAGCCGTTTAGCTGACTGAATGGTCCGTACTAGATATCGGGAATCTATATTGGAGTTCCGGATGGTGATTTGGGAATAATTTGCAGATCGAGGTGGGGGCATAATACTAGAGCCTCCTGTGTCCATAATTGCATCGACTCGAATAGACTCGATCGCAGGGAGCCGGCGTACCAGATTCAGGCTGCCGTATAGATCATAGGGCTGGTAATTGTACCAGGGACTGATTTTCGTATCAGGATCGACAAGAAAACGGACCCGGCGAAGATGATGCAGGTAAGGCAGGGTCTCCTGCGACCTACTATTCGCCCGGTCTAAGAACTGCTTAAAGAAGTAATCGCTTTCCTTAAGTGGGGGTTCCATTGGATTGGGCCCTTAGTTTTGCAAATTTCGATGGCTCCTGGCCGACAGGACAAAAACTCAAGGATTCTAAGAGGGTTGAAACGCTTACTAGTAATGCTGCCAACGCCTGGGCAAGGAACGGGGCTCGTGGGTCATTATGGCTAATCAAAGTCAGAATTGGACATTTTCCTTTGGTTCTCTTTTGAACATGTGCCAGCGAATTCAATCAATAGGGAAAGGGGGCAGGGAGAAAACAAGCTTACTCCATGGTAGCCGGACTCTGTAGTAAGACATTAAGCACCTTCTCCTGTTCTTCCGGGCTATCGAAACCGGCGCGCTTAATCGCCTGAGTCAGGCGATCCTGGCTGGTCTTTTGGACGGAGAGATCTTTGCGGCGGTTTGATTTCGTATAATCGCACAAAAAAGCTATAATCGAGCGATGGGGATCGGTTCAGCTCTATATAGCGAACATATTCCCCATACTGGGGTGTTTTGAGGATCGATCGGAGCATTCTCAACGCCACCGCCAAATCCAAGATCTCTCGGAGTTTCACGCGGCGGTATTTGCGACGGTCAGACATGTCACACACCGATGCCAACGGTGGCATTGTGAAGACAGCGCTGCTGCATCGGCATGAGATGGCAGGTAAGATAGAATCCGCAGAAGAATTTCGTCGGGGAGCGATTGGAGAGACATGTTCAATGCTGGGAGGGTTCAGTGATACTATCGACAAGTATTCGGCCTTTTCGCCTTCATCTCAATTTACTCCGGTATGAAACTAAATGTAATTGGCTGACTTTGGCCCAGCAAATCAAACAAACAGAACAAACACTGGTAAACATGCTACAGTTACAGTAGACGATGCTCTAAATTGGACTAGTCTGGTGAAAAATCATGCTCCTGCATCATTGCTTGGCCAGGTTCTTAAGGAAACCCCACTCCCCCGCTTTTACTACAATGGAAAATTGCCGTGAATACGAGGGCTGCTTACAGAAGATGATAAGCAACAAACACGAGGTGCGGTCTCACATGCTACAGTCAACTCCCGCTTATGGCACGCCCGGATTTAGCACACATCGGGTTATGGCACACATTCTTCGTGGACGGACCCACTTTTCCCCCTTTTCCCATATATATAGACCACTTATGGCACACTCAGTTATAGCACACAGTTTTTCTCTCCTATATCTGCTTAGTCATATAGCTTGACCAATCACGATGGAAAATTCAGTCGCCCTTTCGGCCAAGATGCCTACCATAAGGCGAGGTAGGAAGGGCATATCTGACGCTCAGAAACAGGCTCTACGCGTCTACGTATCCGAAACACACCCTACACCTTCTCAGCGAGCCTGCGTTGAGTGGTTTCGGTCCCAGTTTGGTCGCCTAATTGATCGGGCTACTGTCTCAAAGATCCTTTCATCTAAATACCAGCATCTTAATGCTAGCCCAGCTGGTCTAAATATGCGCTTATCGACATCGCATTGGCCTATATTAGACTAAGCTCTCTTTGAATGGCAGCAAAGACACTAGGATGCCGGCTTTCCTATAACAGGCCCGTTACTTCGGCTTAAAGCTATCGAGTATTGGAAGAAAATACCCGAATATGCTGAAAGCCCAGTGCCCCTTTTCTCTGATGGGTGGCTTACTCGGTTTAAGCAACGTCATTCCCTCCGTTATTATACCTTCTACGGTGAATCTGCATCGGCCCCGACCTCGATACACGACGAGATAAAACCTATTCAGGCGATCTGCGATCAATATCAACCGGAGGATATATATAATATGGATGAAACTGGGCTTTACTGGCGCCGTATGCCAAACGGTGGCCTATTAACAGATGGTTATGCTGGTCAAAAGAGAGATAAGGCCCGGATTACTATAGTAGTTTCGACGAATGCTACTGGTTCGGACCGAATGCCTCTATGGCTAATTGGTACAGCAAAGACACCACGCGCTCTTCGGGGGGTAAATATCCGAGCAATTGGATGTACCTGGCGCTGGAATAAGAAAGTATGGATGCGTAGTGGTATTATGGGAGAATGGCTTCGCGCGTTTTATAAGCATATTGGTAAGCAACGACGCGTTCTGCTATTGCTAGATAATTTTAGCGCGTATCTATGCGCGCTTGAATCTGCGCCGCCCCCGTCTAATATCAAGGTGTTATTTTTCCCGGCAAATGCGACGTTAGTTTATCAGCCACTGGATCAAGGAATCATCCAGAATCTAAAGCACCATTATCGGAGGAAATGGATGATATGGATGATTAATATCCTTGACCGGAACCTTGATCCGAACAAGAAAATGAGCCTTAATTATACCCTCCGCTGGCTTACCTAGGCCTGGCGAAATGACGTTCTTGATTAGACTATACAGAACTGCTTTATTAAGAGCACTATCGTTAGTCGCAGCACTGATTAGACGCAAAGTATGCCAACACCAGAGCCGCTTGAATTAATGCCTTTATACTAGAGCTTAATCAACCGGTTTCCTGCGGATATGGGTAGCGACACACCTATAGTCATGTCATTGGATAACTTCCTAAATCCATCAGACGAGAATGACTTCGGTGAGCCTGATTTATCTGATATAATCGCCGACTTGTCTGGTGAGGGTGGTAATGACGGTGACTAGGATGACGAATATATATCCGGACCTCCAGTAGAGCTTCCATCTGGTGCCGAGGCTATTAATAGCATTTAAAAAGCGCTTCTATGGGCTCAGCACCAAGAGGGCACTACTGAGGAGAATATACGTCAGATAGAGGGGTTGGAACGTCTATTCAACAGGCTACAGGTGGATAGTAGGAGACAGAGGACATTAGATGACTTCCTAATTAGGAATTAATGTATGTCGATCAATATATCTAAATTAGTCATCCGATCACAATAAGCACAATTCACTTATGGCACGCAAATTCTGTTGGATGGTGGGGTGTGCCATAAGCGGGAGTTGACTGTATATCTAGAATGTTGAATATAAATTACTGGGAATTTCTTCCAATTGTCGTCTCTCGTAGGACGTCAAACATATTGGAGTACAGAGTCGCCAAAGATGGAGCCGCTTCGAAAGACCACACACCAGTATGCGCACCATGATATACCGCTGGAATGTGACGTGTATGATGCAATCAACTATGCGGATGATGCGCCCGTCTTCTTGTTCTTCCATGCCGGCGGCCTAGTGGGAGGTAATTGTTCCTGCGTTCCTCCTTGGCTTGTGCAGGTAAGAAGCTTGTTCTACTCGTGGAAACGTAGATAACATTATTAACTGCGCGCCTCTCATAGACTTGCTACGGCCAAAAGTGGCCTTTGATTAGCGCAAGCTATCGACTTGTTCCTCCTATTGGAGGTAAGGAGTTGCTTGAAGACGTCACGGCTGCTTATCAGTTTGCTAGGAAGCTGGGTGATATTGCAGAGCGACGAGTCATAGTTGGAGGAGCCAGTGCCGGTAAGTTGGCTACTATCCCAAAGTCTCTATCCAGATTTTTTCAGAGACCCTGAGCTGATTCTTATTATACAGGACTGTTTATGGCGAGCCTAGTTCCTCATCATCTTCAACCTGCACCGTTGGCCTTGTTTTCTATCAGTGGCATTGCCACGTTCCGCCATCCCTTTTACCATTCATCAATCCAACTCACCCCGACTCCAATTCCCACAAGTGATGTGGAACGCTTCTTCAATGGTCCACTGATTGTTGGATCCGCACCGGACTATGACCCCTGGACATTCCATCCTGCAATGCTACTGCCTTCATCTACGGCTAAGAATCCGGACTACGTCCACCCACAGCCCCCTGCAGAGAAATCTGCCGCTGAAAGGGAAATCGAGATCCGTGACACTCTCTATGACTATTACATTTATCAAAACGCATTTGAAGGTATAGTCGGTGAGGTTGATCCCGGATTTGACTGGGCTTTGGAGAAGGGTAAGAAGTGGACGGCTTGGCCTGTGACCATCTTCATCCAAGGAGATGCCGATGTGGATGTTGACAAGGATGTGTGTGTCTCGGCAGCAAGTAAACTTGGCGAGAAAGCGAAGTTTTTTATGGCCGAGGGACAGCCGCATTTGTTTGAGGGGCGCAGTTTTCTAGAAGAGGAGAGTCCGGCAATGGACGTGGTTAGGGCTGCAATTGCCGAGTTGAAAAGCGTTGTTGGTCAAGCTTAGAACAACAGAGCTCAGTCTCGATTATGAAAGTCGTCTAGCCACGAGATACAAATGTCGAAGCTGAATAGGTGCCAAAAATTCCCTGGCTTGTCTTTCTCCTTTGGGGTGTCAGAACTTCTAAAAAAGAGTCGGGGCCAACACGGACGTCCAGGAAGCTGCGACATAGTTAGTGTAAGTGTTGCTACTGATTTGGGAATCAAGAGTTTGAGAGGCATTTGGTATGTATAAATATGCGTCTCATGAGATTGTAAAATTATAATCGTGATTATATACAACGTCGAACAAAACAATAGACACCTTCGAAGTGAGACCTCGAAAAAGTCGATGTGACATCAACAAGAGGGCATCAAGATTGATGCCCCTCTAAGAAAGGAAGTACATTGAAGCAACCATGAGCAGCAGAATATTAAAGACGGGAATCATCTTCAATGCCGACAATCCCGAACCGTTGAAGGCTGGCTCCGATGTAGTAACACCACCACTTGCTGCACTAGTCTTCTGGGAAGCAGCCGTGGTAGTTGAGCTGGGACGCACACTTGATACCAAGACTGAGGCTGGGGTGGAAGATGCACGGTGGGAAGTAGTAGCTGAGCTCGAAGCTCCCGCCTGGATACCTGCGACACCGCTGGCATTGTTTCCGGAAGAGGCAGATCCGGGGCTGTTGCTTGAACCAGTCTGGTCTGTCGAGGTAGTAGACGACTCCTTGCTTTCGCCATAAGATCCACTGCTTGAGCCAGAGGCTCCGTTAGTAGCCACGGCCGGGAGAGAAGTCAAGGCACCTGTGGCGGTCGGCTTGATCTCAATCGTGACGAGCACGGTAGACTGGACCAGTGTCTCGATAGTGACAATGATGCTCTTCGCTGATGCAGGGCAATTAGTGACCGTTGATGGGCAAGCAGTCACTGTAGCCGTCCGAGTAGTCAACACAGTGGAAGTGGACACGCTGGGACGCGGTTCTCCATTCGAACCGTGGGGATGCGAACCAACTCCAGCGGTGGCGGTGACCTCCGAATCTGCGACAGGGCACACAGTGGTGGAAACCAGAATGGTTTCGGTAGTGACATATGTGCTCTGTTGTCTCGCAGGGCAATCTACTACGCTGGATGGGCATGCAGTGATTGTGGCTGTGCGAGTGCTGAAGACAGTGGACGTAGTGGATGCAACTGGGGAAGCACCGTTGGGTTGAGTACCTGAGACTGTAGGCTGAGGGGCCGTAGGGTTAGAAGTCTCGGTGACAGGGCAAACGGTGGTACCAACGACAATGGTTTCTGTGGTCACAAAGGTGGTTTTTCCAGAAGCAGGGCAATCAGGAACCGTTGATGGACAGGCGGTAATGGTCGCGGTAATGGTGCTGAAAATTGTGGAAGTGGTGAGACTTGGCACGGGTACCGTGGAAATTGGCGAAGATGCCTGTGGAACCAAAGAGCTCGGCGAAGAGAGACCGGTAGAAGACTGTAGAGGCGCAGATGAAAGAGTGGCCGAAGGAAGTCCGGGCGACGGGGTCTTGGTGATGGGTCTCCTGGAGATAGGCTTAGAGCTGATTGGAGATTGCGTCGACAATGGAACTGCCGGGGAGGGCACTTCTGAAGATGGCACTGCTGAAGTAGGTAGCACGGAAGGCGTCACGGAAGGAGTCCCCGAGCTTGGTACAGAGACGGGGATGCTCGAGAAGGAAATCTGCGACGAGACCATCGTCGAAGGGTGGATCGATACTAATGGGGTCGACGAGGGTCTCCGGTGAGGATGATGAGGATGGTGAGGATGATGAGGTCTCACGTGGTGGCCAGAATGGGTTGGCGAGTGGGCAGGAGGAGTCCTGGATGGTGCAACTGGGGAGGAACTGGTTGAGCCGATGGGGCCAGTCGAGCAAACCCGTTCCTGCTCCGGGCCAATGAACTTGGCATTGTCGATTTCCAAAATTCCTCCCTCGGACCAGATCAAGATCACCATCTTATGCGAGCTCGAGGTCGCCGTCAGAGTACCGGAGATGGTCTTCCAGTGGGCCCTGGGCGAGTGTCCTGAGGCTGCACTCGCCAGCAGACGGCCGCCTTCTTCAATGAACAATTCGGCTCTGCCAGATACGGATTTGTAGTCGAAAGACAACGTATATTCTGCGCCAATTGTCAATCCCGTCACGGTCTGTTGTGCTCCCCAGTAGCCAATGGCTGGGCCGATCTTCATGGCGTAGTTCCCATCATCCGAGGAGTCGCTCACGACGAGCGGTAACGAGCAAATTGAGCCGATTTCGCTAGGTACTTGGCCCCAGGGATTGATATCACCAGTCTCGACAGATGGATTGACGAGGAAGTTTCGGGGGATTGTCCGGCAGGTCACATCGGAGCTGGGGTGGAGTGTCGTTGTCGCTACGCTGGACTGTCCTTGAAGCAAAACATGCAGCAGCACGGTAGCCCATGCAGTCTTCATGTTTGGAAGAAAGGGGATAGCCGGAGGGCTATCTATATAATGAGTGTGATAGAAAGAGTGGACGGACGGTGTCCGATAAAAAGAATGGACGGCTGTGAAGCCAAAGAGAAGAAAATGAGAGTATAGTTGGACAGAACGAAGTCGACAAGATCACCGAGTACAGGGTACCATCGTTTATATTATATACCGCATTCTGATTATCCCTTGAGGCTCCCTATGAGCCTCCTGCACGGCAGTCTTATTGGCAGGCCGATTATTTGTGTATTTGAGTTGCGGCTCTCGCTTCGCCTGCCTCTCGCGCAAATGGAAGAACTTAGCGATAGCTTCAACTTTGTCAGACCCCTAAGATTACGAACCAGGAATACTGGCCACGCTACACGAAGTGGACTTCAATAGTCAGGAAATTGTGCACATTAGCGCTCCTTCGGATAATAACGTGGCAGCAGAAAGCGGACCCAAGCGCCTATCATCGTGCGCCCTCGCGTGTTTGTGCCTGACATTTCTCGCGAGGAAGTGGATCTTCCGCGCCGTCAGGAACCCGCCAACGCCACAAGGGTCATGAGCGTCTTAGTGCTGAGCGTCTTAGTGCACTTTGCGCTTGGACCCGACGAGGCTCTCGCATGTCATGTTCAATCGAAATGAGATCTTACCGGTCCCTGTCGAGTCGCAGGATGCATAATGGTCGAGTCATGGGAGTGGACGTCATCTAGGTAATCTCCACAAACCGGGTCCGGTTAAGCATTAGCTCCATGCTATTAATAAGTTTGGTGGCCAAACCTCGAGGGTCCATCAATGGAAGCGCGACTTGACTTTTTACACTTAAAATGTCCTTTATATCGCTAGGAAGGCCTATTCATGTAATGCTACTACCTTCCCTCAAACTATCTACCTCTAATTCTAGCTGCCTTCTCACATCTATATATCTTGAAGCGCACTGTATGGTTCTTATCTGTGTGTAAACAAGCACATACGACCATAGGGTGTGGAGAACAGGGCTTCCCGTCCGCTCAGCCGTACTTAAGCCACACGCCGGCCAGTTAGTAGTATGGTGGGTGACCACATGCGAATCCTGGCTGTTGTATGTTTTTTTGGTCTTTGGTTGTATTTTGACTTCTCTACTCTTTAACTCCTTTGGCCTCTTCACCTGAACGCCCTGAAGAACTACGAAACGGCAGAATATCAACACACTATTATCCAATAACAATTGAAATTGAACCATCTTAAGAAAACAAAAGATCATATACAAGTGCATTCGGGTTCATAAAACTCTTGTTGCAGGCCACTCGTTATCATGCCCTAGTGCCACCCGGTGTTGTCGTGGGCGCCAGCACGGTAGATAGAAAGGCTATAAATCTGCTCTATTTAGTAGACAGATCGTTATCATATGGCCAGTTTTTAACATCGGGAATGTAATTCGCCAGAGTCGAAATGAAGTGTGAGTGATCACTTGGGGCTCCAGAGCCTTCATGGTAAATCTTGCTGGTGGACTTGACATCCTCATCATAATCAATAAAAGGCAAGCTCACCCAAAGCTTACCCGCAGACTTCTTCTGATTTTGCAAGGTCTTAAGAAGATCAGCTGGCTGAGTAGTGATATCCCCACCATTTATCTTCTTATACCACTCGGCACCTTTCGCCATATCGATGGGTTTCAGGCCATAGTCCTTTAAGCTATCCAAGCCTTTAACAGTCTGCCACTTACCATCAAGGAGATTCTGGAAGGACTGAGCCCTAACGAAAAAGTAGCAGTCACCATCCTCACAGACACCATCAAACTGGTCCAGCTTGGCCTTAGAATAATCCTTGGTGAGATCACCGTTGATGTTCTTCGCTTTGACAACGAAGATTTGATCCAACTGCCAGCTACCACTGATAGCAAACACATTGAATTGCTTAGTGATACTGTGGAGGTTCTGGAAATTCTTTCTCCAATTCTGTTGAATGTTGTCGGCAAAAGCACCCCCCTTCAGCAACTTCATCCAGCCATTCGACTCATCAATAGGCCTCTTCGTCAAGGGATCGTTGATAATCTGGTTGGCCCATTTCCAAACCGCGTCCCTTGCGTTATCTTTGATCTTCTCTAGACTAGCTTGCAGCTTAGCAATATCGTGGACCTCCTTTTGAACGATCAAAGCCGCCGCGCTCTGCGCCGGGGCCATAATGGTCCCTTCCAGACTGAGTACACCACCAAGACCGCCTGCAGCATTTGCAAATGTCCCAATGCCAGGGATCCCACCAAGGATTCCAAAGACACCACCTGCAATACTGAAGGCTGAGCTGGGATCATCTTTGCTAATATCGTGGTCGGTGAACTTGGCTGCGATACTGGCGGCATTGCTGATCACTGTTGAGCCGGCGCTATCGATAGCATCTCCCAGGGATTGCGCGAAATACGAGAAACGCTTCATTGCCATTAAATGGAAGTAAGCAACGGGAGTAATTCCATTCCCTTTTGCTCGGCAGTCATGACGGTTGGCCGTAATGTCGCAAGAATAGGTGATTCCAATTTCGCAGTCGATTGAGCCGTAGTTCCGGGTCTGGTCCGCTACGTATCTGATGTAGGGCTTGGACTTGTCTGCATCTCTGCCACCTAGACTGTGTGGCCAGGCATTTCCACTGGTGATACTGTCAGACGAGTTCTTTTGGAGTTTCGCGAGAACACTCTTACAATAGCTCTACCCAATCGTCCATATGAAGTTTGTCCCAGCCCTTTTTATTCATGTTGTCATCGCAGACCCACAGGTCGTCCTTCTCAGCTTTGATATAGTCGGGCACATTTGGAACACCGAGGGCCCCCACGGCTTTGCTCACTTGTCAGCTCTGGTAGAAGAGAGCAGTTGAAGTGAGGAAGACTTACCGAATAAAGCAATGAGCAAAGTGTTGCGCATGGTGAAAAGGGCTTTGCGTTAAATTGAGGCTGCTTCAGTCCGAATGATAGAAAGTTTGTTCGATCCTTTGAAAAGAGAAGGAGGATTTGGTTTGAATAATTCCTTTATCCAAGGCAGGAAGCAGATCTTTATAGTCTTTTCGACTACTGCCAAGAATCTATCGTTGGATATTTCAAAACTGACAACATACTACTACTCCCTTTTTGGCCCCTTCCTGATGTTTACAACCGACTCCACAGGTGACACATGGATATAATGGATATCTTGGCAAAATTCTATGTAAAATTCATACAAGCCTACCCAGTTCCGGAAGTCAAGACTTGATTTACTGGGGCAAGGAAGCCTGGAGCACAGGCCAAGGGGCCGAGCCGCATCCACAATCATGGGGGCCGGGTACTAACGAATAGCTTCGCCCCCTCGACTATTCGCACAGCCATCTCCCCATTTCCCTTGCGCCATTAAGTGTGAGGTGTATCCGATAGGTCCATACCAATAAAGTTCTCAACGATTCACGAACGGCTCTTATTCTAAAGGAAGTGGCGTTTGAGACTCACTACCCGGTATTAGTGAATGTTTCGCCTTATATTGAGTGTCGTCTTCAATCCATAGGAGTTGGTCGATATCATAATAAGCAAGATCCGTTATGCACATTTATTCTTGGATTCAATGTATTCAAGTGTCTAAACAAAGCTAGGGTCCCTTCCTGAAACGAATGCCATCGCCCCAACGCGGCTGAGATGTATGCATATGGGATGTGGGCCAATATGAGGAAACAAGTGTGTCCGCCAGGATCATACCAAACATCCCCGGTCTAATCCGATCCAAAATACCCTAAGGGTGAAATTCTCGACATCTAGAATTCGAAAACACTGCCTTAAGGCCAAGACCTTTGGGCTTGGTGTATGATGGGTCCGTCCGTGGGGTCGGCCCCATGAATCATCCGTTTACTCCACAATAGTAACTCGACAAGCTAAAGGGACATAGTTTCAATGCCATCTAATGTTCAAAGCTCTAGATTTCAGCCCCTTCCTCCCACGGGAAGGACATTAGATTGGCTCCGCGATACGACGCTGCATGCCAAGCCAGACTATATCGAGGGGAGAGAGCCACGGAAGCTGCCTCGCACGTAAAGGGGGGTTTTGGGTAGGTAAACCGAGAACTTCGTATTAGGATTTGAAACGAGGAGAGACCTCTCAAGGAAAAGCCGATGGCTCGCTCAGCTCTACACAACCCCCAGCATCTCAAAATGATCTGCTGTACAGCAAAATTTCTTTCTGTACAATTTCCCGTTTATCTATCACGCCACACAAGGCTTTTAGGCCTCAGGTGGTATGCGTCGTCTGTGGCCGTCATGACTAGACAGTTCTCCAACGAGGAAACTATTGGATGTTTTGGTTGCATACAAGCTTATCTGTTTGTATCTGACTTTTGTTTAGTACAGGATCACTATGTCAAGGTTAGCATGTCTGAGTGGGGCCTTTCTAATCGGATTTGAATATATCCAGTTAAAGACGAAGACTATGGCGATCGACTCTAATGATCATACCCCAAAGTCGCAAAATGATATGATCTTATCCTTGAAAATTATCAACAAGATTTTTACCGGTCATATATTTTTACGTTATTATTGCCTTCGATTTGAAGTAAGAGGGAAACGACAGAGGGATATAAGTAATGTGGAAGGGAAGTAGAAAAGGGTGAGAGCAACGGGTGGCAATTGCCTGAAAGGCAAAGGATATTCATAGTGTCTGCTCCTGCATGGCGAAATCTTTCCCTTGATCAAAATGTACCAAAAAACCTTTTAACGGAGGGCTTCACACCTCTAGAATGGCTGTTGTATGTTTTTATTTTTATTTTTTTGCATTGATCATGACCGGTCTTCTTGACAATCAAAGCGAGAAATTCCTTGCCAGTATTATTTTTGAGCTAGGCCCGGAGGCTTTGTCAAGTCCTTGATTCAAGACCACTACTTCCCTCTACGGCGATACGCTCTTCTTTCTCTTCTTTATGACGTTGCCGGTGTTCATTAGGTCTCGCTCAGCTCCTAAAAGTATTTCTCGACTGGTACTGAAAATCATTTGTTGATCATTACCCTGTAGCTAGCCCGAGAAACATATGATAATTCTAAAGCTTTTTAGAGAAACGGTTTCAAAGACCATTAGAAATATCTCTCAAAACGGCATTAGTCAAAAGGTATCTCCTTGGGCCTTTGTCCCTTGTCGCTAGATTCACACTTGTCAAGGGTGTGAAAACTAACTCAACGAGTTCGTTTGTCGTACCAGTAGCAAGATCCTAGATCGATGCGTAACAAGACACAAGGCAGGATTTTGATTGAAAGAAAGTGGGACATGGAGACAACTGCACGTTTGACTAAAGGGAACGGAATTGGGCGCATCGCATTCGTATGAAAAAGGCCTGGTCGTCAAATCTAGACCAGGGACTGAATGACTTCAATTTGAATGAATATAATGGAAAAGCCTCATTCCACTGTCCTACTGGGGTCGCAAGGAAAAGCGGGCCTTAGAAGATGCCTTCCCTTTGTGTTAACAACGGCAGTTCTTTCAAACCCAAGTTTGCGTCGATGTTACGGGCGATTCCAGTCAAAGAATTTATGTGAAGAGGCCCCAAGAAAGTAAATCGGTCGAGGCTGGAACCTTTTCCAAAGAGAAAAGACCACATTCCCAGTGGAATATGTAAGAAATGACTCGATGATGGCTGATCGAGTGCTTTCTTTGTTTAGATGGGAACTGCCGTGGTGCTCGAAACTCCCTACCCCCTCATCCCCATCAGTTTCACCTTTGTTGGCACATTTCTATAAGTGCCCGCTCCTACTCAAGGTGCTGTCCGCCCTTCTTCTTCTATATCAAATTTCCTGCTTTGTTCATTTCCAGAATTTGACTCTCATCCAACTTCCCACAACTCAAGCTTGTCAAGGTCACTGTCAAAATGCCCAGACAACGTAAAGCACCAGCCAAGAGGCAAAAGCGAAAGGCTTCATCCGACGATGAATCTGAGAGATCTGTTTCCTCGAAGAAGTCGAAGGTCCAGACCCCAGTCGAGACGTCCGACGATGGAGAAGAGCAATCTGATATGGCTGAGCTACACAAGGCACAGGCACAGGTTCTGAACCTATTACCTTCGCTAGGACTCGACCCCTACTCAACCATGTTCTCGAACAAGCTTGACTCGAGCATGCCTGTTGATCTGTCGTCGTTTTCTAACCCAGGTGCCTCTCCGCTCCCTCCGCTTCCGGAAGGACCCAAGCGCCAGGTCAAATGCAGGAAGGCTGAAAATACGGAGGTCGCAGATCCAAAGGGGCTTCTTACGGATCCAACTATAGGCAAAGAGATCAAGCTTGAAGAATTGGATCTCGATGTCTCGTATGTGGACGAGTATAAGTCCGCGGCACCAGCAAGGCCCCAAAGACAGCCAAGATGGCGGCATCAAGGGTCTAAGCCTCTGGTCAACCCGAAGAAATTCCCGACTGGCTGGAATTCCAATGAGCCCGATCTGGATCCTGAGTGAGTTAACCTGACATATTACAAGCTTCATTGGACGAAGGCTAACTGTTCCGGTACAGTGATTTCGAAGCTCAGATCGCTAGGTGCGATGAGAGAATCAAGGACAACATTGTTCCTCATTTCTTTGAGGCAAGGCAGAGAGAGTATCTGGACGTGAAGGAAGCTGTTGAGTGAGTACCACTCTTTTAATTAATCTTCAATTTGCATTTACTGCCTTGGAATGTATCAACATGGATACAATCTTCGACCAGTTTCTCCATTTGAGTGTACTTGCTGATCAGCCAACTCCGTAGGACCTGGATGAAGGATGAGCCTAAAGGTCTCAGTAGGAAAACCTACGAGCGTCTGGATACACTCAAGTTTATTCAAAAAGCCATTTTCCGCCCCCAAAACGATCCTCTCTCTGAGAAGAAAAATGTGATAGCCATTATCAATGCATATCGAACAGGTAAACTTGAGTGGATCTCCGGTCTTGTCACCTACTGGTCGGATGGGAAAAAGCTCTGTGAGCCGCGCCCATTTGACTGGGACGAGTTTGACACTATCAACAAGGCTCATTCTGGCCACAAGTCATTCTGGGTTGAAGGAGTATGTACTCAATTCAAATGCTCGACAATATAAAACTAACATTAGTGTCCAGGTCGGATCAACGGGGGGATCTAGCAGGAATGAGCGGGTGACCATAGACCCTGATCGCTATTGGAAGTACCTAAAATTTGTATGACCTCCCCTTGGAAAATTACCAATTCGCTTCTCTGCCACTAACCATGAAATTTCGTTCAATATAGTACAGATATCACGTACGATTCCCCGGTTATACTTTCTATGCCGAGCTCGAATTCCTTCACGACACCGGGGCAAGTGACATGAGCATCTACGCGGACGATCTCCCAGCGATTATGGGTCCCCAAATTATAAGCTCGCCGTGGCTCAAAGTCGCAGGATACACCAAAATCGTGACTCCAGGCCAAGAGCCAACACCAAACAACACTACTGTCCTTCCAGTGGTTGCCATCGAAGCCACCATGGTAACCGAGAATGAAGATCCGACGAAGGAGAGGCTTCGAATGACGCCTTGGACCCGAGCATGGACAACGGTGAATGTTGGTCGAGCGAACAAGACCCTTGGTGCTCACCGACTCGACGGTCCTTGGTTGCGTCATCGGTTGTATATGGGATCTGCGCCAGATGGTTCTGACTGCGTGCATGTTGCAACTTCAAAGAATGATCTCGACTTGAAGAAAGTCGATTTGAAGAAGACGCCGGGATTGGCGAATGACCCTCCGAGAGTTCCTGCTCCCCGAGGAGCCAAGATGCCTGTGGTTGGAGCTCGTGATCAGATACCGATGCCAGAATTGGGTTCTATCAGGCGAATTGGACGGCCTGTCTTCACCGATCAAATTTCTTTGAAGGAGTGATATTTCTTTTATGTGTATTCCGTTGGTATCAAGGGCTGTAAAATGCTGTTTTGGGGTTATTTGTCTTTGAGTTTCGTTCGCGTTTCGCTTGTTGATCAACGTTGTTGCTATCTATACCCCGGGTATCTCTCGCTTGTCAAACGTGCCTCATAATGATAGCTCCTCCTCAATTCTGTGAAATAAAACCCGGCTGAGTGTCATACCGATATTTTCAATTAAATTGCAAAGGTATAAACCCAGAGATGCTTTCAAAATCATCTGGGAAGACTGTTCAAGGGACATACAGAGAGATTTCGTAAGGGAGAGGCAATAAAACGTATCCTACCAGACATCCATTATCTTTGTATATTAGATGTATATTTTTAGATATTGAGTCGATCACGCGTACTCAATCTTGATTTTCGTATGAGGTGAGCTGACACCTTGTTCATGCTTTTAACGAGATCCTATCCCCGTTAGTTTCACACGACGATTCTCATCCTTGAAAAGCTCCAATAGATATTTTTTTTTTCTTTTTTTAGATCGAAATTACATACTTTCAGAGCAAGATAAAAAGGATTCATGCTATTGAACTCGCCCAGAACTCCCTGGTTCAGCATGCTTTGGTTTTGAGACCTTTGGCTTGCGTAAAGTTTGTAAACAATATGATTATTTCCGGTTGTCGTCCGGAGGAGAGCCATAAAGAAATCCGAGTTTTCTTTAAGTACTCATGTTGTGAGGGCCAGAATAGAAGAATAAACACCATGAAGTCTAGTGGAAAGACGCGTTGACACTTATAGGGGTGTTTCATAAGCTTGAACATCCTACCAAACTTCAACATCGTCTCATCGGGCATGCATTGAATGACAAATCGAGATATACTACTTGAGCAATCGGGAAAATGATTGAAAAAACATTCCAAATAATCTTCAGAAGCAGAGGAGGTTGGAGCGTGTGTGGCTATGCCTTTTTTTCTAGCTCTTGTTTCTAGACTTGTGAAACACCACTGTACATCGGACAAGTTTCATTGGTTCCGGTTATACATCAGTCTTAGTCACGATCAAGACTCGGATTCTCCAGAATCTTACAGTAAAGCTATAACACCATATTCGAAGTCCATTGATCCATCTCATTATCCTCAGACTCGGTTTATCGTTATTTCTTCTCCCTCATACGAGATATAGTTCATCTGCCCATCTAAGGAAGGCGGTGAAGACCGTTTTTCTGCCTGAGGACGGAAGCACATCGCGCATCCAAAACGCTTCGCATGACAAAAGCATCGCGAATTCCCTTATTTTTCAATCTCCTCTAACCCGCCCACCTCGACACCTCCCTTCCTGTTTTTGGATCTCAAACCTGCGTGTCCTTGATTCTATCTTCAACCAACTGCTTGCATCTTCCCTCGACCCACATATCTCTCTTGTTCACGACAGTATCATTTCACGCAGCTCTCCGGCGCGCCCTTTCCGATGTCCCTCTTCGGCAGCGTTGGTGCTGCCACGACCTCCGCGTCGGCAGGCCAGACCAACACTACGGGTGACATCTCCAAGGATGTTGCGCTCAACCAGCCCCCAGAGGACAGCATCTCCGACCTTCGTTTCTCGCCAGCTAGTGAGCATCTAGCTGTCGCATCGTGGGACAAAAAGGTCCGCATCTACGAGATCAACGAGCAGGGTCAGAGCGAAGGAAAGGCTCTATTCGAACATGAGGCTCCCGTGCTTAACTGCTGCTGGTCTCCGGTAAGCTTCATTTCTATTCTTGGAGTGCAGCAAGAAGCGCGTTCATGTCCCCAGGCTAATCTGTGACTCTTTTTCAATTACCAGGACGGAACCAAAGTCGTCGGTGCAGGTGCCGACAAAGCTGCTCGTCTTCTGGACCTCGGTTCCGGTGCGACCACTGCTACCCAAGTTGCTGCCCACGATGCTCCTATCCGCAGCTGCCACATGATTCCCAACCCATCCGTCGGTGGCTCTCCACTTCTCATTACAGGCTCGTGGGACAAGACTGTCAAGTACTGGGACCTGCGACAATCGAACCCTATCGCATCGATCGAGTGCCAGGAGCGTGTGTACACAATGGACGTGAAGAACAAGCTCCTAGTCATCGGTACTGCGGACCGCTACATCAACGTCGTGAACCTCGACACCCCGACGAAATTCTACAAGACCATGCAATCCCCCCTCAAGTGGCAGACGCGGGTAGTCAGCTGCTTCGCCGACGCCTCTGGCTTCGCTGTCGGCAGTATCGAAGGTCGCTGTGCTATTCAGTACGTCGAGGATAAGGATTCCGCGTCCAACTTCTCCTTCAAGTGCCACCGTGAAACTCCCCCAGCCAACCGTGACATCTGCAACATCTACTCCGTCAACTCCATCTGCTTCCACCCCGTCCACGGCACATTTAGCACCGCTGGAAGTGACGGTACCTTCCACTTCTGGGACAAGGACGCCAAGCACCGCCTGAAGGGATACCCAGCTGTTGGCGGGCCCATTTCTAGCACCGCCTTTAACCGCAACGGAAATATCTTCGCCTACGCCGTGAGCTACGACTGGAGCAAGGGCTACTCTGCCAATACCCAACAGTCTCCTAACAAGGTCATGCTCCACCCCGTGGGGCCTGATGAGTGCAAGCCTCGACCCGGTACCCGTAAGCGGTGATCGAGGTAAACAAAGAATCGAGGAGGATGGACGACTGGGATCGAGCCCAGCGAGCATCGCGGCGCGATTGGCGCAACAAGCATGTAATGAACCCCCCCTTTTTTTTTTACCATATCGGCGTGTTTGCTCTTTATTTTACTTTTCTAAAAGAAATCTGCCAATGGGATATTTTTTTGATCCTAGTCGTTTCTGGTTTCTCGCCTGGGCGTCCGCTCCATCATTACTTTCGTATTCCTGGGCTCTGGTTCGAGATATCAACGGAACGAGACTCGAGCCGTGTCAAAGAAAAGAGCTCGAACGCATCCGCAGAAGACCAAGGGAAGCTTTGCGAGGGATCTAGTTCGTATGGGGCGCGGGATTTGAAGTCTACACACTGGGAAGCACAACGGAAGAGCCACCCATTCATACTACAGCAAATAGGATTTAGGTAGATAGATCGAACCATCAATCAAATCAACGAACAGTCAAATGCAAAATGCAACTCCGACGCTTTCTTCCCTAACACCTATTGTCGTGGATTCATGTGTATGATAAACAAAAAGAGAACATGCCAAAATCCAACGTCCAGTATATCAGTATCATTTCCGAAAACCACGTCGCTCATCTAATTCATGACCTTCACAATGTCTGCGCCACGGAAAGTCTTGCACTTGCCGAGGCCCCCCAATTCCCTTTTCTCCTAGCTTGGTCCTTCAAGAGGTGGGAAGGGTGACCTGAGCGACACCATCGGCGATCTTCTCAACCGCCTCGTCATGGGGTCCATCGGTCGTCACGCTGGGCTTCTCGGCACCACCCTTGGCAGTAGCCTCGACTCCGCCAGGGGCCTTGCCCTTCTCCTTCTTCTCCTTCTTCTTGGCCTTGGCAGCGGCTTTCTTAGCGGCAAGCTTAGCAGCGTCCTCGGCCTTCTTGGCACGCTCAGCCTGGGAGCCACCGAAAGCCTCACGCCACTCATCGGCCTTCTTGGGGTCAATGCGCGAGAAGAGGTAGGCCGCCTTGCCAATCTTGTGACCACCCTTCAGGCTGTCGGGCTTCCAGCCATTCTTGAGAGCCTCCAGGGAGGGGATCGTGAGGAAAGGAGCGTTCAACTGCTCCAGGATAGAGTCCGAGGTACCGGGCATGTAGGGAGCGAAGACACTGGCCAGCAGATGGATCAGGTTCAGGACGGAACCGACGACGGCAGCGGCGCGCTCGGGCTCGTTGGCAATCAGGGAGTTGTCCAGACGGTTGGCCTGGATCAGACCGTTACCGGCCTCGGCAAGACGCATGGCGGTATTGACACCGGCACGCAGGTGGACGCTCTCCATCTCCTCGATATACTGCTTCAGGAGACCGCTGACCTCCTCCTCGAAGGGCTTGAAGCTCTCGGGAACGGTGAACTCGGGGATGACACCGCCGAAAGAGGCGTTCACAAGCTTGACAACACGGTTGACAAGGTTACCCAGCTTAGCAAGCAGCTCGCTGTTGTTGGCGTCAACGAAGGAACGCCACTCGAATTGAGTGTCGCCGGTCTCGGGACGGTTCTTCAGCAGGTAGTAACGCCAGACATCAGGGCCGACACCGGTCTCCTTAGCATTCGTTCCGAAGACACCGATACCGCGAGACTTGCTGAACTTGCCGCTCTCGTAGTTCAGATACTCAGTAGCGCTGAGGTGGTGGAGCATAGTCCACTTATCCCGGGTACCAATCTGAGTAGCGGGGAAGATGACACTGTGGAAGGGGACGTTGTCCTTGCCCAGGAACTGGTACAGCTGAACATTCTCCGGGTTGCGCCACCACAGCTCCCAGTCCTTGGTGTAGTTGGCCGTGATGGAGGGATAGCCAATGCATGCCTCGAACCACACGTACAGCACCTTGTTCTCAAAGTCATCAAGAGGCACGGGGACACCCCACTTGAGGTCACGGGTGATACCACGGTCCTTCAGACCCTCCTTCAACCAGGACTCGGTGATGACCCTGGAGTTCTTGGGCCAGTCGCCCTTGCTAATGGCCTCGGAGGACCACTTCTCGACTTCAGGCTGGAGCTTATCGAGCAGCAGGTGAATGTGTTTCGTCTCGCGACGGACCGGGGTGGCTCCGTCGAGCTTGCAGCGGGGATTGATGAGGTCGAAGGGGTCGAGGAGGTGACCACACTTGTCGCACTGGTCACCACGGGCATCATCGTAGTGGCAGCGGGGGCATTCGCCCTCGACATAACGATCAGCCAGGAAGGAGCCGTGCTTCTCACAGAAGGGTTGCTCGGCGGTGCGCTCGTCAAGGAATCCGTTATCATAGAGGCGCTTGAAGATAGTCTGAGAGATCTCGGTGTGCTTTTGAGTAGGGGTGCGGCCGAAGTGATCGAATCCAATGTTGAACCATTTGTAAACCTCCTGGTGGATCTTGTTGTACTTGGCGCAAAGCTCCTCCGGGGTCACCTTCTCTTCTAACGCCTTGGTCTCCGTTGCTGTGCCGTATTCGTCCGTTCCGCAAATGTACAGGGTAGGGTGGCCGCAAGCCTTGTGGTACCTATCGTCCCCATGTGAGTCTTTTGGTCCTTTGAGACATGGGGGGTTGATGGTGCGATTTTGAGTCATACCTCGAGAATACATCCGCACTCAGCACAGAGCCGACGACGTTGCCCAGATGGGGGACATTGTTCACGTAAGGAAGTGCGCTGGTAATGAGGATATTCCGCTCGCCCTCTTTGGGCAGGATTGGGTCTGATGCCATTGTGGTTTGGAGAGCCTGAAAGAGCGTAGATGGAGGGGTTCGGCGGGAAATTCGATAAAAGTGGGCATCTCGTGACATGCCCGCCCCGCATATCAAAATTTATGAGCTCTCTTTGTTTCTTACCCCAAATTTTGACTCATACCTCCCTCGCCCCCTTACATTTTTTTTTTCCTTGTCGCTTATTTCTCCGCAATGGAATCCAGTTTGCTAGATAGCCTTCTCGATATTGAGGAGCAGTTCTATAATGAAGGCTATAATCTTGGTGTTGCCGATGGCGCCGAGGCGGGCTACACCGAAGGCAGCGTCTTCGCTGTCGAGAAGGGCTTCGAGAAATTTGTGGAGATGGGCCGATTGTATGGCAAGGCGCTAGTCTGGGCCCAGCGACTAGCCGAGTCCAACCCCTCGGAGACGCCCGAACAGCCATTGGACCAGTCGGTGGCCAGTGCCGATGCCATCGGCCTCGATCCATCGATCTGCAAAAAGATGGTTTCGCTGCCGGCGCATAGTGCGCGACTGACCAAAAATCTCTCTACCTTGTTGGAGCTTGTTGACCCGGCCTCTCTGGATATGACCAACACGGAAGAAGCTGTCAACGATGCAGACGAACGCCTGAAAGGTGCTGCGATCAAAGCTAAGCTCATCCAACGGGCAATGGGCGAAGGTGAAGAGTCCTTGGATGCTCGACCGGGAATGAAAGAAGGTCAAAAGCCCGGAGATGGAACCGGTAGCATTGAGGATATCAGCTCGCTCAATGTCCGTCACTGAAGTCACACACGTTATCTATCAAACCCATACGACTGCGTCATGCCTACATTGCCGTAATTGGCAAATCCATGCACTAGGACTCGCCAACACCAGGATCTCTCAGACCAGCCGGTGTCTCGATGGCGGCAATAATGGAACCCAAAGCTCTGTTTCGGTTCCGACAACACACAGCTCGGAACACTTCCTGAAGGTCGCCTACTCGCGAAGCAAAGGGACCCTCGCGGAGACCAATATATCGACGAAAGATTGCTTCCACTCCCTCGCTCAACCATTGATATCAAATGTATTCTATGTCAATTCAGCATCAATGCTGGGGATGAGGTGACTTGGCAAAAGGCCGGTGACACTGACGCCAAGATTGGACGACTGAAAGGACCAGCTGGACATGACCCCTCTTGCGCCTTTGACTTTGCGAACGGGATATATCTCCCAGGCAAGGCGATGTGGACTTGGTACATTCAAGCCCACGTCTCTCTATAGCTAAAGCTTCATAAACGCAGCTAGTCATTAGGATCCCAGTGAAACTGGAGATCGAGGCTCTTCGTTGCAAAAATCGTTATTATGTATGAACAAAACCGGTTACATCCCACCTCATAAACCGGTATAACTTTTCAATCTCCATATAATTCTCTCCATGTAAATTTCACGTTTACTCCAAACTGCGCACAGCCATAGCCATAGCACCCTCCTTAGTCTTGTGACCACCAATGAATCCACTGGCATGCACGAAGATCGCACCTTCGGGCAGCTTGGCCAGGCCGTTCTTCTCAGCCTCCGAGGCCAAAACACCGTCCAAATCCTGGTCGCGCACGCCGCGCCACGCCTCGGGGAGCGGCTTGCGGGACTCGAAGCTGCTCTCCGAGACGGACACGCACTGCACACGCCACTTGGAGTCCTCGGCTGCGCTTTCGGGATACAGAACGTAGTAGACCTGGGACTCCGGGCCGGCCGCAGCCTCGCGCTCAAAGTTGTACAGGTGCTCCTTCCAGGGCACGCCACCTTGGGGCAGCACCATGATGCGGCCGGAGGGGTGGGCCTCGGTGCGGGAGGCGTAGGCATTGCGAACGGTGGTGCGGGCGGGCATCCATGAGGTAACGGCGTGGTGGAGCTTGCGCACGAAAACATTACCGATGAGCGTGCTGGCGCGGCCGAAGAGGCTGTCTTCATCCTGGGGCTCGCCAGGAGGGCTGGTCGGATCGGGGTTGTTCATGTCGTTGACAATGGAGGCGAGGGTGACGCCATAGTCCTTGAAGCGCTTCTCCAGCTTGGCAGCGGCTACGGCTGTCTGGTCATAAGCTGAGATTCCGTTGTCATTGGCATCAATGGCCTCGATGAAGTCAGTGTACAGCTTGTTGTACAGCAGCTCGACATCGGCATGGTCCTCCGGCAGAGACATGTGCTGGGCAATGATGGCGCGACCAAAGTGCATGTATACCAGACCAGCGGAAGACAGCTTGGTGTTGTGCTTGGGGAAGACGGTGTCGAAGGTGCGCTGGTGGTGATCATAGCGGTTGATGGCGGCATCGTAAACGCCACCCACGTCCACCACGGTGTGGCATGTCTCCAGCTGGGCCGGGTCACGGGTGCGAACGAGGGGAGAAGAGGCGTAGGTGGGCAGAAGGCGCAAGAGGTAAACAGCCAAGGCCTCGTCGGCGTGGAAGTGGCCGCTAGGATACCAGGTTAGAGGCGGAACCGAATATCTTGGGATTGTAGGGCGAGATTGCGAACCTGTGAGTGCCAATCAAGGGCGAAGAAGTCTTGATCTTCTTGTTTGCTGTTTGTTCGGCCATTTTGAATAGTTGGCGCAGACGTAACATCCACGAGAAGATAATATCAAATGAGAGAGCAGCAGCTAATGAAGCTCTTATGATTTGCTCTGCTCTGGCTGGCTGCCCGCTCTTATCGGCGCCATATCGGGAAAGTAGGGCTGGTGACCAGGGCCTAGCCAAGTCACCTGATGGAGCTTTGAAGCTTTTAAGCTTAACCGGCTTCGGCAACGTGGATGTCACTGGTTGTCATAGTATCAAATAATTAACAGTTAGTTGTATCTATTTTGTTATTTTTGCAAAACGGCTGATTGTGGACAGTGGTTGTGAGGACAACAATGCCTTGGTTGGGGAGTCTAGACTCTTCATTTCAATATATAGTTACATCAAGGACTATGCTCAACCCATTTCGGTCCTAAGGGCTTGGTACTTTAATCAGCTATCGGCACTCCCCTCCGTTATGGCGTTATCGACTTGACGCCATCACAATGGATGATTTACTTAAGTTGTATAGTTATTGAACGGATCAATTTAGGTCATTACGGGCCTCATAAATCTCTGAGCATAGAGTAAATATAGTCAGGAAATGCAGTATCCCCACAGTAATTAGCAGCCACGTAATAATAATACCTCCGACCCTGGGGAGCAAAGCTCATCGCAATACGGTGCTTTGACCGCCAGTCTTGCCCCTTCTGGCCCTTCTGGGCCCTTAGCTTGATTGCAGAAAACACAAAACTCATAAGTCGGCGTGTGTTGGAAAATTAAAGAAGAACCAAAAAGTCTCCCTTTCACTTATGCACAGTGACTACCTGCCGCAGAGTTAATTTGTATACCTATCAGCTTTCCCAAACTATACGAGAAACTCTCCCATCGATCGACCATCCCACCGCCTGCAGCAAGCAACCACTCATTTCTCGGTGTGACTCTCTCCAGAAAACCAAGAACCCCAAAGCGCAAGGCCCCTACTCTTGCATCGCTGGCCCCCCCCCCCCCAGTTTAGCGGGCCCACGTGAAAGGGCGATAAGCTCGAGAAGAGAAAAAGAAAAACAGTCGTGTGCCTTCCCACCCCTCCTCTCTTTCAACCTCCCCCTTCCTCTTCGTCATCCTCCTCTCATCATCTCCAACCTCGACCACTCTCCATCCCGACGCGCGCTGCGCGTCTCCCACTACTCCCGATGTGGCTCTTTCGCGTCTTCTCGTCGGCCGTCTTCCTCACCGTGGTCGTCTCCTCGATTCCGCTGGCCTTCGATGTAGGCGGCAAAGTATGCGGTCTGGCCTTTTCGCTCTCTCTCGCCACGTTCTACTTCCTCTTCTCGCTGTTGAAGGTCTCCACTCCCGACCGCTCTTGGTTCCGTTCCTCTCTGGTCGTCGTGGTCAGCTCCACACAATGGATCCTGATCCCGATTCTGTTGATCTGGTCTTTGAACCGCTTCTCGGTCGATGCGGACAGTAGCGGTGGATGGGTTGAGCGCACTTTCACAGGACAGAGGGCATCGGACAGTTCAATTCAGGAGTGGCTCTTTGGTCGAGATGGCTTGGTGGAGACGGTGACCCTGGGCAATTGGGATAGACTGCTGCGCTGGTCCACCCCCGTGTTCCAGCTTGCGGAGGGGTTCTGTAGCTTGCTGGTTATCCAGGCTGCTGGCCAGATTACGCGTTGGCTGGTGAATCGAGGTGGGCGAAGTGACAGCTGGATGGTATGTCTTCCCTTCTTGGGCCCCCTCTCCTGCGATGCGATCACTAACTTTGATGAAAAGATTGGCCTTCTCGTTCTCTCTGCGACCGTCATTTCCAGCTCCGTCTACTTCCTCTGGCGTGTCCTTCAGTTCCCTGAAATTTCCAATGTCGACGCGGCCCTGATCGGTGTCTCTATCACATGCGCGGTCATTTTGTGCGCGTGGGGTATTGGCAGTGGACGTGGAAACCCCGTGGAGAGCTCTCTGCTCTTCGCCTACACCGTCCTCTGTATCTACCAGATCTTCACGGACTACCAGCCCTCGTATCCGGTCGAGCAAGCTCCTTCTCCTTCGCAGGCGGGTGACTTCCCTCCACTTCCACCGATCATCATGGCATCGTACACCACCCTCATGCATGCGTTATCTCTGTTACCTTCGATCATCCACGCCGCTTTCAACGTCATCACCGCGGTCTTCAGTGCCGTTACCCCGTCAGTTCTGATTTCTCTCGCGTATCGGTTACTCGTGTTGTACGCGTCAACGCGGATCATTCCCGCCGTGCGGGAATCCGGCGCTCGAGCGCTCTCGCAGGAGGCCTCTCTGGACGATTCCGACGCGGCTGGCCAAGTTTTGGGCTTCCTGAGCTATTTCGCCCCGTCTATTCTCATCGCTGTTTACACTAGCCTGCTGATGCAGCACTTCGCGTCTGCATCGCAAGCTATGGGCGGCAGTGGTGAGTGGTGGAGCAGCCAAGGAGGCGGTGGGGGCAATCTTTGGAGATGGATCAACCTTGCCTGTACTATGGGTCTTTATGCGGTTGAGCTTTGGCTCGGAGAGCATGACGATCTCGACAATGGTCTGGCCGGGCATTGGAAAACTGATTGAGTTCAGTATCCCGATGGAGCTCGATCGGACCGTGCATTCTGAGATTTCCACTCTATCTTCTAGAAGATCTTAAAATGTTCCGATCGCCTTTCCATCATCACATTGTGTTCTACGACCAAGAGGCCAATTTCCAAATCTGGAACAGTGGGCGCGATCCCTTGTTTCAAGGTTATGTCTTCCGGCCCCTACCGCACTACCACAGGCATCAATATCATCGGGGGGGGGACTCTCCAGTCTAGTCGTCCCATGATCGGTATGTCTTGACAAATCACAACCGTATGGGGCCACCAAAACTTGCTGCCATGTGGTGTCCGGTCCGATTCCAAATAGAGATTCTCTCTTTATTCTCTATCCCCACATCCTCATGCCCAAGCCCCCCGTCAGACAATACACTCGCGCTTGGACCATTCCTCTTTTGGGGCTACTGCCTGCCGCTAAAGCGATCTCGTCCTCGCGCGCAAGTATAAGTCTTTACCCTTGCTTCCCAATCCTGGAAGTTTTTACCTCCACAAGATCACCGTATCCCGAGTACCTTGCCTCTATTCGATTCCCTAGCCCCAGGATTGTGTTTCTAGCGTCCACCCCCAGTCTCCTTGGCAGCCTTGCCTGTAACTGTACTACCGCAGGTGCTAGCTACCCTTGCAATCCTTCACCACATCCCTCTCATGCCCTTCCATGATACCAAATGCAATGTTCTTTACTATGTCTTTACATTCTTGTCATGTCTTCTCCCTACCACGTGTTTGACCTCTTTTATACCCTCTGTCGCCCGTGATCTTTCCCTGGCTCTGCTCTCGTTCCTTTAATGCAAGCTTGCTCCGTCTCCTTCTGCCTCCTTTCCCAGTAACATGTCCAACACTTCTCCGCTGGCCCGCGGCTGTTCATTTCTGTACATACTTTACCTTTTTGGTGGGTGTTTTCGGGATTCTTTCTTATTTCTCTTCGTCCAGGCTCAAATTGGAGGTTGGTGTGGGGCACGTAATAGAGAGACCCTTGTTCTTTGCGAAGCAACCCCCGAGGTTTCACCTTTAGGCTCAGGCTATGGAGGTTTGCTTTTTTCTCGAGGTTCGGTTCCCGTTTATACTTGGCTGTGTTGGAATGGGGAGTCATAGAGCGGACGTGACTATCATCAAATAGCAACAAAAACACTTTATATAAAATGGTACATTTACATGAGATGCTACACTATTTGGGGAGAACAATAACGAGAGAAGAAAATGAGATGAAAAAAGTGAGATAAGAAAATGAGCCCAGCTGAGGATAAGAAAAGCGTTATGATATGCAAATTGTTTAAAAGAGAAGATCGGAGATCAGAATGATTGTAAAACTAACACAGGTGAAGATGAAGATGAAGATGGAATTCGCATAAATTCGAGTATGGACAGGTTGTAGAAAGTAGAACGCAAAAGCACTTGAATTGATGCCCGGACACTCGGGGGGATTGCGGTTGTCGGACAAAGATACTCTTCGAGTTATGGAGTTGACTCTGGATGGTGGAATCGATCTCGATTGTGAGGATCCCAGCAAGGAGAACCCAGTCCGTCGACATGCCATGCCCAGCTCTCATCAATGTCCCCCCTCTCTCTCTCTACCTTGTATTCTCCCTTCCTTTCCGTCTCGAGGATGTCTTTTTTCAAGGTAAATTTTCAGTTGTTTTTTTTTTTCATCCTTTCCATCTGTACAACGCTTGGCCTGTCCTGCAGTGCGCCTCATCACCAAAGAAAAAAAAAAATGAAACCTAACATTCCCACAGCGCCAGGCTTTTGAACCCGAAAAAACAAGAAAAACATAGTAAGAGATCGCAGATCGCAGATCCAGAACGAACCCTCTCAATCCCTCCCATACCCAACCGGATAACAATGTGGGAAAGCACAACAGCAAAGACAAAAAGGGTACCAAATAAGCCATGCAATGTAAATGCTCCATCAGGAACAAAGTATCAAGTCTCAAGTCTAAGCGGAGGTTTCCACCCCGATCCAAAACTCAGACAACACAACACCTCCCATTCCCCTCGATCACTGGCGGATGGGGACACCTTCCCTAGCAGCGGGAGGGCTCACGGCAGGCTCCTTGCCCTCGTTGCTACCACCGGCACCGTCATCATCATCCAGACCCGAGCCCTCACTGAGACTCGAACCGCGCTGCAGATAACTACCCTCTTTCACGGGTGAGCGGCTCTGGAAGCCGATGGAGCCCGGGTGTCCGCTGATACTGCCGGGAATCGCTTGGCCGATGCCTGCGGTGCTACCTCCACTGACGGCGCCCGGGTTCGCGGCTCCTGGTGAGGTCGCGGTGAGATGGGGGATGTTCTCCGGGACCGGGTGGCGGGAGCCGATGCTGGTGACGCCGACGTCCGAGGCTTTGCCGGCTTTGCTGAGGGCGTAGTCGCCCGAGTCGAAGTATTTGCGCTCCTGTAGGGTGGAGAAGGAAAAGGGATGATTAGTTTGGGCTGGTTGGTTGGGCTGGTGTCGTTCAGGAGTGGATGTGGGTTCGATGGTGGCTGAGGTGAAGGTGGTTGGGTACGATTGGAGAGGGCCCGACTGGAACGTACCTTGAGCTTGTTCTGGAGGAGGTCTTTCTTGGTGGGCATCTTGCCGTACAGGCGCAGCAGACGCTGCTCCTCGGGGCTCATCGACTGCGGAAGAATTGTCAGTGGGAGTCGGGAGAGGTTTGGAGGGTTAGGCGTGGACTCACGCTGATGTCGACTTTGTTCTGCTGGTGGGGATTCATGGTGGACGGGGGTTGTGGGAGTGAAGAGTGCCACAAAGCGGGAGGAACAGAGCTAATGGGGGGATTCTCTCTCGGTTGATATGAGCAAATGCCGAAAGTGGGAGTGGATGGGAAAGCAGAGGCAAGCTAGAGAAGGTGGGAAGAAGAGTTGGAAGGTGGATGAAAGTGAGTTTTGGAGACGGAAATCCAAAAGAGTCGGGGGACTCAATCGATAAACGCGGGGCTTCGTCCACTCGCAAATCAAAAGTCCACCAGAGTATATCCGGTACTCGTCTCGTACACTCGGTACTGTACTTTATTTTACTAGGAACTTGAACTTCCGTTTACCCTATGTTTCATCTTCTGGTCCTGAGGATGATCATAATCATCCCTCTATTAGACCCGTCTACTGGCGAACATCCTCGACGAGCAACCCACTCGTACGTCATCAAGGAGACCGTGACGAACATGGCAGAAGCAGCAGCAGCAATGTAGCTATACCTCCAATCGTCTTCGGATCTCGTGGTTCAGTATTAACTTTGAGAACCTAATTCATACAGTCAAATGATATTTATTCGTTTTAGTTCCCCCTCCAGTCATGCGGGCCAACTCCGAACGCAAAAAGTCGCCGCATCCGCACATTTTTGGGGCCCGACGGGCACTCCAACCGAATGACGGCAAAGAGGCAAATTAGGTTCTGATCATTGAATGGTGTCCCTTGAAGCCAAGATGATTAGCGTAGGAGTGTATGTAACATGCAGTTTGGGGTATTTTCAGTGTAAAGCTTAGAATAGCAGAGTAGAGAATAAGGGATCATCAAGAGTATGAAGTCCTCCCCCCGATCCTCCAGTTGATCCACGGGGCGCCGCCAAACTCTGCTGCGCTTCCGCTTCTTCAACTCGACGACGAACTTTCCCCCCACTCCGACATATTCCCCCCCTCCAGGTTCAACATAGGTTTCTCATCATGACCGATCAAAAGACCCAGCAGCCCAAGGCCTTTGTGGTTGAGCACCTGGATCCCGAACTGGGGCCATGGTCCGCCTTGGAATACGCTGCCATTGCCCGTGAATCCCATGCGAGCGGCGCTCGCTTCTTGCTCAGTTCGGTGCCCGCCGAGCTGCAGTTGCCCGCCGATCTGGCTGCTACCAAGGGCTTGGAGGTTGAGCAGCGCAGTGTCGAGGAGATTTTTGCGGACCGTAAGGACAAGGTCTGTCTGTTGGATCCTGCCGCCACGACGGAGTTGAACCCGGACGATGGCGATATCTTTGAGGTCTTTTTGTTTGGTGGTATTCTCGGTATGAAGCACTCTTATCATCTCTGTCTGATAATGCCCCATTGGGTGGTCAAGTTTTCGGACCCCTCCATTTGTTGCGCGGGGGGACTTGATGGAATTTGGGCTAACGCGGCATACTTGATTTCTGTGGGCATCCAGGTGATGATCCGCCTCGCGGTATGTATATCATGATCTATATTATCCTCAATCACTGGATCGCACATGAGCGCATCAGCGAAATAGGTTCGAATACTAATCTTTCGGTAGATCGCACTTCCGAACTACGTAAGAAGGGCTACATCGGTCGTCGCCTCGGGCCCAAGCAGATGACGACTGATACCGCCGTGCGGGTGACACGCATGGTGGTCCATGAACGAGGTTGGCTATTCTCCTCGACCTGAAATTCGGCTGAACTATAGAAGCAATGGCTAACTATTCACCCCGCTTCGCGCGCTCGTGCAGTGCCCCTCGAGAAGATTCCATACGTGGATTACCCCGAGATTTTGATCAATGAGCACGAGCGGACCGAGATGCCGTTCCGGTACGTGACAGATGCCCAGGGCGAGCCTATCATGCCCGATGTAAGTGATCCCTCTGCAACCAAATACGTTACTCTCCAGAGTGGCTCGTTAGCTCACCCGGGTTCTTCAGGGGATGGTGGATCTGATTAAGAACGATGCCGACAAGGGCGTCGGTGATCTTTTCTGAGAAGGGACAGGCTCCACGTCTTCACACCAAAAAAACACGATTACCCTCTAGGTCAAAACGCCGCGCGGTTTCAGATGATGATCCCGATCATACTTATCCTATTTCTGGAATTATGATTGTTCCGTGCTTCTTATAGGAAGTTTCACTATCTTGGCCTCCTACATTGCTGGCCATAATTCTGTGCTAAGTTAAACTACTGGGTGGACTCTTGCATTTCCGACCAAGGGGGAAAGATCGAGACACTTCGAAACCACGGATTGTAGCGGCCGTAAATAGATGTCAATAGGAAAAATTAACATTCCTTCTGCCAATCATCAATGAGTTTCTTTGTGAGCTAGCTTCACTAGCTTGCGACTCCTATTCTTCCTGCTAATCATCGGTCGGTGGCGCAAGTTATAGAACTACTAAATAGGCAACGGGCCACTCGAGCGTTTGTATCGTTTGTACTGGTACTGGACAGTATAAAACACTTCTTGTATAGTATAGATACAGGTACGCAGGGCAATTTGTGCGCAGTGGACCTGCTGTAATTTATTTGTAATACTCATACCATACATACCGCCGCGCCGAGTCGAGGCCACGCCAGCAGCTCGTGCCGTCATGGGGATTCTTCTTTGACTCGCGCATTTTCGGAGGGTCCAGCGACCAACCCTCTGGTTTCTCTTTTCTTTCGTTTCGAAGCTCTGGAGAGCTTCTATCATCACTTCCCTTCTCCGACTCCTGCTCTCCGTGGGACTCGTCCTCTAGTTCAGTCCGGCTTCCAATGGTCGTTTAAGCCACGCCTATCCGTGGCGGACCTGTCTGACCGGCTCTCAAACGTGACCAACACCGACACGTTTCGTCACATTTCTCTGTTCGCCTCTTCGCCGCAGAGCTGTTGAATATATCTATTCCCTTCCATCCTATCCAACACTCGCTCAAAGAAGGGCGTCGCCCTCGCCATGCTCTCATGGTCCCTATCCCTTCTGCTAGCCCCGGCGCTAGCAGCAGCCAACTCCGCGGCTGACTATTATGTTCATTCGTTGCCCGGCGCTCCAGAGGGCCCCTTATTGAAGATGCACGCTGGGTGAGTTTATGCGACGAACTGGACAATTCGTGGAGGCGCCCCCCACCCCCAAAATTAGAGCACTGGCTGATAACTCGGATTCTGGCTAGACACATCGAGGTGGACCCCGATAACAATGGCAACTTGTTCTTTTGGCATTATCAGAATCGTCATATTGCGAACCGACAAAGGACCGTTATTTGGTTGAATGGCGGCCCCGGATGTAGCTCGATGGATGGCGCCTTGATGGAGGTGGGACCCTACCGACTCAAGGATGACCATACATTGGAATACAACAAGGGCTCGTGGGACGAGTTTGCCAACTTGCTGTTCGTCGATCAGCCGGTTGGTACGGGGTTCAGCTATGTGAATACGGATAGCTATATTCATGAGCTGGACGAGATGTCGGCCCAGTTTATGATCTTCTTGGAGAAGTTCTTCCAGCTGTTCCCGGAGTATGAGAGAGATGATGTGAGTGTCGCGTGCCTATCCTTTGAACTCTTTAGTTTTCGACGATTGTAGTGCTGACAGGTTTGTAGCTCTACCTTGCCGGTGAATCTTACGCTGGCATGCATATCCCGCACATCGCTACCGCTATCCAAGCGCGCAACAAGGCCGCTGAGAAAGAAGGAAAGACGAAATGGCCATTGAAGGGGCTGCTGATTGGCAATGGCTGGATCTCCCCCTATGACCAGTCCCCCGCCTATTTCGAGTTCGCTCAACGTATGGGCTTGATCAAGGAGGGAACTGAGTCCTACCGCCAGGTCGAGTCTCTGAACTCGGTCTGTCTGGCTGCACTGGAGGACCCGCGGAGCAAGGATATGGTCAACATTCGCCAGTGTGAGGATGTTTTGCAGGGACTGACCAGACTGACCACTAAGGATGGCAAATGTGTCAATACCTACGACATTCGCCTACAAGATACATACCCCGAGTGCGGTATGAATTGGCCCCCAGACTTGGTCAATATCACACCTTACCTTCGTCGCCAGGACGTGAGACAAGCCTTGAATGTGAACCCTGCCAAAACGGCTGGCTGGATGGAGTGTAATTCTGCTGTCAGCTCGACATTCCTGGCCTCCCATTCGACCCCCGGCGTCAAGCTGCTCCCCGCCTTGCTCGAATCGGACATCAATATCCTCCTGTTCAGCGGTGACCAGGATCTGATCTGCAACCATCTCGGCACAGAGACCCTGATCCACAACATGAAGTGGAAGGGTGCCACTGGGTTCGAAACGGACCCGGGCGTCTGGGCCCCACGCCATGACTGGACCTTCGAGGGCGAGCCTGCCGGTATTTACCAGTACGCCCGTAACTTGACCTACGTGCTATTCTACAACTCCAGCCACATGGTCCCCTTCGACCAGCCCCGTCAGACCCGCGACATGCTAGATCGCTTTATGAGAGTCGACATCGCCAGCATCGGTGGCCGCCCCGCTGACTCGCGCATCGACGGAGAAAAGCTACCCCAGACGTCGGTTGGCGGTCACCCTAACAGCACCGCCGCCGAGGAACAGGCGAATAAGCAACTGAAGGAGACGGAACTCCACGCCTACACTAAGTCCGGCGAGGCTATCCTCATCGTTGTCATCATCGGTGTTACTGTCTGGGGCTTCTTCATCTGGCGTTCTCGTCGTTCCCACCGTGGTTACCGTGGCGTCAAGAACCCCGACATTCCAGGTGGATCCGTTCTCGACCGCTTCCATAATAAGCGGTCAACTACAGATGTCGAAGCTGGTGACTTTGATGAGTCGGAGCTGGATACTTTGCACTCTCCCGGCCTCGGCCGTGAGCATCATGTGGTTGGGGACGATTGGGATTTGAGTGGAGATGAGGATGAGTATGAGGAGCATCGACCGACTGGGAAACCTGGTGATCACCGCCAGCCATCGGCATCATCATCGTAATGATATCGGAACTCTGCATCTTTTGGCGCGGTGGGTGGGGGGTTTGGTTTCCCGGTTGCCTCATTCCGTGGGGTGTCTTATTTTCTTTTTTTTCCCCGGGATTGATTGCGTGCATCCGTGTAAAGTTGGGCGTATAAAATCAAGCATCTCTCATAGATTCAATATATTCAGCCAACGAATGTGTCTCCTTCGCCGGATTACTGATAAAAACTACCTCTCCTTCTTGAGGCATCTCGACATCGCCACTGTTAAAACTACAATGACCAATTGAACCTTGTACAGGCTCAGCTCTCCTGACATATCTTTTTCTATGGCGTTACAATCGAGGAAGATGTATGCGTCCAGATCTTGCTCTCTTCAATATTGAATCTCTTATACAACGACCTGTATCTTCCTTTCCTAGCTTCTAATGTGATGTAAATTGTGTGCATTTAAAAACGAAACTTCTAGCTGTATTCTGACACATTGATTTTTCACTGGCTGTCTACATGTAATAACATCTCAAAAGTCCGGCTTTCCCTGGGTATACCCTTGCTGCCCGATATGTATTTTCAATAGACATTATATCACATCATGTCATTTTGATTCCCATGCATATACTTCACCGCCGGAGCGTCCATACCTTCACGCTACCATCGTCTGCAGTCGTCACAAGAACCTCTTCCTCCTGGCCATCCGCAGATCCACGATCCGCTCGCTTCGCCCAGGCAGCATGGTTAATCTCATAGATGCCATGGGCGCCATCAACCACCGCGATAATAGACCACTCCGTCTTGACCGGCAGCTTCTGTGTGGTTTCAGTGTCCATAGCATCCACATCGGGCGCTGGGGCCTTGACGAGCCGCTCCTCGTACAGCACAATCCGTCCATCGGCACCCACTGACGCGACGAGTCCACTTCGTCGACTCCACGCAACTGCGTACACGGCCAACTCGTGTGCATGCGGCAGCACCGCATCCTCTTCCCATGTCTCGTCGGATCCGGTGGGCCGTATGATACTCGGTATTCCGGTCGCTGCAGACGAGTTCATACCAGGCGCTCCGCTTTCTTTGGGTACCCGGCGCCAGATACGCACAGTCCGGTCATCCGAGCAGGATATCAAACGAGGACCAGACAATGCGCGCTGCTCGCGCCACTGGCTGACCAGCTCCGCGCTGTCATCCGGTGAAGAGGAAGCAGTCGACGGCAAATTGTCCACATTCTCCCAGTCCAGGAACCAAACCGTGCCGCCGTGCGCTTTGATGCACGCCACCTGGCCCCAATCATCCAGATCCTCGCGCCAGACTCTGATCGTATCGTCGTAGCCTCCACTCGCAAGACACTCCTCCGCGGGATGCCACGCAACACACTTTACATCACCGCCATGCTCTTGCATCACAGCCACCGTCTCAAAGTTGTTATCGCCGTCGTCCAGATCCTCCCAGATCCAGATTGACTTGTCCCGCGCACACGTCGCCAGCAACATCCCCGACGCCGACCACGAGACGGATTTCACCTCGCTGTCGTGTCCATCCAACAACACCGCAAACCGCCATTCTTCGTCTTCCTCGTCATTCCCGCCGGCATTGCCATTGGATGTCAACGCAGTGTCCCCGTCCACATCGGCATTGGCCCCGGTACCACCCCATCCCGCGCTGCCGCCTTCCGCCCGCCCATAGCTGTCCCATCGTCGCCAGACGCCGACTGTGGCGTCGAAGGAGCCCGTTGCGAGCACACTTTCGCCTTGCACGTGAGGCTTCCAGGCGGCAGTGCGGACGCTGCGCTTATGACCGCCTGTAATTGTGGAAAGGAGCTTGAAGTTGGTGAGCGAGTATACTCGCACGGTTTTGTCGGAGCTGCAGGTCGCGACAATGGGGAGGGTGGGGTGCGGGGCCGTGAGCCATGCTCGTTCGAGGGAGGGTGGTGTGAGGTCTGAGAGGAGGCTGAGGACTGGCTTAGTGGCCATGGTCGGTCTTTCGGAGATGCAGGAGAGGTATTCGCTCCTGCTTGGGGTGGTGGTGGAGAGGGGAATTTGAGGTGAGGGTGGTCGGGTTAAGGATGTGGATGTGGGGTGGAAGAAGGTTGATAAGATAGCGGATATGCTTAGTTATATCATTATCGAGTCTACAAGTTACGTGGAAAACAAGGTCATTCCAACGTAAATCAATAGGTTCAAATTGAATCTGTTGCATCTGTCCAAACTCCTGAACCCAAAGTCCCGGTCTCAAAGCATAATCAATTGATCCAGTCCCATCCCAATCCTGAAGCCAGCCCTGCCAATCTGCCCATATTGCAAGCCTCCCAAGCAAAACAGATCAAATGCAATTGCGAGCAGTACGAAAGAAATAAACAGAACGTAACACTACCACTGGCAATGAAAACGAGAGACCCAATTGAACCCCAAAGTCATGATATAATGATATAATTAGGATGCCTCAAAAAAAACGACATTCACTGTGGGGGGATGGCTTCTTCACGGAGACGCTCATATACGCTGTTATGGCAGAGCCAGTCGACCTCGCGTACTTTCTCCAGCTCATCGACCAACTTGCCGACTTCACTGACAAACTCCGGCATACCCGCCGCGGCGAGGCTCTGACTTGCGGTCGTAGTGGCCCGAACTCGCTCGGAGGCGCTTGATGCACTCAGGCGAGAGAGGACATGGCTTCGCAGACGGGAGAGAATGAGCTTGGCCACTGGGTCGGAGAAGCTCAGTGCGGAAGGCCCGTTGGTAGAGGATTCGGCGGTTGACGGCTCAGAAGATGCATCCGCACGAACCTGCACGGCAGGCTGGATTGCGGCGGAAGAACTTGCGGTAGCGACAGGTGTAAGAACACGTCTGATTGTGGCAGCAAGCTGGGCACTCGTGGCCGGTGGCATGGGATGCGTCGACTCGAGAATTGAATGCACTCGCTCTGCGCTAATTTCATTGAAGTTCAAGGACAGAATCCGATCAGCCTCGGGCTTCCACTGAGACCGTGCATCCCGCTTCAGCAAATTCTTCGCCGTCAGCAAAATAGACGCGGTTGCCACGATCTGGAACGCTTTCGCGTGTAGCCGCTCCAATCGCTGCTGGTCAAGCGCCAGCGTCTCCGGGATCAGATCCTCAGAGACTATAGCGTTGCTCAGGGCTAGGTCCACAAGACCGTGTGCATATATTCGTGACGCAGGAGGGCGAGGCTCTCCGTGGATATTCTCCGGGTCTCGCTTCTTCATTTCGTCGACAATTATCTTTCGATTGGTGCGCCAGAAACGTCTGGTCTTCCCAAGTGTGATCGTACCATCTGTAACACCCTTATCAAAGGTTCGCTGTTCATAACCAGGCGCCTCCTGAATAAGCTGTGGCGCGGCGACCTGGATCATGAAATTCGTGTGATCCAGCGACAACAGGTCAATTATACTCATTAGTCTCGCCAGTCGGTCGATGGCGTCGCCAGAGGTATCCTCGGCGAATGCTTTGACGACTGGGTCTCGATATGGCGCACAGAGGCGAGGCAGAATGTTGTTCATAAAGCTGAAGAAATTCTCATAAGAGAAGGAGCCCGCCTTGCACTGGCTCTCAACCAGTTTCGGGTCCAACACTTCGCTAATAAGGACGTAAAGGGAGTTGCCGGGTTGAAGCGAGCGTAGTAAACGGTCTTGAATCACAGTGGCCATGGCAACAGTCCAGCCAGTGCCATTCCCTGCTTCCACATCCTGTCTCATCTGTTCGCACATATGCTCCATAATTTGCCGTCTAGGATCGGTGTATGATGCCTCTTCTATCTTGTATTCTTTATTGAGCAGAAGCTCGTGTACCAAAACCCGATTCTCGGGAAGGGCAGTAAGAATCTTGGTAAATCGTTCATGTGGAGACGCACGCTGCTTATCCAGCTCTTGGAGAACGGCGACATCCACATTATTAAAAGATTCGCTCATGGGGGAGGTGACACTCTCGGTCAAGATTTCCGTCGAGGAAGCTGCCGCTGCCTCGGTAGAACGAGGAATGGCCTGCTTGGAAGCAAAGCGTTTCTTCTCTCGCTTGGCTTTCCTGAGAGACTGTCGGATCATCCCCATGGCTTTTTCCGAACCAGCAAGCCGCTTAAGTCGGGCCAGGAGAAGGATCTGGTTTTGCCGAATGCCCTGACGATAATCATCAGCTGCACCACCGGCTTCGTCGTCTTTCACTGTCTGCCAGATAAGTTCTAGCTCGACGAATTGCGCAAGCATGATTTCAATCAATACAGTCGAATCATGAGACTTCCATGCATGAAACGCTGAGAAAAACACGTTATGCGACTCGCACAAAGACTGGAGATCCGCAGTTATTACGGTTGGAGAACAGCAGCCAGACGAAAGCAACGCAGTGACTTGGTCGAATGCCACCAGGAGCTCACGCGCCTTGTTGATCAAGTCCTGCTCCTGTTCTCCATCACCGCTCAGAACCTCAGTCGGGTGGGTGACAATCAGGTAGCTGCTGAGAAAGGTTCGCACTGCGCCTCGCTCACCCATCACCCCACCTTCCATGTCCTGTAGTCCGCACAGGCGGAGGACCTTGGTCATGGTATCCAGCACGGCCTTATTGGAGAGAAGGGCTCCCACCTTCTCAAATGACATTTCGCGAACTTGGCTGACTGATAGATTCAGTGAGCGGAATTCTTGCATCACCGCCTTTGCGTGGTGTGTTCTCCAGACTCGCTGAATCTTGCGAGCAGCAGCGTCCTGCGTCAGAGACTTGGTGACCGCTCGGGCCATTTTCTTCTCCTCCGCAGCCGGCAAGCTGCTTGTACGCTGGCGTCGATGAGTCTGCTGGTAAAGTACTCGTCGCTTCTCTGCCTCTGCAAATTTCTCGGCCATTTCAAGCCTGAGACGTGCGTGTTCCGCAGCCTGTTTCTCCCGATGGTCCTCGGCCTTCTTCTTGGCTCGCTTGACTTGGTCCTCGCACTTGGCCGCGATATCAGCCAGCAGACGCTCCCGGGCTTGTTGAGCTGCCAAAGCGCGCTCTTCGCTATGGAGGTTTCTAGTTGCCGCCTTTGCCAGGGCGGCGCGCAGCCGCACCTTTTCGGCGTGCAGTGCGCGATCGGCTAGACGGGCTTTGCGGGTCTCGAGGATAGAGGTGCGCCGGAGATGTTGGGCAATATGATCTGCACTCGTGGAGCCATTGGAAGATGCGTTGGAGTGATGCGAATGCAGCGAAGAAACAGAACTGCGTCGTGAAGAGGCCGCAGAGGAGCGCCGAACCTTGCTATTCCGGCGGTAGAAGCGAGCGGCGATGTGCGGTGGGAGGGTAAGCGGAGGTGCGGGTTCCTCGGATGTCATTTCCACGTCAGGTTCGTTCAAGGAGTCGGGAGAAAGGGGAGTTGGTCCCGCATCAGGAAGATGGATCTCGATATCGGAGTTGCGACGCATCATCGTCGAGTCGAGGCGAGAGACGAGACGAGTGCGACACGCCGTAGGGGGGAGGGGGAGCAGTGGGACGAACGCGGCGGGGCAGGTCTGAACTGATAAGCGATTAGACAAGGCCGTGAACTCGAAACGAAGGGCGGCTTCGGACCAACCTAGTCTCTGTCACGCTCTTTAAAGAGTCAAAATCTCGAATGAGGAGGCAAGCAATCTGGAAGTTTGAAATCAAACGCGGAGGAGCATGCTCACACCAGGGCGGCGGCCGGGGTTGCGGAGGGATCCGTGCTTCGTTTCAGAAGAAAGGAGAGGATTCATTCCATGTTGGAAGAAGGCGAAAGGAGAGAAGAAGTAACCGAGGAGAATGAACGTTATTATTTGGCTTGCCCATCCACGAAACCGGGCAGGCCTGACTGTTGATTGCTGATCCGATGGAATCGCGTGGCCGCAAGCAGAAAGACGTCAACGACGCTTATCTAAGCCGCAGCGTCGACATTTAGGGATGGCACTTGACCATCTTGGGCACCAGCAGACTAATTTCTAGGTGTATGCATAATGGATTGGATGAATTGAAACAGATGCAATTATACTGTTGGGATCTCGCATTTATCTACAATACTGGTTTGGCTATCCTTTGTAGTACTGAAGCTTATTAGCGACCCCAATCTGAACGTGTTTTTGCTTTGTATATATCTGCCTTCGGAAATATGAAACCCTCGAATTAGCTATCAGCGACGCAGATCGCTGCAAGCGGATCTCCTCACATGTTGGGCAAAAACCAACCAATAAAGCAAAAAATCCATAACACTCTGTGTCTCCTGACTTCCACCTTCCTGCTACCTCCACGGCGCCTGATATCCATTGGTCATGTGTGATCCTGCGGCAAGGCCCTCGCCTAGAACGACCGAGTCAAGGACTCGATTTTGAAGGACCCTTCATCCTGATCTGCGTCTTCGCCTTCAGTATTTCTCGTCTTTGAAACCTAGATTTTTGCGGAACTTGCATAGCACTAAGTCAATCATCAGAGGCGTGAAGCCCTGTCTGAAACCTCGTCCACAATGATGATTCTTGTTTTTTTTTTTTTTTTTTTCATTCCTTTCCTGTCGAGACAATGTCTACATACAATCTAGGGTATCGTCGGGAATTTGGCAGTGGACGTAAAGTTCGTGCCCTAGAACAGATCTCGGCGCACCATTTAAGAAAAATTAGAGGACTGCCGTCAAGGAGGTCGCATGCATACACGCTCTACGGATACTGTCAACAAGATTGCAGCCAGCCCAACTCTTTGATCAGGACTACTATATATCACAGCTGAGAGGGCAGCTCGAATTACCTTTCCTTCAACGGCGTTGTTTAACCTTTACGAAAGGGCCTACTATAAACGATCGGCGTTGTACTTATAGCTTGTCAAGCATCAATTCAGTTTCGAGGGATGCTGATCGAAAATTGATTTCCATTTCGCCGCAATGCTAACGCTTCTTAATGAGAATATGCAGGCGCCATGCCAGAGCAGGCAGACTTTTCTAAATGCTAAGTATTGAGCTGAAACGTCCGAGAGGCCATACAAGAGCTGAAAAACTCAAACGGCAGGTGGGGTTTCCAGTATGAGAGTAATGTTTCAAAGATGTCGCCATGTTGCATCTTTGACGGACTGTCCGAATTGCCCTTCATAATCATGCATAGCTGTGTGACTTCTGGTCCAAGAGAAGATGCCGCGAAGGTGTTTGCAGAGAGAAGAGTCCAGGCTCCCACGGTTCCTTAATGTTCAGCCGCCCTTTCCCGGAGAACACAAAGTCAAGGTCAAAACTTCGGCATGGAAAGATGAAGATGGATTGCAAGGCACAGCAGCCCGGGCGGCTCTGTGTGAGAGGGCCATAGGTAGAGCCAGAAGGGACGACAGAGGCGTCCGTAAATGGTGCCAAGATTTGTGTCATTTCGATTCGCTTGCTGCATTATTTCGAAGACATGTCTAGCCCAAGAGCCGTTGTAGAGAACTCGGGAAACGGGGAGAGTGAGGTGGGGCGATCATCGATGGCCAAAAAGGTCGATATATTCCCCTTTGTCGTCATCGTCATCCTCTTCATTATCTTCCTCGTCTGTGTCTGAAGAACTGTCTGAGGATTCCCCATCGTAATCTTCTTCGTCGTCATCATCATCCTCCTCCTCATCAGCTGTTGATGAGGTGGCCTCGGCGGTTGTCACATCACCTGCGAGGAATCCATATCGATCGCGAAGCTTCTTGCTCAAAAAGTTCAATGCACCGTACTCCGTCTCACCTTCAGTGCGGGATGCGCCACCGAAGAAAGGCAACGACGACGGCTTCTCCGACTCACGCTCGGTGGGTAAACCAAAGTAGTTGCTAACCACTGGTGATATGGCACGCCCATGAGTCATATTATAAGAAACAGATCGCCTGTCGTCGCCGGTGCCGGAAGATACCGGAACGCTCAAGCGTGAAGAAGCAGGATTTGTGGTAAGATGCAATGCTGCCAATGAGGTCGCAGGTTCGCCGTCCGGATTTAGAGATGCTGAGCGTGGTCGAGATGCAATTTCTCCAACGCCTTCCTCCTCGAGCACTTCATTAATGTCTCCTCCTTGCAGAACCTGGAGTTGAGCGGTATTATATGATTCACATCTGCATGCATATGTCAGTGTTCTGGCTCGTGACGAATCCTCTTTTGGTACCCACAAGTCACATTTCAAGCCCAACCAATGGTACTTGACGACAGATTTGGCCCCACAATCATTGCAATAAATGAGACCTTTCGTGTCTTTAAATTCAGCGGGCATTGGCTGGCTCTCGATCGTGCGATCGAGATTTCTAAAGGTCGACTCCATGTTCGTTATAGTCTTGCTGCAGATTGGACAGCGGAATGATGTCTTTGAATACTCTGAGAGACACTTATGATGAAGACTATGGCCACATCGCATCACGACGACAGTTTCTGGAGAGGTGAACATGTAATCTCCGCAAATGGGACAATCGCACTGGGTTGATCTTTCAATGCATCGATGAGTGTCTTCGATTGATATGGGCAAGCAAACGGAACATGTCTAGGTTTTGTTAGTACCGGGATCATGTAGTTAAAGGAGCGCATGGTTGGATTTTACCTTGCAGTGGAAGAAATCTTTGCCAAGTCCCTGGCCAATTCGACAAATCCCACAATCGTGGCAGTGGTATATGCTTTTATTGCTATCATTGTCCCAGAGCTTACAGATATCGCAGTAGTATTGGGCAGTCTGCTCATCACACTGTCTGCAGTTCTGTGCCGCAGGTTGAGGATGTCCGCACAGCATACAGAGCATATTCTCAGTGTCTCGGCGAATGAGAGGATGATCTTCGACAGCATCATGACAGAATCGGCAAGTGTACCATTTTTTGCAAGTATGGCACTGCAACTTGACATTTCGATGATAGTGCTGGCAGCCTAAAATCGCTTCGTCGCACTCTTCCGTATCTGGATCGTCATCCGCAGCATCAACGGCTTCAACAGCTTCAGCCACTGATTCGGGTTCAACTTTTGGAACATATGTTGGTTGTAAGTCATCGGGGGTAAGCGAGAACTGAGTCTCATAATGGGGAATCGACGCTGGAGATTTGAGGCTCGTCGGTGTTGGATCTGAAAGCTGTCTCACCTCCGAAGCGGGAGAACCAACGGAATGGCTTATACCCGGGGAGCTCAGCATTGGAGAAAGCATTGAGGGAGAGACTGGTGGTAAGGTTCGAGTAGAGTTGTAGCTCTCTGTCATCAACTCGTGGACCATACGGGCCTTTTCGTTATTGTTGAGGTCCAGATCTCGGATAGTGTGGATCTTCTTCCTTAACCAACCCATTCCATCATCCGCTGGCAATGAAGTTTGGCCGAGTTCATCAATATTCAGTGCACCGATTTGTGATTGCCCGCTGCCGTCCTGATCTGTGCCCAATGGCGGCGCCTGTTGCCCTGATGTCCCACCCTGCTCGGGTCTTTGGCCCTCCCTGGTTGCTGAAAGCACGTCACTAACATTGTGGGTGATAGGGCCATTTGGGTGGGTGTTGGTCACCGGTATGGGTTGGTTGTCGGTAATTCGACCATGATGAGGCGCTAGTCGACTGCCCTCCGGCTCTGGGATTCGGCCATCCATCTCTTTCGGTAAGGTTGCAAAGAAGGGAGGCGCAGGTAAATTGCCTGCATCTCCACTGCTCCGCTCTATTACCCTAGAATCTTTGCTAATCTCACGACTCGTGGAATCGACGTTGTGGTTTGAGGTCGGGTATGTCTGTCCGTTCGGCGAGGCCTCCGCTTCGGGTCGAGGCTGGAGGGTGCGGGGAAGGCGTGTTCGGAACCCGAGCTCAGTGAGAAGTGATGTAATGAAGCTGCTCATGAAGGGCTGAGGTGAATTAGATTGAATGCAATCGAAATCACCCACAGCCTCTTTCCTTGCAGTCGAGGAGACTGTCGAAAGGTGCTGAGGTTGGTGGCATGTGACGTCGGGCTGCTGAATCATCATCGTCACATGCCCGTCCCCCGCTATGGCCGTTGGAAGTATAACCCAAACAAATTTACATACGAATTTCGCGAATACCATGAAATCTGAGTCTGTTGGAGATTGAGCTCCCAAAACCTGGTAGCTTATGAAGCTGCTGAATGTATTGAGAATTCTACTTTTGACTAAACTATCATCCAGACCTGCAGCAGACTGCATCCAATCCGATCACAGCTCCTTGGCTCTCTAGATCCTGGAGTATAAGGCTAACTGCATGGCAGCAGAGGGCTCTAGGAGGTGGTAGGGTGTGTATGTACCGTAAGTTGCAGACCCTCCCTATATATCGCTGGCGAATAGTGCGACGCGACGGAGGGTAGCAGTAGTATGACCATCTGCCCAGAACAGACGGTCAATCCGTCAAGTCTCCCGGGAACCCAGGCGCAACGGAGGTAAGGCGACTAGATTGCAGGAGAAGGGCAAGATTGATGCTCGATTCCCATTCTGGAAACCTGCCTCGTGGGTCTATACCTCTCGGTATCTGCCCAAACTGAAGTACGGAGGCCCAACGTAGGATTGAACTGGTGGTGCGGCGAATCAGACGGGATTCATTCCACCGTCCTCTTCAATGTAAGGGTCCATTTCACTTTAGACACGTCCCTAGGCTCTCATTTAGACGCTCCACTGTCGAACTGAGTTGGTCGTAGGCACTCTTCCGCAGTTGGTGCTCTGCGTTGCCAAGTCCAAGACTTCGTAGACTAATTCGCAAGTCAGCGATATCCTCTCCACTTTCAGGGTGACGGGCAACTTACATGCGACTCTCTTTGGCAATCTGCGGTAGTTCCCAATATCGAGACAATAGCAAGTTCTTGAAAATCTTGTGTTCTAGACCCGTCATGTCGGCTGCACGTTCAAGAAAGCGGAGGGTATTGGCGATTCTCGATGGGTTGAAATCCGCGGGTGGAGAAGCGCGAAAGGATGTCCGCAAGGTAGTTCGAAGGACATGCCGGCTTGGTGTCGCATATCTGATGGCCTTTAGACCTTGTCGGTAGAGATGACGGTATGCATGAACGATCTCTTGCTGGTTGACCAGCGGTCTGATCTGAGAAGCGCTCATGGTAGAGTAGTTGTAGTTTGATTTGTCTATTCCATGTGGATTCGTTGGGCGGTGGCAGCTTCACTTTTCGCAGGCCTCAGGCAACGCTAGTCCCGTTCAAGACAGGTGACTTTGGGCCGCAATCGCTTCGTCTTCGCATTTCCCCCCCACCTTACTTGGGATGCGAACCTGCAGTATTCGTGCTTTGCTCGTCTTTTGTCGACCTGGCTCCAGTAGCTAATAAGACGTGTTCATCTGCAACGTGCCGTACTCCTCCATACCTTCGGCGCCTCCCTCGGAGCCCTGAGTATACCGGCGTACCCGTTGTACCCATTGAAACCCAACTCCAGTTTTATGAACTGACCGCCCCGAATCTACGCTCCTACCCTCGACGTCTCCTCCTCTGAGCCCCTCGCGCCGATATCGAAAACATGTATTGAACGGAATTTGCTGCAAGGCTTTATCGAAAGCCGGTTTGAAAAGAAATGGCCCGGGTCGTGAGAAGGGCCATGTCAGCTTCGGCTCGGCGCGCGCCCAGTCGCGCTGTCCAGAGGAGAGCTCGCAAGCATAAGGTGATCATGGAGACGGTCACTCAGGAGAAGAAAAAGCTGCGGAGTGTGGTACGTTTTTGAGAATCAGCCTAGTACGGTCGAACCATCACTAAAAGGGCAACGATAGATCTGTTTTGAAGCCCAGGCACCGAGTGGTTATACATTCATCCCAGCGGGAAACCCGCTTCTGACCACATCTTGCAAGGAGCGGTGTCGGAAGGATGGACTACAGGTCTACGCGGTCTCGGTAAGACACAACTGCATCGTCTCTTTCCCTTCTGCTCGGACGTTGCTCAACTTGACCAGACAACACCTCACATGGGCACACATAATCTGTCTCAGCATGTCCATAGGATAGGGTATCATTTCCCAAGCACAGTCGTCGCAGCGGCTTGCTCAGAGCTTGGCCTTTACCTTACGAGTGCTGGGAAAGCAGTCCCCTTCCACACACTTGGTACTCTACAAGCGAACCCCCCATCGAACTCCGAGGTCGATCAAATCACAATCAACACCGAAGCGAGAGATGCGATAAGGGACCTATTTCCTAACATCCCTGACAACGATCTCAACCAGATTATCAAGACGGCTTTTCAAAAGGTGAGTCCGCTGAGAATATTCTATGAGGCGAGTGGGATGAGAAAGATCGGAGGTACCTGATATCTATATGTACGGTGTCAGGGTCAACGGAAAGTCGGCACAGCATCGGAATTGCCTTTAGCTCGCAGAGCACAACTGGCGGTGGTGGCACACATTCGCCACCTCTACACTGATTATGATCGCCTTCTGAAGCAGAAATCATTTCATGAAGCTAGGTCGGAAGTGGAGCAGGTGACCCTGTCCAAAGTTATCGCGTGGCGTGGAGACGATGAAAATGGACAGACCGCTCTTGAGGACGTTTTCCGCGAGGTTATCGTCATATCGGATGACGACGACAGCGAAACAGAAGAGGAAGAAGGGCTTGTATCATCAGATACTAGGGACCGCAGCATTGAGATTCTTTCTCGCAATGCCCGGACCCATGAGATTCAAACTCAACCGATAAGCGCCGTGCATTTCACCACACAGGACCCGTTGCGAGAGCAGTCTGAGGAAGCCCCGCCTGGATATCGGATTGTCACCAGGGTACCAGCCCAGAATGCCATCAACCGCCGTGGATTCAACAGATATCAAGCCTGGAACCGCGCACTGAATCGGTATCGAGCTGAAGCCAACGGTACTGAACAGGTCCCTGTGAACAGTGCCACATCCGGTGAAAAGCAGAGTCCGCGGTATGGGAAACGTCCTGTTGTTACTCATGAGATGCCAGATCCCCCTCGACGGCGAGAGGTTGCCCTGTCCTCCATGGAGACCGTCCCCAGGGTTTTGTCAGGGCCCTCTTACGTTGATAATTCTGGACAACGACTACTTGCCATGCCACCAATGGATCCCCCGTCCGGAAGGAGCCATGTAGGTGCTCAAGAAAGACGCCCTCCTTTGGAGACCCCGCCAATAGTTGCCCAATATAAATCCAGTGGGCGACAGCCACCACTAATCACACAGAAATTGCATGAAATTCGTCAGCCAGAAGTGGCAAACTATCCCGCGGTGAATGCTGGCTACTCCCAGGGTATATCATCATACCCCAACACAAGTTCTAATGCTCGGTTGGAGAGGCCGCCTGTATCACTCAACAACAGAGCTGATGCGCCGGTGTTTGTGAGCGGGCCGCAGGAACTACACCACCCAACTAGGGAGAGCCATTTTGGACCCCGGACTGATCTTACTGGTTCCCTTCATCCTAGGACAGGATCAAATCGTGAGGACGCAATCCCATCGATTGAATTAATGGAGTCTCCCGTCCTCGCAGAAAAGCGCCGGGCAGATGGCCGCTTGGTGCATCTGACCAACAAGATGTCGCTTCGTTCCGTAACCCCAGGTCATTCCCAGAGTGAGACATCCCGACACGCTCAACCCATGGCCCCTGACAGCCCGGATGATCAGAGCTGCAAGAGGAGACGGCTGGCACACTATGCTGCGGGCCCTGTAAACCCACACCTCCATGAGCGGAACGCAAGACTCACTGGGCATCCTATCCCGGAAGGACCCCGAGGACCGTATCGCCGCGAGGAGGTTATCCCTCCAGAGCCTCATACGCAGGACAGGTTTTATCTCCGTCGGGATCTTCCTCTACCCGCAGAACATCCCCTAGCTATAGGACACCCGCACCAGAGAAACCCCGCCCCTTTGGCTCCATCTCAGGTCAGCTCGAATGCCAGGCCCCCTCTAGAGCGGACACGTATGGCCGACCCCTATGGACCAATATCCATGCATTCAACACAGCCAAGCCTCCATGGATACGGCAGCACTGTCACCCCTAGTGCTCGCACCCTGGGGCTACCAGCAGATGCTTCTTACTCGGAACTTCGTCCAGCTTACTATGAGGATCGTAGTCCCCGTTTGGATCGTGCACGGCCATCAAAGCCTGAAGAACCACGAGTGCCTCTTTGGAGATCCCATCCTGATGCCGATCATTCCGTGGTCCATCCTGCTCCCTCCAACGGGAAGCTGTACGCCGACGGCTTCGTTCGTCAGGTTGAATACCGCGAGGCTCGCCCGGTCCCAGTGGAATACTATCTCCCGCGGCCGAGGCACCAACCACTCATGCGCGTGGAAGAGGACCATGGCCAATCGGCACGGACGAGGATCCCTGACCCCCATCCCCCTCAAGATCTACCTCATTTCCAGGGCCCCACAGAAACCCGTCACCCTCGAAGCCCACGGGCAGCGATAGTCTCTCATGGCCAGGCGCCTCATCATCCCAATGCCGGGCCTAGCCCGCGCGAACCTCATAGTAAACCCAGTGGCGCTTCTCGTGACAGACGCCCTGGTAGCGGGCTTGGTGCGCCACGGTAAGCCCTCATTGGACTGTTGTCTCATGCTCGTCTATTCAGTGGGTTTTCACTGCCTCTGCTGGAACTAACATGATTGCAGACGTGTCCATGATCCGCGATCCTTCCAAATGGTTGAGCAAAATCGTCCAATTTATGTGCAACGAGTCGAGTCGCAGCCACCATCGCAGTATACTGTCCCGGATGGACGGCCCGTTGTGATTGTGGATTAAAGCGGGGCAAGAGAGGCTGTGTCCAGGGCGTTGTGAAGACTTGCTGGATGAGAATTGATGCATTTGTTACGCACGCATTGTCTACGATACTATGATACCCACCTGCCTATTCATGTTCTTAGAGTGCCTATTACTATGATTCTTATGATGCCAAGATCAAGTCAATGTCCTCGGCATGTTAATTCAAAGATATTAGATCCCCTCATCCTAGCATTATCCGTACCCTTCGATGCATACATTATTTGCCTAGTCATCCTCAGAATCTTGTCAAAATCTTTATCAAATATTTCTTGTTGAGGCAATGCGGAGAGGTACAAAGCGCTGGTAAGATCGTTCTTCACCAGGAAGCACACGATCAAGTCTTCCAAGTACATCTGAAGAATATAGCACCCTTCTAGAGTAATTATTCCGACTCCCATTCATGACACCGCCTTCGTCTTCTTCCAAAACTTTTCTCCCAATATACACCAACAGCCGTCTTAGACGCTCTTGGTCTGTCCATCAGCCTCGCCACTATTCACGGTCTTGCCAGTCTTCTTGATCGCGGCCAGCACGGTATCGTACGAGACATTAGGTTCGGTGGTGATGTTTGCAGTCTGCGATTCGAGGCTGACATCGAAGGCTTTGACTCCTATAAGACTTGAGCGTCAGCGACAGACACAACACAAAGACGGTAACACGACGGATCGGATCGACGCGGGATCAACAAAGGTCGCAGCCCAGGCACTTTCGAATCTCAAGGGGTATACACACCTTCCAGACGCTTCAGGACTCGCTCGACGGCGCCGGAGCAGCCGCCGCAGGTCATGGTCACATTGAACTTGTACTGGTGGTCGGACATGGCTGCGACAAAGTGGGATTGTTGCAAGGTGGAATGTCCGCGGGGCTGCGGGGGAGATTCTAAAAGGGCGGGAAGGTTGGAAGTGGGCGACGTAAGGAGTGGGGGGAAAAAGATACAAGGATTACGAGTGAGTGGAATCGAGCGGTGATGAGGACTAGCTGGCCTGTTGGACGTTACAAAGATGGATATATATAGTTTTTAGTCGAGGGAGTTAGGCTTGATCATGTTTACTTCTGTTGTGTTTATCGATCGCATTCCGCCAGGCGCAATTTGTCAGAAAACTAGTTCGAGCCATTTGCGCGATTGGCTCGACATTCGACTAGTTGGATTCAGAGTTTATCGCATTCGCAGAGATCAGTCGCACGCCATTTCTTATTGATTTGATCATGGTGGATTTTTATTTTTATTATTTTATTTTCCAAAGAACTATCTCGTATGAACAAGGTGCAATCAGTAATCACCGCAATAATCGCGCCCTCGTTTTTACGCTAAAATCCCGCGGCCCGCCGCTTCTTCTTGGATTTCTGGCCTTTCTTTGCCTCGCGTGCTCCGAACTGCCCGCGCTCCACTTGAGTCATCGGACCTTCATCCAGAGTCGGTTGACTGCTCGGCAGAGGGAGCGCTGGAAGTGCATCTACAGGCTGACTACCCCAGGTGCGAATAGAGGGTGCAATGGGGGTGCCCGGCAGGGATGTGGCCTCGGGCATGGATGGCTGCTGCGATTTCCTTCGTGACCGGCTCCTTCGGGGTAGAACCGGCCCTCCTGTGCGTCGTGCCTCTTCTTCCTCCAGCATGTGCGACGTCTTTTGCCATTCGTAGGCGGATGGGTCGGCCCCCGGTTTCCAGTGAGATAGCAAGTTGGCCACATTCCGGGCCATCGGACGGGGCACTTTAAACGTAGTAAATGCGGCTAGACCACTGTAGGATGGGGCCATAGTTTCCTTTGAAGAACTGCTTGGGGGTCCTTGAGAGCTAGGTCCCGCTGTGATCGTCATCTGACTGCTGGGCAGTTGTGAGGATGGTAAAGTTGGATAGAGATTCTGGGAAGACATTGGCTCATCTCCCGCAGGGCGGTTTTCGTCTGTGGTTTCCGCTTCTGGCGGCACGTCTTTGGGGGTTGTGTTGGATATACGGACGATTCGTGATAGAAGGAGATCAAGGGTAATCCCACGAACGACTCTCTCTTTCATGACACATGTAAATCGGGGGATTTCGTGCGAAACGCTAGTCACCCACTCCTCCACCAGCCGGTCGTACGTTCTCAGGAAATCCAAGCTTGAAGATTCATCCGAGGAGATGGATGGCATGCCAGGCAAAACGTGTGAAAACTCATGCGGCAGTATCATGTATCGAAAGGGGGCCTCTTCATTAGGCGTCTCGGGAAGAATGGTAGAGACCAGGCGTGTTAGATGGAGGGCAGTGTCATCAATATCCTCCAGAACCGGCCGGCCATGGTTCAGCTCAAGCCTGCATCGAATCAGCGTTAGTCTATCCGAGGTTAAGTTGCTCATGTAGACTACTTACATCGTTTCGGTTGCGACCCAGGTCCCCGAGCTATCAGTCAGGTCGTTCTCCCGATCGAGGATGAGCTGGTCAAAGGTAGATACCGACGGGTCCGTGCTGTCAGGACTTCTGCCAACGGCCAGATGTGCAACGGCAGACGCATATATAGACGTCATGTCCAAAGTCCACTGGAGATCTATCTCGGAATCACTGGAAAGCTTTTGGTGAACAGCCGCAAGGGGAGGCGCAACAGTCTCGTCACAGTCATCCACAATAAAGTTTTCCTCGTCCATGTCCGCTTTCTTTTTAGGTATATGATGTCGCTTCTTTAAACGCAGGACCTTGCTGGTCTCGAGGTGCATCTCATCCTCTTCCTCGGGCTTTCCATCTGGAAGCCTGAAAAGGCTCTCATGAACGGCAAATGTTGAGTCAATCCAGAATAATTTGGTGAGCTTCAGATCAGGATTATAATGCGATTTACCAACGGTCGCAGGGGTATGACCGATTTCCCGAAAGAGCAAGGTTGAGTAGTGGACAGGCGTGTCTTTCTCGACTAGGGACTCATTGACTTGTAATGGTATATCTAGCAGGAAGGGATCCGGCACAGGTACTAACTCTGTGGGTTCATCTGCTAGAAACGGACATGGGAAAACCTGAACAAGCTCGGTAAGCTTGGAATACAGGACCATATGCAATTCTAGTTCATTAATATACGTTTCAAATATCAATAGTCTTATTGAAAGAGAGTTCACATACCTCCATTGATCAGCAGATCACTCAAACGTAGTGTTATATCTTCAGAGTCTCGGAAATGACGCCAAGCCTGCCGGGGCCGTATCGACGTTCTTGATCCATTTTCATTTGATGTTACCATGGTGAGATCATACCAGAGCAGCCGAGAAGTTGTCAGGACAAAAAAGTGAGAGACATTCTGGGTACTTCGTTGTACATCAAGAATCCACTCGGACTGCCTTGTCATGCCAAGTTCAACTATGCTGCTGTTACCTTCACCATTTGCTAGCCGGTACAGCATGAGACAACGTCGATCAGAGACCAAGAGGGTCGAAAAATCGGCGACCCATTCAATGGATGCCCAGCCATCATGTCGTGGGCGAGTTGAATCAGGCTTCTCATCCGTCTGCGGCAAGGTGCCTTTCTTTGCACAAGTGGCAGCCCAGGTGGCTCTTCGTCGTCGTTGTCGACCGGATATTTCCCAAATGCTCCAGTTGCCTCTGATATCGACGATAGCGAGCTGTCTCGGATACCATGGGTTGAAAGTCACATCGGCATGCGGGAAACCGCCAGTGTGCGAAATTGGTATGTCCACTACGGGATTTGCGTCGAGCCGCGAGTTTAGAAGAGGCGCGGAGAATGCGGCCGTGTCATCGTTTGGGATATGCATAGCGACCGGGTCTCGATGGTATAGAGGTCGGAAGATTGTGGTCGCCTCTTGAAGACGCGCAGCCATCCAGATACTCTTCTCTTCTAGTGGCCGCGAGAAGCAAATGTGCTGAATGGGGGCTCCTCGCTTGGACCATTCAGTAACCTCTGCATGGCCGATGCAGGGCACACGCAGGGCAGATCCCTCCGACGGTAGCTCTACCGTCTCATCCGTCAATACTCGAAACGAGATTGTGTTTCCGCACTCCCCGGTCACCGACGCCGCGATAGCGATCGGTACTCGACCTCTTGAATCTTCCGCCCCATGATACGTTGCATACCCAAGGTCGAGCAAAGAGGATACTTGTGGATCACAGACCTTGCTTGCATTAAGAACGACTTTGGAAAAGGCGTCATCTTGAAGAGATGACCATTGAGAGGCAAGTTCCGGGAGGACATGCGGAATAAGTTGCGAATCTGCCGTTCGAATAGGTTTCGACGAGGTTCGTGACTGGGAGACAGGGTCCGGTGGCGGCACAGTCGTCTTTGTTACTCCAGTATATGAGATCGGAATATTTCTATTGAAAGATCGCGAAAAGGTCCACGTTTGCGTCTCGGGGAGGTAGACAGCTCTTCCTACGTGCCCATAATGAAGAGCACTCTCGGGATGTTCATCCATCGGATCTTGCTTTGCTCCTTGCAGTAGGCGCAAGACCGGACCGGAGCATATCGAGAAAGATCTCGGGACCCCAACCGTGCCAAAGACGAACGTCGCAGGAGACGAGTATGCTATCGCATCTCTGACGTGGAGGTCGAGGTTGATCCAGTTGAATGTCCGTAGGTTTTTTGATTGCTTATCGATAAGCCAGCCCGCTTCTGCGCCCGTTGCGCCGCAACCCAAAACACTCGCCGATCCCAAGCGCGTCAAGTTCCTTCTTGACATTTGTTAGCCACCACGTCGCAAATTCCACACATCGGAGTCCTGTGTCTTGCTACCATCGATACTATACCTGCGGCGATACCTAGTCATGGCTGCTTCATTCGAGCCCTCCCTCTCGACGAGTGGCATGCGCCCTCCCCTCGCCTCGGCAGATGCCCCCTCCATGGCCGACTCGCTGCCCAGCATCAATTTTGGATTCGAAGATCTGCGCAATCGCATGGCGCAGTTTACCGCCAAGTTTGACGCTTTTATTGAACGAGGTCGCAAGCGGGTTCTTGAAGAGCGAAACCAATTTCACATCAATCTCGCCGAGCTGCAAGGTATGGAAAAAGCGATTCTTAAGGCACATCACCCCTCTTGGCTTACTAGCTAACGCAATATGCAGAGGACGAGCGAATGCGCCAGCGAGACATTGAAATCACCAATCTGAAGGTACAGACCCACGAACAAATCCTTCAAAAGGAGGCCGCCGAGGCGGCTGAAATGCACGCCGCGATCTCCTCCATCACTCTGGAGCGCGATGCGCGACTCGCCAAGCGCGACCGCCTTAAGCAACAGATCGCAGAAACGCAAAAGGCGATCAACCAGAAGTTGGAGGCACAAAAGACCCACGCAAAGCAGCTGGATGCACAATCCCGACTCAATTTCCCCGAGTTGGACTTTTGGCAGGATTACCTTTGTTTACGGATCGAGGGTGCTGGCCGTGAGGACCGTTTGAAGTTCGTGTACAGTCACCTACTGGAGAAAGACTGGGAGGCAGAAGCCTGGTTTGAATTGGGCACTGCCAGTCGTGACTACGAGGTGTTCCACACGAAGCCCAGGGTAGATAGGGACGCTTTGGAGCACGAGGTGGATCTGGTTAATGATGACCGAGATTTTGGGGCATTCCTCAAACGGATGCGCAAGTTGTTCATGGAGACGATGAACTAAATGCAGTCCTATCTGGTTGTAAATATATTTTGTTATGACATTCATGAGGGTAAATTAATGCACAGGAATCATCGTGTTCATTGAGGTCATCAAAAAGTACGTAGACCCAGTACAGGCACCGAGGCGATACCGTCAAGTCCATGCTCAACCGCCAGTAGCCTCCCGGTAGAAGGCAACACTCCGATTCGCACCTCCGGTGGCAAAGCTTTCTGACCGAGCAGTCTTCGGAAGCCATTTGACACTCCAGACTGCCTTTTCAGTCTCGGACTGTGTAGCAACGCACATCTTGGTGTCAATTGACCAGACCTTGACTTTACCATCGAAAGAACTGCATGGCCAGTTAGCATCCTGTTTTATTCACCATTATAGATCTGTAGTCACTCACCTGCTTAGAAGATACTCGCCTGAGCTGCTCCATGAAAGAGACAAGACCCAGGCCGCGTGGCCAGACAGATTGGCAATCTGTTCACCAGAGGAAGTGTCGTAGAGGACGATGACCTTGGAATCTCCAGCTGCCGCAAGGATCTTACCACCCGGAGAGAAAGCCACTGCACGCACGGGTTTTACCAGGCCTATATATAGTGTTAGATTTGGCGGGACCATGGACGCTGAGAGTTAAGCGCACCTGATAGAGAGAACGGCATGCGACCAGTGTCGGTGAGGAAGATATAGACAGCACCATTTTGATGGCCACTAGCAATGAACCGGCCATCGGCAGACTAGAAATGTCAGCAGAAGTCCAGACCTAGCAATGTGAGAGATAACCTACCAGGTCGATGCATGTGCCAAAGCTGCCCTTGGTTTCATGGTCTCGTATTTGGGCGCCCTCTCCACTCAAGTCCCATACGCCAACACGACCACTCTCCGAGACACCTGCAAGATACTGACCATCTCCAGACAAGGCAATGGCCCACGGATGAACATCTTTCACGAAACCTGTCGAGTCCTAGTTAGCACGGAAGGAATCTGGCTTCGCGAGTAGAAGAGATGTCTATTCTGTACCTGTAGTCGCGGCATCTGCCGACCAGTAGCCCTCCACGCAGGACCAGACCTTGAGATTCCCGTCGAATCCAGCACTGACGGCGCGAGAGCCACTGGCATCAGTCACAATGTGGTGGCAGCCCAGTGGGTGAGCTGCATCGATGGATTGCACCAGCGGAAACTCTGTATCAGTAGTCGAATGGACCTTGATTGATGGTGACCCCGACACGGACAGGACCTGCTTCTCGGTCACTGCCAGGGAGAAAATGTCGACCGGGTGCGCTGGGCCTCGGTCAGCTTATATCAGTTGAGTTTGAGATCTTGCCCACCCACCATTGTCGGCTGAGCCCCACGCAAGGTATTGTCTCGACTAGGCGGGGTTAGCAGTGATGCGAACATATGAAAGATTCTTTTTGGACAATACCATGCTGGGTGCGGTCTCAACTTGAAGAAGTGTTGTTCCAGATCCAAAGTGCAATCGCCTTGTTCTGTTATGACGTTGGGAACCCGCGACTTCGGCGAAGCTGTGGTTCCGCCTTCGCGCCTCAGGCGAACATAGAGGATGCTGAACAAAGACTCGACTCTACGACTGTACGACTCTAGCGGACCAAGAATTACATTTACTTAGTAGAGCCAATTTACTCCCAAGGTATAATTGAACAGAAATAGATTTTTCAAATGGGCCATTACGACCAATATATTGAACATAGCGAATTCACGCTTTTTTTTCCCACGTAACCAGACGCCAGATGCCATGCAGCAGATATATCCACAACCAATTCCTAGTAATACACAATGCGCTTCGTGTCTTCTCCACCAAGGCCACTCTAACCGGTCTCTTGATGAGGATGTGAGAAGGCGCTCTCTTCTTTAACGTTCGGTCGCAACTCATGCGGCTTGCGCCGACTTCCAGGACTGCTTGATATCTAGAAGGAACCGTTAGCTTTCCGATAGCTCGCAATACGTCCAGACAAAGTATGATCCGTAGATCGCCAACTCGACATCTTTCAAATGGATTATGCCGAGTATCCTGACCTCTGGAATGAGGGAAAAGGAATTGCTGTCGTACCTTTCACGCAGTGAGGACACAACACATGAGCCCGCTTGACTTGGCCGCAGCCGGGGCACTTGTTGAGATTCTGTACATCCTTCAGGGCTTTGCCGGCCATTTGGCGATGACGCTTCTTCATGTGCGAGGTCTTCTTCTTGGGAACGGCGCGCAGCACAGACTCCCAGAGGTCGGCGAGCAGCGGAGGGATCGTGATGGAAATGGGCAGGGAGAAAGCGGCGGTAGAGAGAAAGCCGAGAGGAGGCAACTGGGGCAGAGCCCGTCGGAGAGGAAGAGAGAGGGCCATGGTTCGACGCGACGCAGAGGTATGATCGTGGAGGCGAAAGTGGTGGAGATTTGCGGAGAAGTCGACGAAGCTTTTGAAGGTCGAGCCTGCCTCTTTGGGCCAACTCGTTTTGCACAGTTCGGGGAGAATCACGCTAGTCCCAATCAGGCATAGCGCACCCCCTGAGTTCAATAGGGAAATAACAACGCCGAACTTAAGGGGCTCTCCAAGCATCTTCACCTTGGGGAATTAGTTCAGTTCACCTGTCTTGCTGGTTTCGGTCTTGGTCCTCTTCTCATCACTCCTCTCTGCCGTCGCTCTTCAATTCCCTCAACCTCCAAACATGGCCGCCGCTACCAGCGCTGCTTCGGCTCAGCAGCCCACCGTCTTCCCCCACAGCCACGTCGGTTTCGACAGTATCACCTCCCAGATTGAGCGGAAGCTGTTGAAGCGTGGTTTCCAGTTCAATGTTATGTGTGTTGGTATGTATGCATCCTCCGCTGGCTCTGGGATTTTGAATTGACGTGCCTGTTTTCCCTTTGCTTATAGGACAAACTGGCCTGGGTAAATCGACTCTGGTCAACACCATCTTCGCATCCCACCTGATCGACTCCAAGGGTCGTCTTACCCCCAACGAGCCCGTGCGCTCCACCACCGAGATTCAGACCGTTTCGCATAGTACGTTTGCCCCGTGGAGATAGCTTTGGACGCGACAGGGTGATCGCAATCGCTGACAACATGGCGACAGTCATTGAGGAGAACGGTGTCCGCCTACGCCTGAACATTGTCGACACACCTGGCTACGGTGACCAGGTCAACAACGACCGCTGGTACGAGTACACCCCGGATATCTTTACTATCATTATTTTGGATTCGATATGCATTATTACAGACTGGGACTGACGTGGCATTAGCTGGGACCCGATCGTCAAGTATATCAAGGATCAGCACTCCGCATACCTTCGCAAGGAGCTCACTGCTCAGCGTGAGCGCTACATTCAAGATACCCGTATCCACTGCTGCTTGTTCTTCATTCAGCCCTCCGGCCATGCGTGAGTCTTAGCTTGCTTTCTCAATCGGCATGTTGTAAGTGCCATTGTATTGACACCATGGACTAACGAAACCTCTGCACTCATCAGTCTCAAGCCTATCGATATCGTTGTCCTGAAGAAGCTGTCCGACGTCGTTAATGTCGTTCCCGTCATCGCCAAGGCCGACTCTCTCACTCTCGAAGAGCGCCAGGCTTTCAAGGAGCGTATCAAGGAGGAGTTCGCTTTCCACAACCTGAAGATGTACCCCTACGATAACGACGAGCTGGACGACGAGGAGCGTGCCATCAACGCTCAGATTAAGGTATGCGATTATACCCCGCATGTTCGTTATCTATCACTCGTATCTAACTCTGGCCCGCACAGGACATCATTCCCTTCTCCGTCGTCGGCAGTGAGAAGACCATCGTTGTCAACGGCAAGCAGGTTCGCGGCCGCCAGAACCGCTGGGGTGTCATCAACGTCGAGGACGAGAACCACTGCGAGTTCGTTTACCTGCGCAACTTCCTGACCCGCACCCACCTGCAGGATCTGGTCGAGACCACAAGCCAGATCCACTACGAGACCTTCCGTGCCAAGCAGCTGTTGGCCCTGAAGGAGAGCAGCGCTGCCGGTGGCCACTCTGGTGGCAGCCGGCCCATCAGCCCCTCTGCGGACCGCGAGCTCAGCCGCAACTCCCAACGGGCGGCCATGAACGGCTACTAATCTCCTTCTTCCTCCCTCTCTTTGGATGGTGTTGCGGTCGTCTATGTTTTGGTGGAGTGAGTGCTTCCTGATACACATTCGACGGTAGCAAACGGACCTCCTCTCTCCCTCCACGGGCAAGGCTCTCATTTTCCCCTTCTCCGAAAATTTACTGTCCTTTCGGCGCCAGCAGGCCCTTGCAGATATCCCCTTTCTTTTTCCTTGTGCGTCTCTCCGTTTTTCGTCCTCAACATTTTTTTGTATCACCTCGAAGAACTCGAAATACTCGAAATGCTTCGATTTCCATCGGGCACCTTTTTCGTCTCTTTATTCTCTAGGATTTTGTATTGCCGGGAAAAAGAGTCTGGCATCCAGCGCTCGTGCCATTTGGTCTTTTCCATGTACTTAGTTTCCTTAATTATCCCTGATGAGAAACTCTTATCCTTGGATGGTGTTCTTTGTTTTCAGTTTGGTGGCCACGAGCTGCCCCTGCACTATGATTTGTATGATAGTGCAACATAATTTTCATTGGCTTGTTCCAGCCGGGTTTGTACGAGGATTCAAACGCTTGACAATACTATGTTCTATATGGACGAAAAAGTAATAATCACCTCTTTATTGCGGCGCACCGAAACGGCCACCGTCCACGACCCAGTCACGCAGCTCGGCATAGGCCTTCTCCAGATCGTCGTTCACAACGATCTTGTCGTGGGCACCGGGCTGCTTAGAGAACTCCAGCTCGTTAACGGCCTGGTCCAGGCGCTGGCGCAGACTGTCTGTATTTTTTAAGATCCAATATCAGCGCAAGAACATGGGTTATCGTACGTGTTGAATGTTCACGGAGCACAAATACCTTCAGTCTCAGTTCCGCGAGAGCGCAGACGACGCTCCAGCTCCTCCATGGAAGGAGGGGCAAGGAAAAGGAAACGAGCGTTCAAATCGCTGTTCTTCACCTGCTTGACACCCTCCATCTCAATATCGAGAACACAGATGCGCTCCTTTTCGGCAACAGCCTTGACTGCTTGCTTGGATGTGCCGTAGTAGTTGCTACCGAATTGAGCTGGAGAGGTAGTTTAGTCCTGTACACGTAGGGAGTCCCACGCGCAAGTAATGCAATGACACGTACCGTGCTCAATGAAGCCGTTCTGCGCAACCAAGTCCAGGAAGGCCTCCTTGGTCACAAAGTTGTATCTTGACAAGCATTAGCATGCGATTAATGCTTCTCTTCTTGTTCTTGTGATCCCTCACTCTCTGCCATCTTGCTCGCCGGGGCGGGGGCTCCGAGTAGTATTCGAGACGCTGAATCCGAAGCGATCTATATAATTCAATGCTTTTAGAAGTTGATCGAGGACGAGCGAGTGAGTCACTGGATCGTTGTCTTACCAGGGTATTCCGCAAACAGGCGCTTGAGTAGTGTGGACTTTCCGCAGCCCGAAGGGCCGCTGATCACCACGGGGCGGAACTGGGCTATATATTCTCAGTCGACCAGTCTTGATCCTTGTTCTTGTCCGGAAGGAAGGAGAGAAAAGCGTGGTGCATGGATAAGTCGAGTAGGAGGGGTATGTATGCGCCTGGGGAAACAGGGGGGCTATAGATTCGTACCAGCGTTGGAAGTCATAGTAGAGACGAAGCGATTCGTATAAAAGAAGGGTCTTGAAGAAACTGAAAGAGCACGGAAAGCCGCCAAATGATTCATAAGTAATTGCAAAGGTTGCGACAGCGCGAAAGCACAGAAAGTGGACAACGAAAACGATTGTCCGGCAGAAATACGGGGCGGTGTGGATTGACTGATCTCTATTGGAGGGCCATTTCTATACAGGTAGAGAGAGACACAACAAATACAATAAACCAGCCTGGAGAAACCCCCCAAGAGTTGGATAGTAGGAAAGAAAAATACCAAGCACTTGGCGCTATCGCTATGATTTCGCTGGCCCTGGATGACTTCCGCGTCTTATCGTGTTCCTGTCTCCAGCCTCTGCTTCTTGCTCTAGGAAATTGGACCACAGCTCGGCTAGCGTTTCTTTGCTGGATGCTCCATTGTCCATGAACTCGGTAGCAAGGTTCGGCGTGCTGGGAGTACGCAAAGGTGTACCGGGGACTCGAAGCTTGCCTGGATGACTCGAGGTTCCTGGTCGAGCCAGACCTGCTTGCTCGCGTTGTTCTGTCAAGGCGGGTTAGCAGACAGTAAGTGCAATGGCTATCAGGAGCAAAACTTACCGTCATCCCAGCCCAGGAGGGCCGCAATGAGCTGGAGAATCTGGAATTTCTTGGGATCTGACCGGTCGAGTGCAAGGAAATGCAGGAAATGATTTGTTACAATTTGCCTGGAAACCCCGGATTGTTAGCAAGGACGGGTCCTCCCTGAAATCAAGTGATAAAACTGCAGATTAGGAATGATGTCGTACCGGTCTACGTTGTCTTCGGGCTTGCCCTTCTTCAGGAATCGTAGCGCCTTCGTTAAATGGTCATTCAGGGTAACCGCTTCATGTCGTAGCTTGCCGATGAGAAGATTCTTCTCTTTCACCTCCTTCTCAAATGGCCGCACCCGCTCCAGTTCTTCTTGAGCCGTAAGAAGGTTCTTGTCGGCGTTCTTCGCTTGTTCCTGTGCTTCTCGCAGGGACTTTCGCAAATCCTCAAGCTGAGCATCAGAGGTCTCGACTAGTTCCCGAAGCTCCTGCTTCCGCGCCAATTGAATTTCTTGTAGCGCCCGCTGGAGACCATCCACCGTGGATTGTTGGCTATCACGTTCACCAGACGCACGTTCATAGGCATCCCGCAAGTTATCAAGCTGCTCCTCAAGATCACCCACTTTCTCCGCTAGATTCTCGCGGACGGATCGCTCTTCCATAGCCAGCACCTCCCAGTTATGCATGGCGTCCTTGGCCTGTTCGAACTCGGACTGGAGGTATCCATTCTGCTCCATTAGCTCCTCTTTCTCTTGAATCCAGTTTTGCTGGGACAACGTCGTTCGATCTCGGAGAGTAGAGATTTCCTTGGTCCTTTGTGCCGCATCTTCGGAGAGCTCTGCTAGTTCTGTAGACTTGGATTCCAGCTGCGACTTTAGTGTGGCGTTCTCATCCTCCAGTTCTTCAATCTGGGATCGCGCTTGAGCCAATTCCTCCTATTTTGTACCGTGAGTATGAGTCCATGGAAGGAAGTATGGGAGACGTGGTCACGCACCTCATCCTCCTTGAGACGAGCGCCCAGTTGCGACTTGATTGCATTCACCCGCTCCATGAGCTTCTGGAATTGCGTTTCAGCCTGTTCCTTTTTGGATTCCGCATCGTCCAATTTCTGCTGCAAGGCTTCCATGTCGGCGCGGTGTTTTGATTGTATTTCCTCCAAAGATTTGCGCATGTCAGTCACTTCGGCTCGGAGGGAGTCGCGGTCTCGAACGAGGGCATCGAAGCGATCTTTGGACTCGGCGTCGTCCGAGTCAGGCTTCTCGGTATGTGGTTCAGCCGTGTGGTTCGCATTTGTATCTAGCTTGGTAGTATGGGTGTCTGCGGTCTCGATGGGATCGCTGGGGTCCTCGGCGTCGTCCTATGGTCCCTTAGCAACGGTTGCAATGGCAGGGCCCGGGGGGCTAGCACCCACCTCCACGAGGCCATCTTGGTTCTCCAGGGTTTCCGTTTGCTCGGAGTCGGCCTTTTGGGTATTTTCTTTGGCCTTTGCGTTCTTCTTCTTGTTCTTCTTGGACTTTGCGCCTGGGGAGATTGAGCGGGGTGAGCGGGCAGGCAGGAGGAACTCAGGGGAGGGATCAGGCAAGGATCTTCCGCACCTTGAGCAGCAGACGGGGGGTTCTCTCCAGGCATCGTGGCCGCAGTGTGGATTGGACCCGGTCAGAGGAGGGGAAGTGGGAGAGGTGGCGGGCTGGGGTTTTCTTGGAAGGACTTCCAGCGTTTCTAACGTTCGCAAGTTCCAAGCTGTCAACACCTCCACTAGCGCGCGGGCTGGCCGTTTCCGCCCTGGGATCGCGATGATTAATCGAGGTGGACAGCCACTTCAATGGGTTCGATCGGCGATCTTCTGCAATGATGATCAGATAAAGTGGTTAGTTTATCGGGAGTTCCGATCATCTTGCTCGCAGTTCAACTGGGGTTTTCTTGGCATCCCTCGTCTCCTCATCGCTTGTGGCTGGTCCTGTTGCGGGCCCAGCCACACATCCAGAAAAAGTGTATACAGAACATACTTCATGATGAGTTAGCTTCACGATAATGGTCGTTGCAGATTGCAACATTCCTTCTCTCCAGTTGGGCAAAGACGAAATGACTCTTTTCTGGTGGATGTTCAAATCAGACTCCTTCATCACTACGTGTGCTATAAATAGTATCAGCAGTGATAGTCCGTAGTCTAGGATCTATAGTCTACGGGGGGTACGGAGTATAGTCTACAGAAGATCATGTATATTGTATGGCAAGTGCAACCTCAAGCTCTCTAGGTTCAAAAGGAGAAAAGGGATACTCATGTTTCAGAGTATAAATTGAATTCAAGCAATGTCCGATCGAGTCGGTCTCAAGGTAGTTTATACAATGTCAACACGAACCTCTCCTCCGGGCCTGGTTGGACGAGAATCTTCATTTGGATCTTCTTTTGATGATTGCTCTCAAGTGTTCCGATCCAAATTGCCTGGTTTATTGGTTCTTTCAAATAGTCTTTTCTAGGAGCTGGCGTACTGTACACTCGCGAATATAGGTGGGTGCTCACGTAGCTGGTTCTAACGGGACATCGTCTCGCCTGGGACAAGGCACCGAGCGATGGGTCTTGCGTATTGATAATACGATGATAGTTCTCCATATTTTCCCTAGCCGAAAGACGAAATCCGGGCTACGGCACATCAGCCACGAGTAGCCATAAAGTTCATCGCTGTCGTGGGTTTTATACAGTAATCTGGTACTTTTCTCAAAAAGAATTCATAGTTCGGAGCAGATCTCGTGGAAAACAACTTTATTTCCGTTGCTTTTTCCAACTTCCCCCGTCTTCTTCGGTTCCCTCTTTCGCCCAAACATTGTCCTATGGGTTACATTATTGATCCAATCCTAGAGGAATTTAAGGTTTGGTCAATTTCGGCTTTTTTCGTGCTCTGTTGCCGTGGACAAACTCAATGGACCGTCATTCCGGCGCAATAGCCTCTCTGGGAGATGAGCCGGCATCGCGTCAGTGCGAAGCTTTCGAGCTGTTCTACTACCCTCCTCCACCTCCCCGTTTCGTCTGACCTGCACCTGGCCCGCAACGGAATTGATGATGTTTTGAGATTTCCGAAACGCAGTTGCCGATCTACGCTGCTTAACAACCCCCATGCCGCCTCGGATGGTGGAAGGGGAAGGTTTCGGAAGCTCTCGGGGGACTTTTCAGCATTATATCCACCCTGTACGATTCACACTGGCGAGACAAGACATTCTGAAACGGGCACCAAAGCACGAGACCATCATCGTGATACGGATGATCTGAATGCAGGGCCTTCAGGGTGAATGATGAGAGACCGAATGAAGAGAGACCGCAAAATTCGGGACGATTATGGCTTGATGACCGGTGTGGGGGGGGGGGGAGAAAGAAGATGCCGATGTGATATTGATGACCCATTTTTTTTTTCTGGATCCTTCAAGTCCTTCAGCATGACGAGCAGATGGAGCTAAATCGTTACGCGGCCGGCATTTGGATCCAGATCCTGCTTTCAAGTCCAGAGGGTATCGGCAAAAAAAAAGAGGACGGTCAGCCTGACTCTGAAATTGCCGAGCTCGCCTGCGCGACGCCCGTCCACCTGAGTCAGGAACTGGTCAACGGCCAATCCTCGGGCCAGACGTCCTTTGGAGCCGAACGAGCCGAACACAATCACGAACCATTCCCTCATGCCCTCCATCATGGACAAGGCTAAAAGCCGGAGACGACTACTGTTTGTGATCACAGGGCTGGAATGCGGCCCCAGTTTACCAAGCCCGGAACCAGTGACGAAGCCCTAAGAGTGGCCCAGAAGCCTCAAGAGTGGCCTCCACGGGAGGAGCCTCACGGCTTTAAGTCCACCTTTGGACCACCACAACGGTTACCACCGCCGATGCTCTACTCTTCCAATGCTTACACTTCTTCTTTCAACTCTGGGTCCCCCCTTCCGTGCCGTACGCCCAAGGACGCCCAAGGATCCCCCCCACCCAAGTGATGCGCCGGACCTGCTAGGCTCCGGGGGGTGCACACCTGCACTGTGCCCACTCGGGAGTCGGATTGGCCCTTCAATCTAAATTGGACTTAAGCGACGTGTCCGACCCTTGAACCCTATATCTCCGGGACGAATCAGCGTGCAGTCTACCTGGTCTCGTCTCGATCCTCCCCGGCTAGCTCGATCCTAGCCGGAGCATGTCATTTTTCTTCCGAAAAAGCCGTTACGCCAAGGGCGATGGGTGCATCACGAACGTTGCCCACCGCGGGCGAGCCCGTTAGGAAAAATTGACAAACTACGGAGATACCCTGACGTCTCTTCCTCCGCCTCCTTTCTGGTCTTTTTTTTATTTATTTTATTTTTGACTTTCCAAAAGACACGGCCTTTGCTATCCAATGGGAATTCCAGACTCCCCGTTGGCTTCCCGGCTCTTGGCTTATGTCCAGTTTTCTTTCGTGCTGCTAGTCAATTGGACTAGACTTTCTTTGAGTCCGTTCTGTTGCATTTTCCCCTACTGAGGCGGCTCTCGTCATTTTCTCCTTTCTAGCTTGTGATTGCTTCCGGTTCTCTGCGAATATCTCTAATCTACTGCCATCGATACTACTATGCCATCCATCTCTCTCTTCCTCTCTCTCTAAAACCCTCACACCCCTGGCCCCTTCTGACTCGTTTCTTTCCCCGTCGGCATGAAGCCCGACTACTAATCCCTAACTTTCCCCAACGGGGATTCTCAAGTTGACTGACCCTCCCAATCCTCCTTTACCGTCCGAGTACTTGATTCTGGCCGTGACGACGTTTGGCATCTGGGAGGGGGGCTTCTAAACTGGGTCTCCTCACCATCCACCAAGTCCACACCACCACACCCCTTTCCCACTTATTCCTACCCCCTGCTCCACCTCGGTTCCGTTATTCATTATTTTATTTTTATTTGTATTATTGTCTTTAAACCCATGATTGAAAAGACTCCCAACTCCCCGTCCTGGTCGTGTGCAGAAATCCTTTCTCTATTTCCTTTTCCACGTCTTATCCTCCCTCCGCTTCGCCATCAACAATTCTCTTTTCGCCCGTCAGCGGCGGTTCGCTCGTTACATCTCCCGAGCTATCAGCCTGCATTCTCCTTCTCTTTCTCTCGCCACGCTAAGGATTTTCTCTCTCCCGCCATGTCGAAGGATTTAGCCGGTATCCGACAAGCGTTGGAACGTGCGCGGAACTGTGAGGATGGCACCGTGGACCCGCAAACTACCGCCATTCTCGAAGCCGCCATCACCGAACTATGGACGCGCATTCAAGCCGATCCGGATAGTTACGTGCTCAGCTCGGACGAGTTCGCCCTCTTCAATTACTTTCTCGAGCGCTACCGCGGCTCGACCGTCGCCCAGCGGGCTGTGGCGCGGTTTTGGAACAACTACCAGGGCTCCTCCCCCAATGCTGGAGCCAAGAAATAGTCTGGGACCTCTTTGAATAAACGTGGTTCGCGATCTGCACCTGGCCTTGAACGGGGACCGCGTCAAATATCTTTTTTTTTTCTCGTTTTCATGTCTTCCAATTTTCTCTCTCTCTCACTCTCTCTCTCACTCTCTCTCTCACTCTCCTCTGCAAGTCTTCCTCATTCTTTTCTTGTCCTCCATAGGGGAGGAGTCCATGGAATGAGGGGCAAGAGGAATCGAGGGAATGAGGCGGCGAGGACTTGTCCATTACTTCGCTGGACGTGGCTGGAATGAACCGGACTGCATGATGCAAGCCCTGGCTCCTGCCACTCCCGCTGTTCGTGTATGCCGATGCTGTCCAGGACCAGAGAGCTGCAAGAAATTGGAGACAACCCGTGAACCGCCCCGCGCGCGCCCACATATGATCACACCGACAAATCTTCTCATGGACGAGGACTAGCTTGGCCCCCTCTCTAAAAGACAATGGACTATTGGGAAAGCTACCCGGGGGAAAAAGGCAGAGAGGGCGAACAAAAAGACGAAGCAGACCCCCCAGGTAGCGAGAGGGATCCTCTCTATGGTTGGGTCCCCCACCGTTTTGCTTCGCTTCCCTCCCAACGACTCCAACGAAGCCACTCCCAATTGGAGAATTGGAAAAAGTGACCAATAAGGGAGAAGGAGGAGGGGACAAAGGCAAGCATGATGCAAGACGTCTTGCGCTTCCTGCGGGAGTGGAGATAGTGCGGTCAGAGAAATTGGCCTGCATCCCTGCCCTCAGGTCGAGACTGCATGCATTTGGGCAGGACATCTCCGCATTTTACCTGCCCCCGGGAGCCATCCTGATTGAATGGTTGTCAGCCCTGAGCCAGGTGGAAACAAAACAGTCCTCCTGCCAGCTGGAACCACTTGGTTTCGAGTACTTCTCATTGTACCACTTTGCTTGTACTGTCATTGTCATGGTCAGGCAGCGGACGACCAGAAAAAAAAGGCCACAGGAACGGCCACAGGACAGCGTCAGGCAATAATTGGATGACAAAATGGCGTAGCATGCTGTTTCTGTCTATTTTAATCCGCTTCTCTCTCTCTCTTTTCACCCCCCGATCCCGCAGTGCATTTCACACTCTATTATGTATTACTATATACCCACCTCTATTTCTATACCTTTGACTCGGCATACACCTGATTTTCAATCTGCGTTGGTGGAGAGAGCCGCCGTATGTCACACGGGCAGCCCCAGCCTTGTCAGCAATTTTTCCGACTGGCTCGGCTCCGATGGGCTTTTCGGCCGTGGATTGGACTCTTTTTTTTAAAAAAAATAAATTAATAAACCATTTGATTCATTTAATCTATTGGCTTTGACACTTGGCCCGTTCGGTTCTTTAGTGTCGGTGGCCCCGTGGCGGCAGATGACGCCGAGACGTTCGAATGAATAATGGATGTTGAAGTTACTTATATAGAGGAAGGTAGTTGGACTCAACAACGACTGGATAAGCGAGATTATGCCTGTCACAGATTGTTTAGTTCGGTCATAGTGTTCGAGGATGAGTGGGTAGGTATGCCACATGTGCCTTAGTTATGCCGGTCCTGCCTGGGATTCTTGGAGTACCTAGTTGCTAAAGGCTTCAAGCTACGGATAGGCTGTGAGCTACGAGCCTAACAATAATGGTAGTGTAAGAGATATTAAAGACAAGAAACATACTTCTCGCTGAATTTTTGCTGTGAATCCTTGTTAAACTTGGAAATTTCAACGAACGCCAATTAACCCTGTTGACCTTCCCCAAAGATGGACGGCTGCTAATGATACAATTAAAACGCAACTAGAAAACACCTATACGCTCATGCTTTATCGAGAAACCAAAGACGACATATGGCCATCCACTCGGAATGAAATAAGGGACCACTCAGTACAGCGAGTTATCCGCACAAGAGAAAATGCCCGGTCTCGCCCCATTCCGGAGGTTGTGGAAGATGGACTGAGCCGACGAATACACGCCAATCAAGCACTAGGGCAAGTCAGTCTCTGCAAAAACGTGAGGCAAAAGATTGCATGAAAACTTACAATAATAAACGCCAAAAAAATCAGACCGATGTTGATGCAGAAAAAGAGCATCTGATTCCTGGCCATGAACCAACGATGTCGGTTGAGAAAGAGCCAGAACATGCCCGGCAAACCAAAGGTGAACCAGCTGGCGAATAAGGAGCTCTGTGATACTCATTAGTGGGCAATGTCCTCGAGATAGTCAGAGACTAATGAGCACGTACCGCCAGGCCTAGGACATCGTTAAAAACCGGAATTACCTCCGCGATGATCCATGACAAGATCCACATCACAACACAGATGGCTACCCATGACGCTCGAGCCGTGCATGTTTGGGCATGGATGGCTTTTGACCCTCGGAATATGTGAACATACATGTACTTCGCTCCCACGTGGGCGTTGACAACACCTCCGATCACGATCTACCCCAGGGTTAGCATGCGAAGATCACCGACTTTTGCATTGATTCTGTCAAATACATACCGTTGGTATGGCAAGACCAAAGGAAATCTTCCGAAATAGATCCTCAGCAGAGTTCAGGGCGGGTGACTTGACGAGCGGGCCAGCATGTGCATAAATGACAATCGCCGTGATGGTATACAAAATCATCTCACACAAATGCAGCATAGTCAATGCTCGAGGATAATCTTTGATCTCCTGCAATTCAGAAAACATGGTAAAAAAGGCCACATGGCCTGCATAGGCAAAGACAATGTTGGCAAATGCCAGGCATGCCTCGTGCATTGCGGGGGCAGGCGAGATGAGTGGTATAGAAGCCGGACTGCCTTTGGAGATGACTATGCTGATCATAGTCACCAGAATTGCCATCACGATACTCACAAAGCTCACTGATGACAAGTGTGAGAGTTTCCCAAGTCGCCGTGGAAGAGTCAGAATGAATGACACCAGTAAGCCCAGTGCAGAGTACAAGAGAGTACAGCTGCCGTGGTCGGTGAGAACGTTCATCATGATGGAAAATGTAAGCACATGGCTACCCATGACGAAGATGTAAGAGACAAGTTGGGCAACTCCCAAAACCACCTGGCCAGCCCGTCCCATCAGGAGACCTCCAGCGTCTGCCATGCTATGGATCTGCATGTATTGGCTTTTGAGGGTACCAATAGTAAAGCCGGTGTAGATGGAGATGATGCCAACGGTAAGGATCGTGAAGACACCCCTGAGTAATGAAGTCAGTGGTGGCTTTCTGGAAATTTCCAATAGAAGCAAAGGGGAGATCAAGATACGGAATCAGTCCCAGCGTTGCCAGAGCTTTGGGAAGAGCCAGAATCCCAAGCGATATAGTCTCCGCAAGCATGACTTGATTCTGTCAGTTTTGGCATCGTCGAAGAAAACGACTGTTGCCTACCCATTCCTGCCTGCCTGGAGGCAAAGTTTCAGCTTCTGAGTGCTTCTCTGTCTCTGAACAGAGTCAAGACTTACCACCAAGTCATGATTTTATACTTCAAACCGGCATCGCTTTCGTCTCCGAACGGGTCCAGCTTCGCAATGCATGGCGTCGGGGTGGCAGCAGCCTTGCCAATGGGCAAACCCAGTTCATAGTCAGCAATGCCAGTCTTGCAGGGATTTGGGTGATCCATTTGGAAGAATAATATGAAGATGGGTAGTATGGAAGAGGGAGACGCGATCATAGTCAATGGACAGCGGACAAGACCCCCGTCTAAGCGTGTGCCTGCCTTTCGAGCAGAATACCCTAAACGGAAGGCAGGACGGGGACAACGAGGTACTATTGAAGATTAAAGGAATTTTGATTTTTCTATTTGTACAAAATCGCTCTATAATATTTATCACACATGTCTATTTGTTGGCCGGAGAGTCCGGGGAAATCAAGGGATCCGCATTGGGGTTGGCATCGCCCTTGAGAATGTCCGCTGGGGGATCTAGAAAAAAAAAAAAGTTCGTGTCAGTCATTGAATAATTCATCAATCACATATTATGATCGGGATGAGCAGAAATCACTTACCGCTTCGACCGAAGTGCTTGCGCTCTTCGTTATCGAGCTCCTTGACCCGGCCGTTGGAGACCTCCTGGCGAGACAGGCCCAAGAGGCTCTTGGGAAGACCCATGGAGGACAGGTATGAGACCGAATCCTTCCACTCCACATCCTTGCGCTTGTTGGACCACTTCAACTCCTCGCCCATCAGGTCAATCACACTGGGGAGGGCCTCCAGAGCGGCCTCCGCGTTGAGGAAGGCCAGACGAGTACGGCGGGCAATGACATCGACCGCGGTCTGGGCGTACTCGTGACGGACGGCATACCGAACCTCGCCATCGACGAAGGGGTACAAGGCGGAGATACGGCAGCCTCGCACGGGGTAGCGAGCGTTGGTCGGGGATGAGAGAGCGGCGACCTGCCAGGCACGGTCACCGTAGGACTGGGTCAGGTGCTGGGCCACATCGGTCTCGAGACCAAAGTGCTGGATGAGGTTGATGAACAGGGTCTTGGAGTAGCCGTGAGCACCGATCAGGCGCACCTGGTGGGTCTGGCAGGAACCGTCGAGAACGGCGCCGTCAGCCACCAAGCCACTGCCGCCGGCACCACTGATATCCGGCATGTCTTTCAGCTCGCGAGTCTTCAACTTGAAAGAGTTGATAGCCTCGTCGACCGCCTCCTCGGCCATCTGACGGTAAGTCGTCCACTTGCCACCGGCACAGGTCAGCAGACCCGACGGAGACACGCTGATCAGATGGTTGCGGACGAGAGCTTGGGAACTGGTCTTGTTGGGGTCGCGAACCAAGGGGCGAATACCGGACCAGGCGGCCAGAACGTCCTTGCGATCGACCGTGATGTCGGGGGCCAAGTAGCCACGAATCTCCTTGAGAATCCAGTTGATATCGGCCTCGGAAGGCTCGGGCTGGGTGGTGATCTCGGTAGGGGCGTCGGTGGTACCGGCGATGGTGTTGCCCTGCCAGGGCAGGAAGAAGATGACACGGCCGTCGGACGTCGAGGGGTCAATCAGACCCATGTTGGATGGGCTAAAGTATCCGGGGAGGATAATGTGGACACCGGAGCTAGGAGCAACGATCTCCTTTGTGCTGGGCTCGTCCATCTTGCGAATGGAGTCGGTGAAGGGACCGGTCGCATTGATGATACCCTTGGCGCGGATGGTGAACTCCTCGGTCTGCTCGCCGTCCTTGCCGGGGATGACGTCCTTCAGGCGCGCACCGTTCAGCTGTCCGTTCGCATCCTTGGTGAGACCGGTCACCTCCATGTGGTTGACCACGGTACTGCCGTAAAGGGCGGCGGTCATGGCGAGAGAGACGTTCATACGGGAATCGTTGTGGGCGCCATCTACAAAAGTCAGATCCAGCCAATTCTATGGAAAATTGAGTAGTCAATCCTTCTCCAAAAACTTACCATAGTAGACCATGGCACCGATAACGTTGTCGCGCTTCAGCATGGGGAATGCATCGATGGCCTTGCTCTTGGTCAGGAAGTAGGAGCTCTCAATGCCCTCGGAACCAGCCAGAAGGTCATAAGCCTTGCAACCCGCCCAGAAATAGGGAGCCTGCCACAATTTCTGAACGGGCACCATAATGGGAAGCCATTGGGACAGATGGGGAGCGGTATTCAAAAAGTACTTGCGCTCGCGGAGAGCTTCCTTAACCAGCGCATACCTGCGATGACATCACCGGTTAGTTTTAAGGGATTCTCCAACGAAGGGGGAAAAAAAGAAAAAGTGAACCAGGCAAAAAGGTCCTAGAAACAAAAGATTCAACTCAGATGGGAAAGACTGACTGGTTGTAATCCAATTCCCAAAAGGCCTTTTCCAAATAGCGCACACCACCGTGTACCAACTTGGTACTTTTACTGCTGGTGCCGGCACTGAAATCATCACGCTCCACCACCGCCACCCGTAGGCCTCGGGTCGCCGCGTCCAGCGCAATACCGGAACCCGTCGCGCCGCCACCAATGACCAGCAGATCATAGGGCTCTTCGGTCTGGCTGCGCTTCAGGTCCTTGATCTGATCGATGCGACCCTTGATGGCCGGGAAGCTGGGAGGAACCAGCTTGCCCTCATGGTAACCGGGAGGAGGGACCGCGGGGGCTTCCAAGCCGGGAATATTGCGAGGACGATAGGAAATGTAGAGAACTCCTGCTCCGGCGGCCGCGGCCGCCGAGGTGTAAAGAAGAGGTCGCAGGAGCTTGCGCGAATGACGAGCGGCCATTATCCGATCGGGGGGGATTGTATTTGGGGGGGGGGGGAGAAGATGAGAGGGAGGGTGAAGACTCTAGCTAGAAATCACGGTTAAGCTCGTTATTCTGCTCCCAAGCAGGTGTGGTATGACGAGTTCCGGGAATCAATTGGGGGTTGTGGTTTGAGGGAGAGAATCAATTGCGACCTCGGAGAAAAAGAGGGCGGAGACTCTTGAGGGGAAGAAAAGCGGAGAGGGTGGAAGAGAGAGAATGGCAATTATGAGGAGGGAGGAAAAGGGAAGAGGGAGAATGAGGAAGATGAGAGAAAGGAGGAGGAGGAGAACCAGTTAAGCCGGATACTTTGAAGGAGAAATGATCTTACCAGTTCTTCCAATCTCTAAATTCCTTTTTTTTTCCCTTGCCTTTTCTACACGTCGACCAGATCCAACGTGAGTCAAAAGCGCTGACGAAGGGCAAGAGTAGCGGCTCCCGGGGATCAACGTGATCGCTATACCTTCCCAGCTTTTCCTCTTTTCCACTGGGGCCAGTCTTTTCCACCAAACCGGTTGGCCGACGTCATTCCAGGCCTGGCTCCCACTGGACTCCCACTGGACTCGAATGGTCCCCTATTGGCGGCGGATTCACGGTGGATTCCAGCCATGACGGGGTGCCACCGACTGACATTCTCCCACCAATCAGTCTCTCGGCAGCCAACTCATGCCCACCAATTTGTTCGAATCCAGTTCGAATCCAGTCCGGATTTCTACCCCGATCTTCCCTCTACGAAGACTGCGCTGCGAGCCTCTATCCCGCGACTGGCTTCAAATGCTTGGCGGATCTTCCACACTTCATGTGACACGCAGAAATTTCGACATCTCCAGCTTGAACCTCTCATCCTCCATCCTGGCCTATCCCTTCCGGAGCTTCGACTTGCCCTATTTCCTTTTGGGAGCAACCGTCCTTCGGCATACCTGACTACTGATTTGTTCTCGGACCATCTGACACGGTACCTTTTTTTCCCCATCCGTCTAGACACCGGGTTACACCACTCCGTATACGAGAGCTAGCTATATATATAACATACAAAGTGCAGCTGTCCTAGGGTTCGCGACAGTCTCTGCATGAGCAGCTGACTTGCGGCTCGATCCACCCAGATCGCGGCCCCAGTTTTCAGGGGCCAGCTGCCTTGTTGGTAGATCCACTTGAAATGACCATCCTGGATGATCATCATGGTGTCATGGTGGTCCTCAAAAACCTGCCTGTTTCCCCTCCCCCCCCCCCCCCCCCAGGAGTTGCGCTGGTGTTTCGCCTCTCTCTCCTCCTTTCTCTTCTCTTACTTAATATTACATGCTCTCCTCTCCGGAGATACAGGGCAAGGTTCATATCCCGGAGCCAGAAACAGTCGGCTCCCCGATCCACTTACCACTCCACCAGGATTCCTGGTTCCCTCTGCGTGCCTTGCAGGTCGAGGAAACTTGTTACCATCGGATTCATCCCAAGCATTCTTGTTTGCGTGGTGGAGTCGTGGAACCCATCTAGTATCGACTGCTGGCTGCATGACTACATAGTTCTACCACAGTCGGAGGAAACTATACCTGATTATCCGTACTGGTGGCAGGACTATCAGCCGCGGGTGGGGGTCCCCCTTATATATGCTTAACTAGGGCCACCGTCCCTAGTCTGGGACTTTTTTTGATCTGCTTCAATCTTTGCGGGTCTTCTGTAAGACGGAAAGAGCCGTTGTCGATTATGACATATAAATAAACACCATTAGACTGGTGGAAAAGGTATCTCCAATATTTCAAAGCCACTATAAGATATCCTGCAGGTGGGCCGGCTAGTGTAATGGTGCCCCCACGCTCCTGCTCAATGGAGATATGGCGTGTTCAATGGCATTGAAAGTCCAGGTCAAATCTCACGTGATGATGGATTTTCCATCAGCTATGGTATCGTTATCTATGTCAGTCTTTGCAGTCCCTTTTGAAATCAGGCTGGACCGCGTCACCATAGAGTGCGTAGACAGCCTACTGATCAGGTGATCTACTTGTCCATACAGAATGGCACCAGCAGAAGTTACGATTCTTCCTTACACCACTACTGATTTATTGAAAATATTTCGGAGGGTCTTACAGACTGCCGAATGGGAAAATTGGAATCCATCTTCACCTGACTGTCCCTGCTGACTCATGTTGGCTGACTCCCGTCAGTCAATAACAATGCGACGACATCAGAGATTCCAGCAGCCTAATATAGTCACCGCGCAGCCGCGCCATACCAAAACAATTGATCCAGGTTCTTACTGTATTCTGTTATCAGCTAACAATAGACAATAGCCACCATTGAAGAGGCTACCAAGTAATCAAGATCAGTCCTCAGCTCCGGCTATCGCGGCCGGACAGGCCCGGGTGTTCCAGGATAAGACTGGCTATCTACCAGGTACACCATACTTATCTCTATTGGATCAGATAACTATCTGCAGCAGTGACGGAGTATGTCTCTCCGTACATCTCTGTTTTCCCCTCCAACAAGCCCCCCCCCTCTCTCGAGATAAGACACCCTTTATCACGCATGGTTAAATCCCCGTCCCGTTAACTACCCCCCACACCAACTCTGTCCGGATATGCATGACACTTGTTGCAAATCCAGCGCTAGGCTTCAAGAATACCTAGGACGCAGAACGTACTGCAGCCAATGCAAATGCAGGGAACGTGGACGGAGAGATAAGGGGGATGCATACCAGGTTGCAAAGTTTCCCACTCTTTTCTCCTTCTTCCCCCCCCCGAATCCCGCGCCTGGTCAGGACTCTCGATAAACTAACTCATGGGGTCGGACGGTAGTACTGTACATAGCTATGAAAAGAATTATTTTTTTTCCTCATCTGCAGAATCAGAATTTTCCACAAAATTGGCCACTCGGCGAACGGACATCAGCCCATAGTTTATCGAATCCCATGATGACACACGGACACGAACGATAGGCGATCGGAGGAGGGTGGGGTGGCAATGCCGATCCAGCCGCCGTCTCCTGCAGGTCAATCGGGTGTCAAACTTTGAAGTGGTGGGTGGCCTACAGTACCTACAGCACGGAGACTTAAAGAGATGACTGCATGGCGGAAAGGTCCAAGCACTTCGTCGCAGTAAGCCCGAGGGGGAAGCCTGAAAGGGGAGCCCGGATTCGTTGCGTGAGCATAGCCCGGGTGTAAGTTACGGAGTTCGGTACATGACTACTATATACTGTACGAAGGGCGGAGGTTATCATCGTACTACTAATTTAGTCAAGGTTTCCGTAGGGGTCACGAGTGGCTGGAAGAAGAATCCTTTTTGATCGACTCCCGTTGACAGGTGGGGTGATGCCGGGTTGAAGTAGATCAAACCACCTGGGTGGAGACCAGTGGTTCCATGACTTCAAGGACCCGAAACTCATCCCCACTACGGGTGCTATACCCTGTATGTACGTATGTATGTACGTATGAGGGAGATGGGGGTTCTTGGGCGGACGTGGTGCTGACGTGGGCATATAACATTCTGGACCATAGGAAGAAACCCGGACCCGGAGAAGTGTACTGTACGAAGGGATAGTAATTGGGAAGAATTGCAGTTTATCAATGCTCCATCGAGCAATTCATTCAAGCGATCATAATCGACCGTCATAGTTGGTGCTTCTCTTTGAGTATCCAGTCTTCCGTACAGAGTATTCTACATTCTGCACTACCGTGCATGCAGTCCAAGTCACAACAAAAGGAAAAGCAAGTCTCAAGCCTTCACAAAGACAACTCATTCCTCCCAAATGGGAAACCGTAACATTCTGGTGTTGATGGGGGGGGGGGGGGGGCATCGTAGGCCCATGAGAATAGTTCCCAAAAAAAGAAAAAAAAAACTCCGAACATATATAACAAGGTAACGGCGGGGGTATAGATGTCGTGATGAGCGGGAGAGAAGATTCCAAAAAAAAACAATCCATAAATCCATAAATCCATATTCCCAAACCAAGAAAAATAGCAAAGATTCTTTCTGCACGGAGACGCCTGGTTCAATTTTCCCGGGTGTATGCAAGATGTGTCGCTGAGATGGGAGAGAGAGAGATAGCAAGAAAGGTGCGGGGCGGGGGAGGGAGAGACGAGTCAGAGCCCCTCTCCCGCAAGAGAAGATGATTATTATGGTAGCGGAGAGGTCGGTCGGAGAAGAGAAGACGAGGAGAGCGAGAGAGGATTAAGAGGAAGCCATTCGTCGCTTGAGATCTCGAACATGATCAAAGCAGCTGGCATAGTCTCTCAGCTCCTCTTGAAGATGGCCCGAGAGCGCGGCATTGGAGGCATGACTCCGCAGAGAGGATAGTGAGGTCTGAGATGAGGAGGCGGACAGACTGCGGGCCGATCGGGAATCGATGGAGTCGAGGGTTGAGGATCGAGAGTGAGCTGCGCCCTCTCGAGGCTTGGGTGAGGATTGCTCGTCCTCGCCCGATGTACGATCCAGCTCGGCGAGTCGGCAGGTCTGTGAACAGTAGGGACCGCCGGAGGTCTGGCGATCACAGACGAGGCAGAAGTCGAGAGACCAGTCCGTAGACATGACGAGATGTGATGATATGATGGTAGGCTTGAGGACTGGATGGATAGACAGGAACCCAGATGGGGGAGGGCTGATGGATAGTAGGATAGTAGGATAGTAAGATGTAGAAGAAGGCAGAAGCAAATCAAGAGGATTCAGTGAGGATCATATACGGAAGAAATCCAAAACAGGTCGCCAAGAGGCAGGCGCCAATGTTATCAAGTCGGCAGAAATGACGAAGAATGGAAAGTGGATGAGCGAGTGAATAAGAAAGAAGAAGACGAGAGTGAAAAAGAGTTCTACGCCAACGAGTGCAGCGCAGCAGGAGAAAAGGTGCAGCGTGCAGAGTGCAGAGTGCAGACCCGAGCGATCACCTCATTAGGGGGAAAGATGGGGGGGGGATCCACTCACAGTCACAGTCATGCCACGCTGAGGCAAATACTGGGTACAAGACGCAGTGACCGTGGAAGTCAGTGCATCCTCCCCATTATCTCAGGTACCACCAAAAAGCTGAAAAAAGAAAGAGGGGGGGAAAACCAAAAAAGACGAGACCCAAAGAGGAGATCGTCGCACGGATGACCCCTGGCGAGGAGCCAACCACACGAGCAAGTGCGGGGCGAGGGGAGAAACAAAGCGAAGGGGGGGTACCTCCACTGACTATGGCATCATGCGCGGTCCCGGATGTACCCCGTGTACCGTGCACAGCTGAGGAGATGATGGGAAATTATGGCGTGGCTCGGGCGCTTAAGGGCAAAAACGCAAAAGAATTTAGGGGAAATCCACTTCCATAAAGTTAAACCGTGGACCTGACTCTGACGATTTCGAGCATGCAATCCGCGCACTAGATAACATGCTTTAGGAGTCCGATAGAGTGATAAGATGACGCGAAGTTGAAAAATTGGAATTTAGAGATGACGACTTACGACCAGGTCACGACATCTCGAGCTCTTAGCCGTATAAGCACTCGAGGAGGATCCCCCCCCCCCTTCCTTTATCCTTTAAAGCAAACATCTTAAATGTGGATAATCAACTCAAGACTAAAACCTTGGATCCGGGGTAGTAGCCCCTCCTCAAGCTACCACTCCACCCATTTGCCAGTCCACGTTTTATAATAAGACGAGAATCAGAATAAAAAAAAAAGAAAGACCTATCCCAATGCGTAGAACAGCTACATGATATTCCCCTACTACCGCTGGTCTCTTAGCAAAGAGCAATTCACTCCATCTCCAGGCCCAATTCCACAGAATAAACGCGGGAAGCGCAGGAGATGAGCACGTCCAAATCACTCTCCTTCGCTATCCCTCCCCCGTCTATGAGCGAATTCGCAGGCCACGAATATGCACGGCTCGTGGACTGTCCCACTGGTATGTACAGACGGCCACTCACGGTTGCCTCCCGTACCGAGTACAGGATGACGAGGCTCACTCGAGACTAGTTTGCCTGTGCGTCGCCTGCAGGAACCTCGAACGGGTAGTCATCGGCCCTCGTCTCCACTGGGGTGCCCTCCGGTGTCCTTTGCGGTGGCTTGCCAGCCCGTCATCTGCGCACGGGCCTGGGCGTGCACTAATGTACGGGAGGTAGACTATTGTTAACGTGCAAACTTAGTAGCCGTATAGTAGTTAGCACGGTGCCTGATTCAGGTAACCCTGGTCTGCGAGCTTGGCTGACTTTTCCCGGAGCTGAGTCCATAAGACCTATAAGATATGGTTCGTAAGAGATCTATCTGGATACAATGTCAATTAGAGCGTCTGGCAGCCTCTCCAGATTTATACCCAGGGTACACTCGGTACAGTAGTAATTGAATACATTTGTATAGAGTACAGTACTACAGTACATAGCATTATTTTTATTCTGTACGTCTGGTGTTTCATTTTGCTACTACCTCTGTGCCACCTTTAGCTTGCCCNTCCAAGGTCCCCCCGTTAACCATTGCTCTCCATATGCACGTTCCCCCCTCCGATAGACTAAGTTGCAGTTTACATTTTTGGCGCTGACAAGTCACGCGAGGAACGCGTGAGGAATGCTCATCCCGTCTCGCAAAATGCGGGGAAAAGGATCGTGCTCGGTCCTGATACCTTGCTCTGATTGGAAGTGGTCCCTAGAGGTCCCCAGTGGTAGATCCCGTGGAACGTTCTCCCTAATCTCGCTTCGGCAAGCTTTCTCCGAGCAGGGTGATGCAGCATGAAATGCACACTGATTGGATGGATAATCAGCGCTTCCCGGGCTCGTGCAGCGGATGATCAGGGTCCCCAATTTGGTGGATAAGGGAATTGGAGGGGAGATTGGGGACGGAAGGGATCAGACTTCGCTTGGCACTTGATAACGACCAGGAAGGGTGAGGGTGGGGGATTCCATCTTCTTTTTTTTTTCGAGTCACAAGCGATTCGGAGAAGAAAAAGGTTAATGAACCAACGGGTTATGACGACGATTGCTGCTGCGTGCGATCGTTGCTTGTTTCACTCGCCAGTCTTTCTTTCTCGTGGCTCGGCCGGGATGCGAACCAAGGTGGCTGGCAAGCGAGCTTCGCGCGCGGGGTCCTCCTTCTCGTCGGGTCCAGTATCGTGAAGTCGACTGGCTTTGGCTGTGTGAATTCCGTAGCGTTAGTTGAAACTGCACTGGTACGATAAGCAATGGGTTTTTCTTCGCTGAAGCTTACTGGAGGCCAGGCTGATGGCGCGAAGCACATTGTCCCAATTGGCAAGCACGCATGCAACCGCTGGTTCGAATCAGTTTGGGTGCCCGCGGTCGGGGGACAGATAGAAAGTGAACTGACCTTCGGTGCCATCCTTCAACGTGGCAATCTTGCTCTCCAGCGCCTGCATTTGCATGGCCAACGTCCCACTCAAATCCCGTAGCTGGCGGAGGTTTTCGAGTTCGGCCTTTTTCGCGGCAATGCGCGTCGACAGCGCGGACGAGGGTTGGGAGGCCGGTTGACGAAGCCCAGCACCGGGGAGCATGGAGGTTGGACGTGACGAGTACGCCATGGTAAAGGCAAGGTAAGGACACGGAGAGAGAACGAGGCGCAGTCAGGTAGATGGCTCAATGAATGATCAAAAGATAAAAAGGATCTCGCCAGTCCGCAGTACCCAAACAACCCCCCAAAGTCCAGTCAGGCATCCCGCCGAGAGGGTGCTGAGTCAGCCAGAAAAATGGGTCTAGTCCCAATAGGGACAAACATCAACAGTCCTGTTTACACTTTACACTTCGCCCAACTTGCGACCGTCACTCCACTTCTTTGCGGCCCTTCAACAATATGGCCCGGCTCAACGACTTTGCTGCTCCGGCAGAGTCTGTCGAAGCTTGTAAGTCGAACTTTCTCCTCTTCTCTCAACGAGGATCCCTCGTTTTGCCCCCACCCCGAATCGAAAATTGACGCGATGGTGACTAGTGAAACGGCGATTCGTACGACAAAACCGGGACATCGTGCGGGTGAATTCTATGCAATCTCTTCGCATCCGCAGCTTGGAATCGGAAGTCTCACACCTGTTGGCCGAAAATGTTTCTCTGCGCGAACAAATCATCAACCTCACTCAGGAGAACGAACGATTCGAGTCCGCCAAAATGCTGCACGAGGGAATCTATGAAATCAAGTCCCGCCTAGATGCGAAATTGGCGGAATTGAGTAGCCTGGCTTCGGAATTAGGGATGTTGCCTCGCAAAGTAGGCAGGCCAGGGGGAGATAAGACTGGAACCGACTCCGACCGGCCCAGAGCCACTGCAGAGTCAAAGCCGCGAACAACGGACTCGGAATTCAATGCAGGTCCCGAGGATGGAAGGCTTCCGGCAATCGTGGAGGACAAGTATTACCCTCGAAGAACACTCGAGTGAGTTTTAACGATCCCTTTTCCTAGCCAGTGGAGAGGGGGCCATTGACTTATTCCCCCTAGACAACAAGAAATTCAGAACCTCCACGCCGAGTCCAGCTTGGAATCACCACGGAATGATCATTCAATGCGCGAAGATCGAGTTCCGATTACGGAAAGCCCAAGGCCCGAGCTGAACGATGCACTATCGGAAAGTGGCATAGACAACAGTCCCTTGCACGGTGAAACCGCCCTGCCACCGACGCTCGAGACTCGGAAGAAGAAAAAGAAGATCGACTCGGCAACTCCTGCATATGAACCATCGCCCCAGAACGAACGACCATTGACAACGAATCAACCTCGCGAGCCGACGAAATCAGGATCGAAGCGTAAATTTAGTCCAGACGAGGACGGGCCTTTGGCAGATCCCGCAACAGAGGATGACGATTTCCAGTTTAGCCGCCCTGGTGGAAGCCCTCAGAAAAAGGCGGATCTCTTTGATTTTATGCTCCAGGACCTTTCACCCAGCAAAACGCCCGTGGGCGTGAAACGAGGATCTGCCCAATCTGGAATCACCAAGCGCAAGGTCCTTGAACCAAGTATGTCACACCTGTCGGATAAATTGTCCCTCCAGATTTGAGTCTATCAACTAACAAAATCAAACAGAGAGTTCAAATTCCAATCTAGGCTCCCCCAGGAAGATGAGGGGTTCTTTGAATCCAGACAACAAAGGTCTTCCAAGATCAGGTGCAGATGAAAACACACGCTCGCCTCAGAAATCTAAAGAGATCGATATTCAGAACCCGGGAACGTTGAATCAGAAACCCCGCGTTGCACGACTAGGTGGTGTCTCACAGAAACCAAGGCGCGTCGGTCGGCCTCTTGAAACGGAAGATTCTTTCGAGCCCGGGCCGAAGGCCACATTCCCAACGGACTCACCAGTCGCAAAGGCAGGGGACCCAGCCTTTGGGATGTCGGATATGAACGCTGCTTCTCGCCCTTCCCGGCGTCGTGGGGCTGTGGTCAGCTATGCAGAGCCTAACTTGCGAGTCAAGATGCGTCGTCCGTCCAAAACCATGATTGATGCCGTGGCTGGAGCCGATCCTCGCCGGTCATCGAGTTTCCAACTTGCCCGGGATAGCCTCGGCAACGAATTGGACACTTCACAATCGAGCGCCAGCCCTCATCCGTCCTCGAACGCAACCCGCCCTGCCGATTCGGTTCTATCAAGCCAGGCCGCCGACCCGTTCGCTCAGGATGACGACTCGGATCAGTTACTGACAAGGGTCTCTCGGCGGAGACGAAAGGTATCATCATCAAACTCGGATGCTTCAGACTTGGTCGATCTGTCGACAGCACTAGGGCAAAGGCTGTGCTCAAAGGGGCCATCTCGACGGCATTCCTCGAACCCCAAGAGCACCTCCCTCGACACGTTACGCCGTGAGGCAGAGGTGGCCAGCGATATAGACAGCAGCTTCGAAGCCGACGACACGGCCTACCGGATGGAGACTCGAGTTGCAGCGAGGAGAAAGAGTATGATGGTTTAATTGGCAGGAGTTCCCGGTGCTATGGGCCCTGGATTGGGCGCGGATTAAAAATTAAAGACTGTATTTACATTAGCATGCGTTGGTCGCAGCCCCCGTACAGATACCCCTTTTCCATTTCTTCTTCGTTTTATTTCCATTCAGCGAGATTTGCTTGTCAATTGAACTATTTGGTTTTGTCTTGGGTCCTCGAAGTGCATTCATTGTAGACACGATGGGTGGGAACAGTTGGCATGACTAGACACTCGAAGCCGGGCACCGTGGTGACCCCATCGGTCACCAGTCCTCGTTCACATGGAAATTAAATTTCTTCTCTGCTTGGAACACGCCGTCCAGTTGTCATCGAGGCGTGTCTCTCCCGTGGCGAGAGTGATTCGAGGTACGAGCAAGTGACCCGGCTCTTGCTTTCGCTGGTTGTCTACACATATTGGGGTAATGGCAACCCTCTATCGCCATTTTGTCACCATCCGACGGTCTCGAAATATGAGATTTTAGCCCGTGGCGACGAGTCTTGCAAATAGAGTAGCATGCGACCTTTGTGCAACCGTGCGGGCCGTGATCTAGAAGGCGGGGTAAATCCTCAAGTGCCCCGCGGCTGGGGATTCTTCGACGGCTTGGGCATCTTCTCATATGCATTCGGGCTGGGCTTCCTCCTCCTGCGTTTCACCTTCTGGTGGTGGTCGGAACAGCATGTCGCCGAGTCTCCATCGGGAGACTGGTCAGCCTGATTGTCGCCCGACGGCCTGCGTCCTCGTGCGTGGGAATGACGTGCGTGATGGGCCATGTGGCTTCGATTATCGGCTTCGCTTTCGCTGTCTGACTCGGATGAGCTGGAGGATGACTCGGATTCGGAACTGCTTTCGCCCACGGGTCGGGCTTTGTGGTAGATGCAACAGACTGTGTGAGAGGGGTGGGGTTGGTCAGTACGGGCTGCTGGGTGAGATGGTTTCCTAGGGGGATAGAGGATGTTTACCTTTGGAGCTCTTCTTGCCCATGCCTTCATTGTCCACGACGTCTTCGCTCCATCGAATGCGGCGCGCTGGGGATGGTTCTGCGGTTGTGTCGGAGGTGTCTTCGGCTCTCAATCGGAGGGTGCCTGTGAGTCGAAGTGTGGATGATTCACTGGATGTTTCCGTTGTAGACTGCGGCTGAAGATTTACTGGTTGACGTGTTCGAGACATCGTGTGGTAGGGAGAGTGGTTGTGGTGGGGGGAAGGGTATGAGGATGAGTTGGCGATGGCACTGGAAAAGAATGATGCAACTGATAAGACGATAGAATCTCTCACCGCCTAGCACCCTAGCTTACCAAAGCAGCCCTGCGAAGGCCTATTGTCTCGCATAACAATAGAATGATACGGAATTGCTAATCGTAGATGTAAGAAATGATGTTCTCAGAAGACTAGGCTTGACTAATAATGATACTTGGAAATCTCTCTTGCTCATGTATAGCTTCTTGGCTCAACTCGGTCAAAACATTGATCCTGCGCTTGTTTACTACCATCAAGATAAGATTTGATATCGACCTGCAAGGATATCCTACTTCTACTACATCCGAACCACAAAATCATAAACCGTTCAAGCTGGAAGTCAGTTCGGCAACAATTTTCCTTCTTGACACTGAAGATATTATCGTCCTTCTAGGCAGCTCCCTGTTTCTCGTAATATTCCTCCATAAGCGAAGGCGCGGTCCAAATGTTTCAGTCAATTTAGATTAGCATGGGCCCATACTGGCCATTCAATTGAAGGTCAATTAGATCCTCTCCGGCCGTGAGGGGCCGAAGTAGGGCCGCAGGCACAAGAGCTCTCGATGCTCGAGTCTGTCGAACTCGGTGCTAAGCGTCCATTATTCTACTCCGTTCTACCGACAGCGTGTAAGAAGAACGCAAATAAACTAGCATCATATCCATGCAATCATACCATGCGGAATGAACCGTCTCAGAGAGCAGCCTCATGTCTCTTCGAGCGACATAACACAAGATGTCAACCAGACTAGTATAATACTAATAAGAGGCGTCGGTCTTGCTGGCCAAACCGGGCGGGATCATACAGTTCGGCTACCTCTTACTACCGAAGTGTGGCTTAGGATAGAGCTGAGAAGTTCGGCAAAGAAGTAATTTTGGGCCTCATGCCAAGATGATCAAGGTCGTTCTCACTAGTCGAGTCGCTAACTGTGCTCGAGGAAATCCGACAAAGGCCGAAGCATGAAGTTTTAGAAGCCGTGGTTTCGTTTTACAAAAATTCTAGAAGACCTCGAGCATACTGAGCTTTCTCACTCTCTTTGTCAACCATTCACCACGCGATCGTTTGGATAGGCCCACGATCCTCCTTCAAACCCTCATTACGGACTCTCCTTCAGCCGTGGCCCTAGCTGTTTCCGCCACACAGGGCACCTCGGGATCAACCATTACCTCCAACGCTGCGTCCAACGCTGCTTCTGCTTCGAGCTCCCAACTCGATTCAACTGGAGGTGCTGCTGCTGCTGCTACGGGTCTTGCTGTCGCCCTAAAAAACGACGTATCTGGTGGATTAGGTTAGAGCGAGAGGTGCGTACATGTTTGTAACCACCCACTTTCTACTAGACGGGGTTCAATTGTCGTACAGATCGATCTTCTCAAGGTAAACAAATATATTGGCGCAAAATTTTCCTTTTATTTTCCTTCCAAAGAGCTATGGTGAGAGAGAAAAAGAAACATATTAAACATGACCACCCTCGACATTCCAAAGGGGTTGCAAAATACACGAAGCGGAGGAAAGGAGACTGGGTAGCATCATTGCATCATCTTTGCGCCAAAAAAAAAAAAAAAGAACATAAAAGCATCTGAAAGGAGAGGGCCGATTCTATGCTGCGTGTTGTGCGCATTCCGACTCTCATATGCATGCCCCCTCCAATCATCTAGAGCTCGTAGAGAGACCAGCCGTCAAGGCCAGCGCTCCTCATTGAGCTTGGATCCCCCAACCTTCCAGAAGAGCCAGCCGACGCCGGTGGGGGAAATTCAGTGCGCAACTCCTGATCCAGTCATAGCTCGTCCTCCTGATCCATCTCCGATGGCTTCAACAATCCTCCCACTTTCATAGCCCGAGTCCGCTCGGCGGCTTGCGCATCGCGCACGGCCTGCTCTCGTTCTTCTGCATAGAGGTCGGCGTTGTCATCAGAGAACTCCTTGAGGGAGATCAAGAAATCACGCAGATGGGTCTTGAACTTGTTCAAGTCATTAGTGTAAGCAAACAAGCCAAGGACAAATTGCTTGATTTGAGCCCTAAATTAAAACCGAAATTAGCGACCTATTATTCCACAGTAACTCCTCATGACGGAGAAAGGTTGAAGCTTACTCTTGCAGATTCTTGAAAGCATTATGCAGCAGGTTTGCGACGTATTCCTGCAGGAACTGCTTGTTGGAAGTGCCCACCGGCGCTTGATCGGCAGCGTAGATAGGCTCCTGTATCTTGCCGGTTTCGACGAATTCGAACATGCGAGACAAGAGCATGGCCTGGGACTTGAAACCAGCCTTGTGGTCACTATCCGTAAGGACGAAGAAAACATCCTGGAGGATCGGGATGTAGAATTGACGGAAGAAGATGCTCGAGGTTTGCACATCCGCCTCGGCCATGTTGTTCATCAGTTCCAAGCACATGGTCAGACCCGTGTTCTCCACCTCGCGGTTATCGTGCTTGGAGGCCCACATGCAGGAATCAATGACAAACTTGAACTGGGTGCCATCAAGCTTGAGGAGGGCCTGGAAACAGTACAGGTTGATGGCTTGCAGGAGCTTGAAGAACTGAACCCGATGCTCGGGGTATTCATGGAAATCCTTGTTGATCATCTCCAAAGTGCAGCTGAAGACGCTGTCCATAATAGCAGGAATCTTATCCTCCATCAGGGTCTAAAAAAGCAAGTTGTTAGCCACGTCCGGTATGAATCAGGGAGGGGGGAGGAAGCATGTTAGGGGGTCAGTCCATGATCAAAAAACGTACATGAAGCTTGTGGATGATGGTAGTCATGACATTCAAAACCTCGGCCTCTCGGGCATCGGGCACGTTGCGGTGGTAGTCGACCAAAACAGCCTCAAGCAGCGGCGGGACCATATTAGCGTTCACCATGTCCAGATCGTCGGACTTCTCCACATAGGTATCGATCAATTTCAGGATCTCCTTCTTGATGGTGCGAAGCCCACGAACTTTGGGGGTCTTGGGGGCGATCGTTCCTTGAGCGAAACATGTTAGTATCTAAGGAGCAATGGATGGGCATAAATGGGAAATTACCATCGTTGGCCACGGCATCGTTGATGAGCTGACTGGCGGCACGGTACATATTCAGCATGTCATGGTAGATGCGGCCAATCTGAGAATAGAAGTAAGTTCCAATAGACGAGCATGCTGCAACGTTCGTCTTCATGATGTTGCCAATGATTTTAATCGTGTTGCCGTCCTGGAGAATGGCAGCGTTTTGGTTGGCTTCCGCGATGATTTGATCCCAGGCGGAATTGGGCAGTTGCATCAGGTTCTCGATCAACCGATCTTGGAGTGTCTTTTGACCCTGAGCAGAGATCATGTAGCCACATGCTTCGTAGAAAGTGTGAATCTGCTGGGGAGAAAGATCCATGGTGATCTTTCTCATGTTGCGAACGATCTCTTCGATGAACGGCTCATTCTCACCCGGTTGGAGTGCCACGAAATGCCGTCGGCACTTGTTGGCGATCTTGATGAAAGTATCGCAGGCCATATCCTGGACACCCTCGTGCGTCTCGTGCATGAACTCGAAAAGCTTGTTGACCACCGTCTTCAGGAACTTCCAGTGCGCCTTCAAGAATCGAGGGTACTGGCCCACGATGTACATGATATTACTGGCTACCACAGCCTTGTTGTCTTTGCCACGCTTCTGCTCCGTCAGGCCAAGAAGATCCTTGATGACGGTGACCAAGAACCGCTTTTCGGTTTCCTCATTCATGGCACCGGAGATGGAGCCGATCGCCCAGCACAGGGTGTTGCAATTCGCCCAGGACCACTCAGACCCGTCCACTTGCTTCGCGAGCTTGTCAATCATGATAGTCTCAGTGTCGACCACGTCCAAATGGGTCAGATAAACCAAGCACTCTCGAATGGTCTTGTAAAGCTGAATGGTATCACTCTCCTTCACGAATTCGCGCACAATCTCGCCCTCGTCGTTCTCAACGATCAAAACTTCCTCGGGGCGGACCATCTTCTCAATCATGACAGTGCGCAAGTTTGACAGCACAGTCTCGTATTTATGCTTGCGAAGCGGGTAATTGGCAAGAGTGCTCGGGTGTGGCGCGCCGCCGTTGGACAGGCCACTGACCCCCATGGTCACGAGGGGGTTGATGTCGGTGATGGGCAGTTGCTGCATTTCTTCGTAAAGCTCCTGAACCAGGCGAGTCCAATAGTCCAAGCAGATCTTGAACACCTCGCGATCTTCGATTTGGCTGATCCTAATCAGGTAGAAATGGGCATGGGTGAGGAAGTCTTGGTTGGGCAATTTTTCGATGAGCTAGACAGAAGAGAATGGTCAGCATCGGCACAAAATTGGAAAATGGGTCTACAAAGGGATAAGGAAAAGCGACCGGATGGCTACACGTACATCCAAGTGGGCGCTGAAGAAACTGGAGAGGAAAAGAGCCAGATTGGCGACAAATTCCTGATCTCGTCCATTGCTTCGAGCGTAGGTCTCCTTCAAGTCCAGAGACAAGGGAATGACGTTCGATACCGTGGTCAGGGTCTCAGTGAACATGTGCACCAGCCTCTCGTCGTAGTTGTAGGGAGTGCCAATCTGCAACCCACCAATCTCCGTGAGACACTTGAGGGTGACGTTTCGGAAGTCGGGAACGTCCAGGAATCGAGTCAGGAGGGTATTAATGATGGGCGTCTCGAAGATGTACCCCAAAGGAATCCAATTCAAGAAGCGAAGCAAAGTCTCGAGGGTCGCCTTGACGAGACTCGGCTGGGTGGCGGTGTTGAGGACTTCGGAGCACAGCTGGAAAATGGAGGCGAATTCCTGGGTCATGGAGGTCTTCAGGTTGCGAGCCTTGACCGAGGTCATTTGATCCTGGGAAAAGTCAAAGACCTCCTCCGAAAGTAGGCGAAGGATTGCCATGTTATTTTCACAGATGGAAAGACTGGCGTGGCAAGAGGAGACAATCTCGTTGATGAACGTGGGCCAGTTGTGTGGCCATTCTTGCTTCAAGATCGAGACCAGGACCAGATTCAGTTTGTTCAAGAAGGCGCGCTCAGTACGGAGCTTCTCTTCGGATCCGGAGTTTTCGATGATGAAGTTGACGATGAAGTTTCGAATACCTAGAGAGAGGAGAAGCGGAAGATGTTGGTCAGCGAATGTTCTTCCCTTTCTATTTACTCTTATTTTTTTCTTCCCCCGCGGGAGAAAGAAAACCGGATCCCACGAAACCTAGGAAAAAAAGGCAAGGGAGTATTGCTGAAGCAGCAAGTCGTTACCTTGACACTGATCTCTTGGTAGGACCTTCCATCGGGTCATAATCACATCGTCGAGAACTTGTAGGGCGATATCTAGATTTCTTCGTCAGCTCATCCTCGCCTGAAAAATCGGTTCCTTGGACTCAAGCAGCCCTAGGATGACAGGGTATCTCGTGTTAACCCACATTTGGTCTGGGGGTATGTCGCCTCCTGGAGAATGTTGCCCACGGTGACCCAGGCATCAGGGTTTTGCTTGAACTATTATAAAGACAGGTTTGTGAGCCGGCGATCCATAATCCACTTGTCGCGTCGTCGTAATTGAGGGGGAAACTGGGAAGTCGGGGGGATAGTGGCGAGCTTACTTCGGTCAAGGTCTGCTGGGCTTGCTTTTGCTGTGTTGTTGTTAGCTTCGAGTCCCAAGAAGAAATCCATCACGAGAAGGCCAAGACTGAGGATCGTCGGGATACGTACCACGTCGCCCTTGCCTTCAAAGAAGGCGCGGACCGTGTTGTCCAGCTCTTGTACAGAAATAGACATGCCGCCGCAGAGATTGGCGCTTTCGCCGTCACGAAGTGGCCGTCACCGAGGCTTGCCGGAATGAAAGGATGGAGCCGAGAAGGAGGCGGGGGAGCGGAAGGGAATTGACCGAGGCAGAAGCCAAATCAACGTGGCAAGGTAGGGCGATGGTTCAGAGATCGAACGATGAAGGAAGAAGCCAGGGGAGTAGGCCGAGTGGATTGATGGTAGTTCGGTGACTGGTGGGGCAGGTAGAGGGAACGAGTTGGAGGGGCTTGGGTCAGCAAAACACCTGAGCTTTGACCGCGCAGACAAGGAAACCCCCCAAACAGAAAACGGGAGGGGAAGAGGGGGAGGAGGAACTCTCTCGAAGGAGTGGCACAAAAAGGAACCGAGATCGAGATTGAAGATAGATTGAGCAACAGCCAGTGGGGGGGCGAAGGAGAAAGAGGGGGGAGAGAAAAAGTTCTGGAAGTGGTTTAAACACTGGCGGTGAAGGCGCGTCGGGGAGTGTTGGACACAACGTCTTTTTGGCAGAGGACGTTCAGTGAACTGACGAGAGCTGGAGAGCTGGGAGGGGAGCTTAGTCAGCCGGAGCTGGCACCTTAGTGGACTAGAACCTCGAGCTTTTGACTATAGAGAGGGGGAATACACAAAAAACAACAACGGTGATAGGAAATGTCTCTTAAGATCACGAGCTAGAGCGACCTAGATGATGATTCTATTACCAAGTGACCTATCTACAACATATAGACATTATGCGATGTCAGTGTTGGGAAAGTATGGTGCTACCTTTCCTCCATGTGTATACACCACCTTTCCTGCCCGAGGTAGAAGGGCTGGTGAGCCTACGATCGACGGAAAATCGATGCTCTCCGTATAGTCTTTCCTTGTGAACGACTATCGTTTCTCTCCGACATAGCTCGTGACGCGCATTCGGCCCAGGTGGGGCGAGCGTGTGCTCTAGAACTAAGCCCGAGCAATGCCCTTACCAAATACACAACCAGCACTTGGATCCGATCGAGATGAAGCTTGATCTAGATAGAGACACAAGTTACTACTCATCCTGATGGGTGTATGTCAGTATAGATGGGAGCAGTGGTCATTTAATTACTTTAGTGCTCTTCTCATATACTACCAATCAACGAATTTCACCCGCGCTACGTTGGTTTTTATCTGCGACCGGGAGGATGTTTGAAATATTAGCATTGATATACATTTCGAGCACGATACTCGTAAAATATACCCAGCAAGAGATCTTTCCAAGAGACACCAAGGAAATATGTTAATGCATACCAGGTAGTCATGAGCACCACTCGTCGCTTGATCCGATGTTAGAACCAAGACGGATCGTCTAGATTAGTCCATGAAAACGGAAATGTGAACTGATATTTAAGGAGAATGACGTATTTATTTTCATCGGAGCGCAATAGCCAGCGGGAGGGAGGCATTTGGCGACGCGCGCGGGACTGCAAAGCAAAGGCCCCAGAGAGAAGAGGGAAAAAAAAGGTGACCAGCTGATAAGCGATGCATAACCGCCCAACCCGCGCGGCGCCACCGTAGGCGTCACGCCCCACTCCGAGACGGCGCATGCGACCGCCAGAGAGCCAGAGCGCGCGCAAGGATGCAAAGTGGGGGGAGACTTGGGAAATGGGCGAGACCATCGAATCTGGGGGTCTGGACGGGGCCAAAGGGGGAGGGGGCTAGCGGCAGAGTACCTTTGCCTCTGGGAAGGACGAAGAAGGTATGTTAGGGGAAAGGAAAGGGCAAGAAAACCCGTAGGCCAGACGGCCGAGGGAGAGAGGGGGGCGCAGGAACGCCATTGACGCTAGTAGTCGGTTGTCGCCAGTCGGGAAAACGACAAGAGAGGAGCGAGGATGTCTCAGACCCGCGCAGCTTTCACCAGACGGGCGCGCTTTGCTCTTCCGATTGGCGGCCGCCGTGACGCCGGCCGTGCCGATCGCGCGCTAACTCCTCTTTTTCGCGCCCTTGTTTTTGTTTCCCTTTCCCGGTTGCGCAAGTCTTTGGGAGGGGAGAAGGAGAAAAAGAAAAAGAGATGACAGAAAGGAAGGAATCAAAGAAGTATGGCCCCGTACGATACTCCTCGAAAGGAACGTGACTTGGCTTTTCTCTCTCCGTATAGTACTGTAACTGTAACGGACGGCCTTGGGGGCCTGATGGCGGATGGTTAATGGTTCGCGGTTCATGTTGAATGAATTCTTACCCTCTTCTTACCTTTTTACCTCTCTTGACCTCTTTCCCTCTTGACATTCCCCTCCCCCCTCCCTAGTCACTCCAGTCACTCCAATCACTTACATCACTTCCATCACGCCTATCACATCTTCTTCTTCTTCCCTCCCTCTCCTCTCTTCTCCCTCTCTCGCTTTCTTTCTTTTCCCCTCTTTCAATTCCTCTTCCCTCTCACTCTTCCTCACTCTTCATAATTGAAGCGCGATCCCGTCTCGGCCGTCTCTCATCCCCTCCCTTCCAAACGCCCCACCCCCAGGCGAGGTTACCGCGATCCTCTTTCCCTCTCCTCTCCTAAGAGCAATCAAGATATCCGCCTATCCAAAACCCAATTCAAAGAAAGCCATCCTTCTCATTAGGGCATACACGGTTCCTCTCTTCTCTTTCGGGGCCTTTTTTGCTCATCCGGGCTTATTCCTCCCCGATTGTTCTCTCTCCGTTATTTTATCCGCCTCGGCAACTTTCCGCGCGTCTCTGCGTCGTTCGCTCAGGCACCGTCCCGAGTTTCCCCCCCCCCCCCCAATCTGCGGCTGAGACGACTTAGACTGGGGGCCGCTCCCGGTATTATTTCCCACCCCCCTCCTTTGATCAAGACGAGAGGTCTTGTTGTAAGCCCGTTTCACTTTTCCCTTCGTTTTTCCTTTTCCTTACGGGTGTTCTTTTCTTTCCCAATCCACTCAAATCGTGGTGGGGAGGGAAACCCCCCCCCACAAGCACTATATCACCTTCCCGCTCCTCTTTGTCGTTGATTCCCCTCCGTCCTCTGTGAGGATCCATCTACTCGTGGGGATTACCCGCCCACGTTTCCCCCAGAACCATGACGGCTGTCGCAACCGCTCCCGTGATGAGTAACCATGACTCTGGGACGGAGCCCCGAACGGATCATAGCCCCTCTCGCTTTACCGCGGTCAATGGTAGAGACTCGGTCGCGTCAAATCCCCACGGACCGACTACGGTTCCTGGCACGCCGATGAATCAAGAGGACAGAGTCGCCGCGGCAGCGCCAGCGCCAGCGGCGCCTTCAGGCGACAATGCGGAACCATCGCGCGACAGCTTGGAAACCCGAGGCGATCACCACGACGACTCGCAACGATCCTCACCGTCTGGATCCAACAAGCACAAGCGAAAGCGATCGGGGTCGGGGTCGGGGGACCAGGGAGCCCGGCAGCAATCAGAGCCTGGCTATCACCACCACCACCATCATCACCATCATCACCATGTCGGTCGCGGCTCGATCGGCCACTCGGAGGAACTGTCTCCTCTCCATGCCAATGGGGCCGGGCCCGGATCGGTCTCCTCCGACATGGACTCGATCAATCCGGTCGCCGCCTCGGGCCACCGATCGGACACGAATGAGACGTCACAGCCCCCATCCGCGGGCCCTTGGCCCGATTATGACACCCATTTGGTCAATCAGGCCCAACGGGCGCAACAGATTGATCCCTCTGACGCACACTTGGCAGATGCCCTCCAGCGAGAGGCTCAAGGCCAGGAACACTCCCGCAATGGGGGCAGTGATCGCTCCGTTCCACCGGGCCCCAATATGCAGCCAGCCTCATCCCCGACCTATGTCTCTGAGCGTGCTGCCGGGGCTGTTCAAGTCGCACCTAAGCGAAAGCGTGTCTTCAGCAACCGCACCAAGACAGGATGTATGACCTGTCGCCGCCGAAAGAAGAAATGCGATGAGCAACACCCTGCGTGTGAGTCGACATGATGCCTTTCTCTCCCTCCCTTACTCTCTCTTTCTCTGCCGTCCCCTGTTCCTTTACCACGTCGTTATGTTCTGGCCTCATCCATGCCCGGATTCACAGTCTTTAGTATTCGCACCAATAATGGTTCTCGGAAGGAGAATGTGTCCGACTAACTTGATCATCATTCCAGGCAATAATTGTATTCGTGGCGGGTTCTTGTGCGAAGGATACACCTCACGAAGTACCTGGCAGAAACCTTCGACAACGAAACCACCCGTTCCGTTGCAGTCCAAGGAAGGTTATCCAGAAATGAGCGGTCAATATCTTCCAGAACCAATTGCTCATCATGACCGCCCACCTGCGGGAATGCCCGATCATATGGAATCGCGGAAAATGAGACCATTGGGAGAGGACAATGAACGTGTCACCCAACCATATACTACGAGTCCGTCCAACAATCCAGCACCTAACCATACGGCCTCGTCATCATCATCGTCCTCATCATGGTCAAAACGCACTTGGTCAGGCGCCGGCCATTCGGGGTACGCACCCCCGGACCATCTGGCTAAACCCGATTATCGAGATGTGGCCCCCATTCACGAGCTTCCTCCTCGAGAGTCACATCCGAAGCCGGACTACCCCATGGTTCCTCCCATTCGGGAATTCTCTCATGCACCACCACCGCCGCCGCCGCCGCCGCCGAAGCCCAATGGTTTACCTCTGTATCATGGGACAACCGCTGAGCAGCAACGGCCCATGCCTCCGGCGCCTGCCCCCGCCCCCGCTCCGCCCCCGATGCCAACATCCGCGATGGACACCAGTAGTCCACAGACGCAGGCACGGATGGCGCTCAAGATTGAGCATCAACTATCATCCCGTACAATCAACGTGGAAGAAACGGAAAAGGACAAAATGATCCGCGGCGAACTGTACCGGCCTTTCGATCTGCAACTGGTGGAAGAGAGAGATCGATGCAAGCGCGCACTGTGGCGTTTCAATAATGCTTGCAATCCGCACTACGGATTAAGCTCGAAGGAGCAGAACCGTCTCCTCAAGGAAATCCTCGTTCCTCCTTTGGGTTCCGTCGCCAATTCTCCCTCCGGGGTTGCGGCGCCTACTTCCGCGGGTTCCATTGGACAGGGTGCAGTCGTGGAATCCCCCTTCAACTGCCATTACGGATATAACATCCAAATTGGAGAAGATGTGATGATACATCAGAATTGCTTGTTTGTCGACGACTGCGGCATCAGTATCGGTGCACATAGTTGGATTGGCCCAAACGTCACCTTGCTTAGCTCGATGGCCCACTCCAGTATGCAGGAGCGTAAAGGGTCCCAGAGTCGCTATCAAGGCCGGCCCGTCATCATCGAGGAGGACTGTTATCTGGGTGCGGGCTGCACCATTTATCCCGGAGTGCATCTACATCGAGGTGCCTATGTCGCGCCTGGCGAGGTTGTGAAGACTGACATCGTTGCTTATGGGTTCCAAGGATACAAGCCCAGTTATATGTGAATACCCCCTCTTGTCTAGATTTGAGTCCCCTACTTCCTCTTTTCTTTGGGCTCTCTTGTGGACGCCACCTCAGCCCTCATCTTTGTTTTTTGCCTGAAAAAATCAGGCCCTGGTGGTGAAATGGACGGACGATCGCAGCATTTGACTCGAGTCAATAGCTTCGGGAGTACAATTATGTGGATCTACCGCATCTCTTTTTCGCTGTGATATCTTTCAACCCTTCTGTCTATTTTTTTGATGCCATCATGTCTTGACTATTATAGCGATCTGGGCTTGTGATTAATGCGGTATATAGATAATCATTAAGTATGAACGATCTCCGATCATGACTTTTGCATGGTCATAAAATATTAACTGTGAGAGTTTGATTACACTATGTGTCCAATCATGGGTCTTGATGTAGGTCCGGCTGGCTGAGAGAGAAGGCGAGGCCAGGCGATGATCGGGCTTCCGGAGGAGTAGGTAGTATATGAGGCAAAAATTGAATGATGACGATGACATACAATGATTTGATTCCGTCCAAATTATGGGTATCTATTTGTTTCTGGAGTGGAGTGATTGGTGGCCGAAAGTCTCGACTCGGAGCTGCCTTGTCCCTCCTCTTTTCAGTCGTGGGGTAGGCGATATACAACAGATCACGCTCACGCTGGGCATCTATGACCCCTCTTCTTTTCCTGCCTGTTCAGAGTCCGGGTCACAGCCAGTCCAGGAATTCCGGAGCAAAGTAGGTCAGAACTATGCCTGCACCTGCTCGCAATATTCCCTCTGTGCTCTCAAAGGCCATCGCTTTCAAGTCAAAGACTCCGGCCTTCGCTCCGGCGTGGATCATTGCAAATTCACCACTAACCTGGTAGGCTGCGACCGGCATATCCTGCGCCAATTCCTTGGCATCACGAATGATATCTAGATAGCTACTCGCAGGCTTCACCATAATAATGTCGGCACCCTCCGCGATATCTCTTTGGATCGCACGTCGGGCAAGACCACGGCCACCGGGAGGAAGCTGGTAGCAACGGCGGTCTCCAAATGATGGACAGGAGCCAGCTGCATCGCGGAAGGGGCCGTATAGACAGCCGCTGAATTTAGCGCTATAGGACATCAGTAGCACGCGATGGGCGATCCCAGCCTCGATCAGTTTAAGCTTGATAGCGCGTACTCGTCCATCGTTCATATCCGACGGGGCAACACAGTGAGCCCCAGCAACGGCATAAGCTAGCGCGACATCGGAAATTCGATCCACCGACTGTGTATTATCGAGGGTCCCGTCTTCCCGGAGAATACCACAGTGACCATGTGACGTGTACTCACAAAGGCAGACGTCGGTTGTTATATAGAGCTGAGGGAATCGAGATCGGAGAAGGCGAATGGCTTGGATAACTGGGCCCGCCGGGTCATCGGCTGCGGTTCCTAGCGCATCCTTGGCCGAGGGGTGGAGGGGGACTCCAAAGAGGATTACCGAGCGTAGACCCTTCCGAACCAATGGGGCCAGGAAAGGCACCAGACGATTGACACCACGACGGTACTGATTTGGTAGAGATGGAATCGGGGTCTCCTCATCGGGATTATCCGTGATAAAGAGTGGGTAGATGAGCATATCCTAGATGTGACCGAAATGTCAGTTCCGATGGTGACGAAGAAGAAGTGGGGTGGTGGTACCTTGGTCAATTGCCTCTCTGCCTGCCATGACCTACTCAGAGGGTGACTGTATCCGGCATGTAGCTGGCTAGAGATATCCCCTGAAATGCTCACGCTGGTCGCAGTGGTACTGGTGTAGGATCGGGCAGTGCGGGATTGAGCATGCGAGATCTGCGAGGCACGATCGTCCGGGTTAGTGTCTCTGAAGGCGATGTCAGACACCAAGTTCGAGAACGACATGGTGGAGGTTTATTCAGCCTAGAAGAAGGACCGGGGTGGGTTTCAAGACGATGGTTGCGGCAAGACCGAGAGGGTTGGTGGTGGTTTTATGGTTTCTGGGTTTTGTGGGGGAGGAGAGGAGCGCTCGAGAGAGGGAAGAAATGATCGGCCGAGGGTCCGGCGGGTAAGGCGAATACCAATCGTTGTGATTGGATAATTGGACACACGCTGTACACTCAGTGTCATTTTCGAAAACTTCTAGTAGTATGAATCTGGCCGCTGGAGTAATGATCTAGCCAGATACATTCTTTCATCTTTTCTTTCCACATAGTTCCCGCAATATCTCTCTAGTCTGTCTGGCTGAAGAGGTGATTTTGTGAGTTCGGTCGAAACCATTAGTGCCCCACTACTGGAATCGGCGTTAGTTACAACCTGGTGTTCGTTCTGACTCATATAGGGATTGAAATTGTAAGTGAAATTCTGGACACTATTGAAACGTTGAATCGTTGAATCACATCCTGAGGTTCATACATTGAAGGGCGACCTAAACAGGTATTTAATAGGCAATTCGAGAAACTCATCTAATTTTCAATCTCAAAATATTCGATATAAATCTTTAACCCTCGGCTTATTCCCCGTTCCCATATCTTCTTGCTAGGGCTAGGTTTCACAGACCGTGCTTTTAAGAGAGTTGAAGCAGAGGAAATCCTGACATTCGCAGAACGGCTTCCTTGCTTACAGGATAGCTGTAATGAGCTTCCATTACTACTTAATCCAGCTCTAGAAGACATACACTTTTTTTTCGACAGACTAAGCGAACCTTACAAGGAATAGGGATTTCGACCGATGTTTACCGTACTTAACTTTCCATCCCTAGGTTAAAGGTATTAGAACTATTACTAGCTTTCGATAAGTTGCCCGTCCTTCTAGCCTTCGACTTCGGGCTAATAAGGCGCTAGATAAAAGCGGTTCTATCTCTCCTTCCAAGTCCTTATCATAAAAGTTCACTAATTTTCCTTCTCTCCCTGGATAGCTACGTCAGCACTGAGTGAGCTTGATATAAATGCACCACCTACAATAATGGAGAGTTTCAACTCTTCTCACTCTTCATTAGTCTATCCTTATGAGGTAAAGCCCCCAATATATTAATAAGTAATTTTAACCTTTAATGTCTACCTCGTCTCCCTTCTAGCGGCACCTAAGAATCAAATTACCATCCTTAGACCAGTGAAACGAACATTCGTATTATCTTCATGAAATGGATCTTTAATACCACAGGTACAATACGGTCTTCCTCTTTCACATTATACAGATTCTCCCTGCTGATGTTCGTTTAGCTTTATATAGTCTGGTCTTATCGAATTTGTCGGTTGTAAGGACTAAAAGCGGCTCTTTATTCATACGGAGTTAGCTTACCACTTTCTAAGCGAGATTCTTCGACCTCCCATGGTCGAGGAAATTATCAATATAGTCTTCGGCCGTTGCTGCGAGATCGATTTTTCAGCGATTACTCCGTCTCTCTGGTTTTCAATTCCTGTGGTGGTCGAGGCCGCATTGTTGATCAAGTATCGAACGGGACTGAGAAACGATGGAATCCTACCAATATTGCCCTGAACTTTTTCTATCTAGATATACTATCTAGAGTTTATACCGACTTACTGGAGCGACTTCATAAGGGTCCTGGAATCGAACACCGACTATAGATATAACTATATGGAAATATTCCTTTACTACGCTGGGATATATCGGTCTGCTGATAGGACGAACTGGGATTCGCTATGTAATTTATTACTCCCCTACTCCTATAGTTACTAATAAATCTCACACTTTACGAGGAACCAACCTTGGATATCATAACTTTAACAGAAATTCATATTTAAGGAGAGCGACAGTGAATTTGTAGGAAACATAAAATTATATTATGAGATTATACAAAATAGAATGTGGAAATGCTGATGTGGAAGGAATGTCGACTTTAAGTAGCTACTTGATAGAGTGCCATTTTTAGAAAAGGCAATTTCCCCTATAATACAGTGGATGAAGTATATGGATATATCAGATATTGACCCGGGTCTTCGTTCCTATAAAGTACTTTTTCAATGTAATATCGGTGACGGTAAGGCTACCGCTTCTGGAAACAATTGGCTCCCGGAGCACAGAAGGGGTTAGTCATCCCGCCGCCCTAAGCTGCTCCCTAGCACTTCCGAGCTTGCTCGTGAGTTGACCCTGAGCTCCTCCCGAGCTACTCCTGAGCATCTCCCTGAGCAACCTGTTTGCCTTGCACATTGCCCACATCTACCAGTTCTCATCATGTGACTGTAACCGCGCTGTTGCCTCGTGGTGTTCCTGGGACTCCCAGGCATGCTAGAACATAGCGTTCTAGCATATTTGGTCTTTTTGGCTTGTTTGGCTAGTGCGCCTGGGCACGTGTCGTAACAGTAACACTAAACCATCAGAGATTTTGGCAGCCGGTGCCAGAAGATTCTATGAGACAGTCCTTGACCGACACAGAAGAGCAACCTATCTAGATAGTGTTAGGGACATAGAGAGAAAGAACTGACGAGCAAGGCTACGTTCTGGACAGTTATGGTCTGCAAGAACAATCCAGTACAGAGCTCTCTAGTAAACAATACTCTAAGTATAGGGTCTCTATGATGTTTAAGACTAATACGGATTACCCAGTGTCTGGACCCGGCGAGCATTCTCGATCTTATTCGCCTAATATACCTCTTGATGATAGATTATCAGCTACTGGATACTATCCCGCGTACCCTGATGATGTTGCACTACATTCTACCTCCTAAGGTAGTAATACTCCCTCCGTGATAGGTCTAGCGGGCCTAGGAACAACGAGAATTTTTGATGTCTTCGACGACGATCAGAGTATAAAAAGCGACAGGGATTGCTACGAATACTCTACTTTAAATACGAGGAAACGACCGCTGGAAGATCCGTCCTTTTTGTCATCAAAGTCCCGCTATAGGACTCGGGGGATTTTGGACGTGAACGAGTCGCTACAGAGACGAGGAGCTTAGGCTTAACTTAAAGGCAGTGAATCGTTATCTTAAATTATAGGGACTTGTTTAGCTAGCAAGCTCGTAACTCTTAGGAATGCCCTCGTATCTCTAACGCACGCTTACATTATGGTAAGCGCCGATGTCGTATTTTCTGATGGGCACGCGGATTTAGGCGGTCTTGTTACAGAGGACCTTGCAGTGCTTCAACTTGCAACAAAAACCCTACAACATACATACGGTATTATTACAATAGGTACCATCTTAATCGATACTTCCCCTCGAGAAGGTATGGCTATGCGGTTACGGCTATCTATTAAGCGGACTAAGTGGACTATCGAAGATGACTGCCGGCTGTTTAAGTTGCGAGATGAGAAAGTACTATAGAATTGTATTTCCTTAGCTAACTTTTAATAATATTAACCTTAGCTAGTATAAGGTGGATAGACCTATTTCTAGAATTGTATTCACGATTCCTTCCCGGTAAGGACCCTAGGTGCTCTCAAAACCAGATACTTTAGGAAATCTTCTAACCAATCTCAATCTCCTTCAGGTAAGGAAAACCATCCTGTACGAACTGGTAAGTGAGAGGTACGTTATCTCCTCGGAGAAGTGCAAAATCGCCTATTCGGAGAAGCGAAAGGCTCCGCTAGGCCCACTATATCTTATGGATAGGGAAATTACGGAGGCAGAGTCTAAAGCCTCCTTCCCGCGCTGTAGGGTGTTATATAGGTTTTATAATAAGTCTGGGTACTATTGATCCTCGACTTCGGTTCTATAATATTTAATAGCCGTTTTCTTATAGAATTTCCGTCGTACGTCTTTTACGATACTACTTCGTAGCTCCAGAGTATTCTGGGCCCTTGAAACGCTATGAATTGCCAAACATACTCCTTTGTTAGAACACTAACGTATGCTATACTATCTATAGATCCGCTGTTTTTAATATTTTTCCTCGAGATACGTAGACTGGTGTGGATGAGTAGCTTCGAAGGTATTTCTCTGGCACTAGAGTAGCTACCTAAGGCGACCGCTTTGTTTCAGAATAATTCTACTTATAGACAAACGCTAATAAACGAAAGAAAAAAAGGATATTTATACTGCTCCGTCTTTCTCTATCCTGTTAATGATAGAGTTAACTAACTAGAGGTTGATTGGTGCGTCGTAAGAAACTTGTGATTCGGAGATGAATAGCTTCGAAAGCTCCCAGAATCGATGAACAGGTCCCCAGGGGTGTGGGTTGTATGTTGCAGGAATACAGTTTGCTTTCCTAAGAGCTGATAAGAATCTAGGAACTAGCTATATGCTTTCCTGGGAATGTATGTGTGCTTCTAGGATACTAAGTTTTTGATTTATGCAACGAAAGAGAAGTGTCTCCCGCGAGTTTATATATTAAAAGCCTCCACAATTTGTGACGCACAATAGCTCTATAGCTGCTATTGTAGTAAAATGTAGTATTTAGTCTCTCCCTATACTCCTAAATTAACACAGGAATAGACTCTAGGTGTTAGGTTTCTATCCCGGACCTCGAGATTTCCCGGTGTTTAATAAGCGCCAGGAGTGCTCAATGCGCTTATAGAAACCATGTAAGCCCTGACGACCAGCCAGGGCGGAAGAAGGAAGTAGTTCTGGCAGGGACGGCTTGGTGTCTGAAAGTAAGGGCGGGGACACCTATACTTATAGACGGACGCTGCATAGCTGCCTTAGGGCGGCTGGGATAGTCTATGAACAAATCAATTAACCATGTAAGCCCTCCTAGGAGCTCTAGTTGTTGATCGAAACGATGATATTGTTCGCTGAGTGCCTTCGCTGCTCTTTAACTTTCTGTGCTTGAAGTCGAATGCTAAATAAAACCACCTACATCCCAGCGAGTATTCGCGCGACTACCCGATATATTTCTATGTATAACTGTACTTGAATCACACTATGGTCCGTGATATGCCCTTTCCTCCCGAGCACTGTCTACCGATAAACTCAAATGCGATAGATAACTCTATAAGGCGTACCGAATGAAATTCTCTGGCAGGCTATGTCCTACTTGTAGGGAAGCGATATATTTCTGTGGTAGGATCATGTATAGATCTCTACTTCCGTCTACGACCCTCTATTCTTAAGTTTAATATTAAATATCGGAACAGCAATCTCCTCTATCTAGCGGCAAGGGATAATAATTGTGCTCTTTTTACAGAGTTGCTCGTTTACAGCGCCGATATTAATGCGTTCTTCCGTGGAGAAACTGTGTCAATATGAGCAATTAAGTATTCGCCAGCGGACCTAATTAAGCTCTTACTTAAACAGCCGGATTTAGATATTTATATGAAGTACCGTATCTACAAAGATGCTTTGTGGTATGCTATCAAATATAGGATGTATATAATCTCGGAAAGCGTGTTAGAGCAGCCGGGCCTTACCCTATATGCTAAATATGTATATAGTAGGACCGTACTGCACTTAAGCGGTTTTTTGGGGCTAAATTAGAATCTTATAATTACTATTATCGCGCGGTACCGACCGCGATATTAAGGACCATCGCGGCCACTCTCTAAGAGACTAGGCCTTTCACGTAAATAGGGGTTCGATGGTAAAGGTGATATTCTCCCGCTATAGTCTTCTACCCGCCTTCGGATAATATATCTTAAATAGTAATGATCTATTACTATACTAAGCTATAGCTTATAGCTTTCTAGATACTATTAAGTAACTCCTTAGAGAGGAAAACCTTAATCTAGAGTGGTACGATTAGAATAGTAATACGGCGCTTTACCTTATAGTCCGGATAAGGTCCCTAGAACTACTTAATCTACTTCTTAACTTATTCTCGTATTAACGCTAATTCTACTAATAGAGATAGTAATATATTATTATAGGAGGCTTTGCGTTTATAGTATAATAAAATTATGACGGGATAGCGATCTTTTACCAGGGGGAAATAGAGCTTCCGCTAGCGAATAGAGCCAATTTAATAAGATTATTAGTCCTCTAATGCGTAGTAACTTCTCTATAATATCTAATAGTAAAAGAGCTATATATAAAAGAAGGTTATAAGATAAAATTTAATGAGATAAGATCTATAAGATTAAATCTGAACTACTAAACTAATAAGTGAAAGGGTGCTTAAGTACACGATTTAGGTAGTTTAGGCAGTAGCGTTTTAATTAATTTAATAATATAATCGATGATTCGATGAATTATTAATAATTCGATAAATTAATAGATTAGGAAGGAGCTAGATATCATAATCTATAACCTAGATTAGCCGATTTATTATAGGAAAACTCTCTATTAAAGAGGTAGATATAGAAGGATCTTTCCGCGGGAAAAAGGATAGTCCGGTTCGGGCCGTAGGGTAGCTAACCGATTAATAAGCTTATATAGCTATATATATAATCTAATATACCCCTATAGGTCTTTAGATTAATCGAATTAGACCTAATAAGTCCTAATAGGATCTAATAAGCTAGAGTAATAGGAACTCTATCCTAATCTACTTAATAAAAACTTTATATTTCTAGTAACTAAGTATTTTAGTTAAACTATTAGTAGATAGATTAGACGATTTTAGCTATTTAGTATATAAGCGATTAGCTTAAGTTTCTTATCGAATATAAAGATAGTAGATATTAATATATCTTAGCTTAATTTAAAAGGTTAATTTCTCTTAAGTAAATCGATTATCTACTTATTATTATATTAAATTATATCTTAATAACTAGGATTGAATCTAATAAATTTAAATAGATATTTTATCTAATATAAGTATCTAGCTATATAGCTAAGCGTAAGTAATTTAGCTTCTATAGTAGATATAGTAATTATCTTCTATCTAGTAGCCTTCTAATTAATTAGGCTATTAAATAGATAGAAGATAAATCCTTCTAAACTCTTCTAATTAGGGTTTTAAATAATACTAATATCCGAACTAATACTATAGATAGTAATTTTACTTTTATAATTAAATATAATAGCTAGATCTTTTATCTTAAATAAATATAAAATTAGGTAATTAGCTATATTAAGATAATACTAAATATATCTAATAAGCGATTATACTAAGAACTAATTTATAAAGGCTAAATTTAGTCTAGTCTAAATAGTAATAAACAAGGCCGATCTATACTTCTATTAGTAAAGATTAACTAGTCTAGGATTTAGAGGATCTTTAGTAAATTAAAGAGAGGATAGATTAAATAATAAGGAGGTTATTAGTAGTATCTTACTTAGTAGATTAAATTTAGTAATAATCTTTTTAATATAAATATCTTAGTTAAGCTAGGTCTTTCTTAATTACTAATCTTATATAATTCTAATTCTAATAAATTAGCTAAGCTTACTAATATACTTTATTTTAAATCGATTCTTAAGCGATTACTTATTTTAATAGATATAAGAAGATTTAGATATATAGTAGATAGCTAAGAAATTATTAATAAATATTATTATAATTATATAGTTATTAGTATATAAGGTAGGATCCTCTAAATATAAGTAGAGACTAATAATAATAAGTATTTTCCTAATATTATCTTCTTATTTCTTATTAGCGATTCTTAGACGATATATTATCTTTTTTAGTTTTAGGATCTTTCCTTTAGTCCCTAGGCCTAGCGGATATTAGTAATAGACTTCCTAGTTTAATTAGCTATTTAAGAAAATATTAACTATATCTATCTAAAATATTTTAAGATTAAATTTAGTTATAAGTATTATAAAATATATAGAAGGCCCTAGTAGCTAATATAATAGTCCTTATATTCTAAGAATTAGGTTATAGAATATAGAATAGAATAGATATAAGAATCTTTATAGAACTATAGAACTATATGATATCATATAGGTCTATATGATTCTATAGTGAGATCATCACTTATTATTATTGCCACCTATTGCCACTGAAAATTTAGGGATAAATACCCCCTCGATCCTCTGCCAAATAGTTTTGAATCTTAGTTCTGAATTTATTCTTGACTGCCTACCTACTACTATCTACCATTCAAACTTCATTATACTATATAGCTATACTATATAGCTATATATATTAGGTCTGACCAATTAACTTGCTTCCTATACGCTGACTACTTGCTCATATAGGTAATTATTTATTACCTTATATATATAATCTAGCTTTAAATCTCGTTAGATTATCTAGTTAGTTTAATTTATAATTAAAGACCTAATATATAGATATAAATTAGTACTAAGGATAATCTCTTTAGTTAATATAGCTATACTTATATAGATAAGATTAATTAATAAAATAATTAGAAACTAGCTTAAATATCTATATATCTAAAAGCTTTTAAAATTCGACCTTTAAAGCCTATTTAAATTTACGCTAAAAAGGATAACTAAAGAGATAATAATAATTCTTTAGCTATAGCTATAAGAAAAGATTAATAAAGGCTTTAGAAGGATCTAATTAGCCGAAAATATATAGAAATAAACAGTTAATATATAATTTTACTTATTATTATAGCTATTATTAGATAATATAAGATATAGATAGAAGAAGATCTATAGAATTCTATAGAAAAGAATCAGGTAGAAAGACTCTAAAAGAATCTAACAGAATCATATGATATCATAGACTACTAGTCTATTATATCATATAGATCTATACGATTCTATAGTGCTATCATCACTTATTATTACTACCTATTACCACTGAAAATCTAGGGATAAATACCCCCTCGATCCTCTGTCAAGATAATTTTTAATAATCATCCGAAAATAATTTTGATCACCTCTCACCACTACTATCCACTACTATCTACTACTATTCACTATTAGATCTTTATTATACTATATAGCTATACTATATAGCTATATCCGATAAGTATCTGCCTATCTACTTTGCTTCCTATTCGCTTATCACCCTGCTTGCTCATAGATAAATTATCTCTCTTATACTTACTTAGATTTAATAGGAGATAAATAAAGTAGTTAAGATTAGTATTATATATTAGGATAATTAGTAAAGATAGGCGGTTAGGGATATTAGTATTAGGATTATTTAAATAATTATCTTCTTCTTTAGGAGATTTAATAGATATTAGCGGTAGATCCTTTAGGATTTTATTATTTTTAGGGATTAATTAGCTATGATTATCTATATCTCCTATATCTTTATCCCTATAGCTAGATAGGTCCTCTTATTAATAATCAATAGATATAGGGATATCTATCTTATTAAGGATTTAAAGATTTTAAGATAAATTATTAAAGATTTCTATATAATATAGAGGGCTTTTATCGCTATAAAAATATATTTTATTAAATTTAATATCGTATATATATATAATCTAGCGCTTAGAGGGTATCTAAATTCTCTATATATTAGATATATTATAGTTAATAAGATAGCCTATGGTCGCTCGAGGGCTTATTTTCGATAATTATAGTATATTATTAATCCTAATATAGGCTTTATATCTAAAGATTCGGATATTTAATAGATCTAGCTTCTAATTTAACTGATAAGGAGCTTTCTAGCTAAGATAGCTAGCTAAAGCTTTAGATAGTAAGTTCTAATTTAATAATTGATAAGGAATTCTATTTTAGATATATATATTACGCGTAGCCGACTACTTACTATAAATAGAGCTCTAAAGGGTTATACTTATCTAGTTCTACTACGGATTCTTAGAGTAGCTTATAAGCGTACTATTATTATATAAAGCCTTATATCGGGTTCGGGTCTATTAAATATCTTATAGAATATACTAGAAATACGCGCTAAATAAGTTAGTTACTGAATATTACTATAGAGTAAGCTCCCCTATTTATAGATTAAGTTATCTTAAAGATAAACTATAAAGTATAAAGTACTAAAGATAGTAACTAAGTAATAATATAAGATTGATCGCGAAGAAGTAAATATATAATATTAAATAAATATCCTTATATACCTAGCCCTTTATAACCTATATTTAGGGAATAGGACTATTATAGATAGTCCCTATTATATTATAGATAGTCCCTATTATATTATAGATAGTCCCTATTATATTATAGATAGTCTCTATTATATCGTGAATAGTTACTATTATACCGCGGATAGGTAATATTATATCATAGATATAATATTCTTCTTATAGTTATTATATAATTTATCGGTTTTCGTAATATAATAATTTCCTTCTATTTATAAGTTACTAACTTATTAGTATATAACTTATACTAACTTATCTAACTTAATTAGATATTAGTTATTCCTTCTCCCGTATTAATATATTACGCTTAAGAACTTTATGATATTATTCCCTTCTTCCGTAGTTCTTTATCCTTAAAGATCCTTTAAATAGGGCTTCCCCTAGGTCTATACGTCTTTCCTTCCTCCCTTACTTTTCTCCCTATTTCTTTTATTAACTATATTATCTAAAGCTTCTATTATAAAAGTAAAAGCTTTAGTAAAAGATAACGAATAAGAGATATTATTCTATTATTCCTTATACTTATTATATCTATCTATCGGCTATCCTAGTATATCCGGTGATTGATCTATATAGGACATTAGGATGACTAATTAAGATAGAAGTTCTTCTTGCGAATAGGACGAAGTAGATCAGATAGATCGTCCTCTAGTGCATAAGATCTTCTCTAAGTATAAAATGGTCAAACGAGATCAATAAGATAGATTAAAGAGAGTATTTTTTTTAGGAAAGGATATTAAGTCTTATAAGCGAAAGGGTGCTTAAGTACACGATTAGGGCAGTTTAGGCAGTAGCGTATTAAGCTAAATTAATAATCTAATCGATAATATAATCATTTATTAATAATCTAATCGATAATATAATCATTTATTAATAATCTAATAAATCGATAGATTAGGAAGTTACTAGATATTAGTATCCGTAGCTAGATTAGCCGATTTCTTATATAAAACTCTCTATTAAAGAGATATAGTTTTCCCCCGGAGAAAGGATAGGAATAATAATAATCTAGTCCGGGCTATTAGCCGGCGGGCCGCTAGTTAACTAACTTTATATAGCTATATATACTTATATAGGCTGATACACCCCTATAGGTCTTTAGATCGATAGGCCTAATAGATCTAGCTAGATTAGATAGGTCCTAAGAGGTACTAATAGGCTCGAATAGGTCCTAATAAGATCTAATAAGCTAGAGTAGTAAGAATTCTATACTAATCTATTTAATAAAAGCCTTATATTTCTAGCGGCTAAGCGCTTTAGTTAAACTATTAGTAGATAAATTAGACGATTTTAACTATTTAATATATAGGCGATTAGCCTAAATCTCTTGGCGTATCTAAAGCTAATAGATATTAATATACCTAAGCTTAGTCTAAAAGGTTAATTTCCCTTATATAAGTAAATTAATCGTCTACTTATTATTATATTTAATTATATCTTAATAACTAGGATCGAATCTAATAAATTTAAATAATTATTTTATCTAATATAACTACCTAGCCGCGTAGCTAAGGGTAAGTAGTTCGGCTTCCGTAAGCGATATAGTAATAGTCTTCTACTTAGTAGCCTTTTAATTAATTAGGCTACCGAATAAGTAAAAGATAAATCCTTTAGAGCTTTTTCGATTAAGATTATTAGCGAAGCTAGTATCTAAGTAAGCGGTATAGATAGTTATTTTAGTTATCTTTTTCTTACTATCGAAGAGGATAGCTAGATCTTTCGTCTAATATAGATATAAAATTAGATAATCGGCCGCGTCTAAATAGTAATTAGTATATCTAATAAATAATCGCGCTAGGAATTAGTTAGTAAAGGCCGAATCTAGCCTAGTCTAAATAGTAGCTAATAGGGTCGATCTATACTTCTATTAGTATAGATTAACTAGCCTCGGATTCGGTAGATCTTTAGTAGGCTAAATTAAAAAGAGATTAGATAGTAAGGGGGTTACTAATAGCTTTTTACCTAATAGATTTAAATTTATTAGTAATCTTCTCGATATATACGCCTTAGCTAAGCTAGATCTTTCTTAATTACCGATCTTACGTGATTCGAATTCCGATAAATTAGCTAAGCTCGCTAATATACTTTATTTCGAATCGATTCTTTAGTAATTACCTAATTCGGTAGATATAGATAGATTTAGATATATAGTAAATAGCTAGGAAATCGTTAATAAATACTATTATAACTATATAGCTATCGATATATAGGATAGGATCCTCTAGATACGAGCGGAGACTAATAGTAGTAAGTACCTTTCTAATATTATCTTCCTATTTCTTACTAGCGATTCTTAGGCTATATTCTACTTTCTTAAGCTTTAGGATCCTTCCGGTATATCCTAAGCCCGGTAGATATTAGTAGTAAACCTCTTAATCTAGCTAGCTATTTAGGAAGATATTAATAATATCTATCTAAAAGATCTTAAGATCGAATTTAGTTATTAAAGCTATTAGCGTATAGAAGGTTCTAGTAACGAGCGTACTAGTCCTTATATCTTAAAGATTAGGTAATTATATATCGCTTTATATATATAATCTAGCCTTAAATCTAGTTAGATTATTAAATTAATTAGATTTATAGTCGAATATCTATTATATTAAGATAAATTAGTACCTAAGGTAATCTCTCTAGCTAGCTAATTATCTATACTTATCCGAATAAGTTTAATTAATTAGGTAAGCCGATACTTACTCGAATATCTATATATCTAAAAGCTTCTAGAATTAACCTATATAGTCTACTTAAATCTACGCCGAAATAAATAATTATAAAGATAATAGTAATCTTCTAGCGGTAGCTATAGAGAGGAAATCGATAGAGGCTTCGGAAGCTTCTAATTAAGCGAAAATATATAGAAATAGATAGCTAATATATATTATTATATATTATTATAGCTATTTTTAGATAAATTATCTCTTTTATACTTATCTAAATTTAATAGGAGATAGATAGAATTATCGAAATTAGTATTATCTATAAGAATAATTAGCGAAGGTAGGCGGTTAGGGACGTCGATATTAAGATTATTAGATCGATTATTATCCTTTTTAGGAGATTTAATAGGCGGTAGCGGAAGATCCCTTAAGATCTTATCTTATTAATCTTATTAATTAGAGGTAAATTAGCTAATATGTCCTATTTTTTTACCCCCGGAGTTAGATAGATATTCTTCTTACTAATTAGTTAATTTAGGTAGATCTATCTTATCTAGAATTTATAAGGTATCTATATTATTAAGGATTTAAATATATTAGGATAAATTATTAAAGATTTCTATACGATATAGAGGGCTTTCGTCGCTATAGAAACGCGTTTTATCGAATTTAATATCGCGTATACGTACGATCCGGCGCTTAGAAGGTATCTAGATTCACTATATATTTAATATATTATAGCTAATAAGATAGCTAATAACCGCTTAAGGGCTTATCTTCGATAGCTACGGGATATTATTAATTCTAATATAGGCTTTATATCTAAACATTTATATATTCGATAGATCTAGTAACTACTTTAGCTAATAAGGGGCCTTCTAGCTAAGATAGCTAGCTAAAGCTTTAAATAGCGATTTCTAGTCTAATAGGTGATAAGGTATTCTATTTTAGATATATATAATAGTAAGAGAGGCCTTATTCTAAAGATAGGCCGGTAAGCCTATATACTAGATTATCTACCTAGCTATAGTGGTTATAAGCGCTCTATAGCGCTTAGCGAAAGGATTCTAAGATAGTTAATAAGGAGGAGAAAGCTCTAGATTAAGACTAAGAGTTCTATATTTAGACGAAAGGCCTAGTAAGAGGGTAGTTTCGCCGTTGGTATATATAGTCTAAACCTTTAGGTCGAATTAGGTCTTAACAAACTTAATTTAGCCGAGAAGGGAAGTGGCCGAAAGGATCTTATTAATAAGGTCTTCGCTAATCTAATATCTAATAATAGGATCTATATAGTAAGATAGATATCTAGTCCTAGCTAGAGATAGCGGCTAATAGATTAGATCCTAATAGATTAATTTAAAAGGCCTAGTAGATTCGATCGGACGCTAAGAGATCTATTATTTAACCTTAGAAATCTTATAAACCTTATAGATATTAGCCGATTAGGAGGTTACTATATCGGTTTCGATATTAGCTAAGTAATTAGTAAGATAAGATAGGATCTCTTAATTTATATAACCTAGGCGCTAGTACTAAAGGTTAATTAATCCTTTTAATCGATTTAGCGTATAAGAAGATAGACCGAATTAGCCGAAATCGCTAGATAGATCGATATCTAATATATTAGGAATTATTAAGATTTAATTAGCTAAATTAGTAGGCGATTTAATAGCTATACTATTAGCGGTTAATTAATCCTATTTAATTAGATAGAGACTAGATTTACTATTTAATTAGTAAATAGGTTAACTATTTAAATCTTATAATAGGCTATCCTTTCCTTATAGAAATAGACCTATATTAGTAGCTTCTTTAGTAGATAGGAGATTTATATAGAAACTAGGTATATATACTATATTATTTAGGGTAATTTTAATCCTATCTAGGCTAGCTATAGGCCGGAAGTGTCACGGGCTAGTGCCCGATATAGGTCACGTGTATCACGAGACCTTAGTATATTAATATGGAGAACGCGCGGAACGAACTTCCCCTCCTTAAGCTTTTTATAAATAGCATATTAGCCTAGTGAGATTAAATTAAGTCTTACTTCAGCCCTTTATATATAAAAAGCTTCCTTCTACACCTAGAAGTATTATTAGTTATTGGAAAAGTCTTAGGAAAGCGACCTAGGCACTTATTAGAAACACCCCTAAATCCTAAGCGATTTAGTAACGAATATATATTAGAACAGAATCCTCGTATATAAAACTCTTAGCGCTCGAGACGTATTAGAAAGCCCTAGAAGATCTTAATTCCTAGGTATATTAGAATATTAGACGAAAAGCGACCGAAGTATTACCGGTACGCTATATAACCCCTAGTAGCTATATAGTACTAGGAATCGACGAGCCCTTCTAGGTAGGCGTAGACGCTATTATAGTAATTAGTATAGACCTAGGCTATATAGAACGAAGAACGGGAGCGGTACTACTAATAGGAAGCTACTTAAGAAGAACGGATACGTCGCCTCGAAGTAATACTAAAGCGCTAAGCCTTACTAGCCCTAACGATAACCGCGATAAACGAAGGATAGGCGATACCGGCGCGATCGGCTACCGAATCGGTACCGATTCCCCTACGAATAGAGATTATTCACCGACCGAAGCCCCGTCTCCTAAACCTAAAGTTATTCGGAGGAAGCACGAGCGATTAGCTAACCTAGCGAATCTCGATTAAGAATAAGCTTAGCGTAGATAGCGAAGCTATTAGTTCTCTCTAGGACTAATTTATATATATCTTCTCTAGACTAGAGAAGCTTATATAGAAGAACACCGGAACCTTTATAAAACTCCGCTAAGATACTAGCGAATTATAGGCGTTACTCGACTACCTCGAGAATATCTATAGAGACCCGAATATTAAAGCACGTGTAGCTAGGCGACTCTACTAGATTCGGTAACCGGAAGATATAAGCTTTTCTAGGTTCTTACTACGGCTAGAAAAGGAATTCGCCGATATAGACGCTCTTAATTAGCCTAATAAGGCTAAGCGGTAGATTCTTCTTAGCGTACTTAATAAGATAATAACGAATTCGTTAATAAATCGGGGTATCCCCGCTACCTTTTTAGAGCTAATTTCTCGGCTTCACGAGATTAGCTCCGATATAAATACCCTTAATATCACGAGAACGGAACGAGTACGTAAGCCGCGTATATCTAGATAGAACGATAACGAAATAGATTAGACGCCTACTATATCGGTAAACCGAACCGAAACCTACACGAAATACCACCGATCTAGGACTAGAGCGCCGAGGTAGGCTTAATAGATTAGCTAGGACGTACTAGAGTAGCAGCGGGCCGATAGGAAGTACCTACGATATAGAAAGGTCGGTTACTTTATCGGGACGTACGTACTACTACTAGTATAACGGCCGAGTAGTGTACGAATTACGTCCGCTTCGAGTAAGAAGGGAAAGAAGCGTACGGTTAAAGTAAAGAAATTAAAGCCTATAAACGACCGAGATTTAGTTATAATAGCCTCTAACGACGAAGATATAACTACTAAGGATAGATCGGGAAAAGAGTAGCTCCTATTCTTAGCCGCGAGTAGGAGCGAAAGGGGGTCGAAAAGCTACTAAAACGTAAGATACTACCGTTTATAGTCGATACTAGAGTAAATAGAATCTAATTTATATAAGCTCTCGTCGATAGCGGTTACCGCTATTATATAATAGTAAACGAGTCCTTAGTCTAGTTACTCGACCTCCCGCGTATTAAGATATAGCCACGAATCCTCGACGGAGTCGTGCCGAATTAGTATAGAATTACCTACGTTATCTACTTCGACCTCGATATCTATAGCTACTAATAGGGCCGTATATTCGCCTATATTATTAGACTATAAAGCGATAGTATAATACTCGGAGACTTATAGTTATACGACGTAAACGGGCGATATTTAGTAAGAAAAGGATACCTAGATATTTTCGTAAAGTCTAGGGAGCGGACGAGGTATTAGAATCGTATAAATCGTACTATTAGGCCTATTAAGGTAAAGACACTACGTATTACCTAGGTAGAGATACTATCTATTTAGTAACTTATATAGAGCGTATCGGATATAAATCGCTTACGAATCGGTAAGGTTTCGCTAGACGATATCGAGAGAGTACTCCGTCTTAAGAAATATATCGACCTAAAGGATAAGCTACTAAAACACTACTAGCGATAGTTAGCGGCTTTTAGCTAGTAGTTTACTAACTAGCTATTACTATACCGGCTAGGGGTCGATTATAAGATCCCTTTAAAACGTAACTAAAACGGTATTAAAGAGCTACTACTATATAGTCCTCTTTACGGTATAAATAAGGAAGAACTTCTTTACCTACGAAAAACGTTAACGGACCTACTCGGGAAGAACTTTATATATATAAGCTAATCGCCTATAGCGGCACCGATCTTATTAATTAGAAAGCTAGGCGGTAGCGTACGATTCTACGTCGATTATCGAGGGTTAAATAAACGAATAGTAAAGGACCGCTACCCTCTATTATTAATTCGAGAGATATTACGGAATATAGGGTAAGCCCGTTAGTTTATAAAGCTTAATATTATCGCGGTCTTCTATAAGATTCGTATTTACCCCGGAGAAGAATAGAAGATAGTATTTCGGACGTAATATAGGCTCTATAAGTAGAACATAACTCCCTTTAGACTAACCGGCGTACCGGTAACGTTCTAGAGGTATATTAATTAGATACTACGGGAGTATCTTAACGACTTCGTATTAGTATATNGGATACTATCCCGCGTACCCTGATGATGTTGCACTACATTCTACCTCCTAAGGTAGTAATACTCCCTCCGTGATAGGTCTAGCGGGCCTAGGAACAACGAGAATTTTTGATGTCTTCGACGACGATCAGAGTATAAAAAGCGACAGGGATTGCTACGAATACTCTACTTTAAATACGAGGAAACGACCGCTGGAAGATCCGTCCTTTTTGTCATCAAAGTCCCGCTATAGGACTCGGGGGATTTTGGACGTGAACGAGTCGCTACAGAGACGAGGAGCTTAGGCTTAACTTAAAGGCAGTGAATCGTTATCTTAAATTATAGGGACTTGTTTAGCTAGCAAGCTCGTAACTCTTAGGAATGCCCTCGTATCTCTAACGCACGCTTACATTATGGTAAGCGCCGATGTCGTATTTTCTGATGGGCACGCGGATTTAGGCGGTCTTGTTACAGAGGACCTTGCAGTGCTTCAACTTGCAACAAAAACCCTACAACATACATACGGTATTATTACAATAGGTACCATCTTAATCGATACTTCCCCTCGAGAAGGTATGGCTATGCGGTTACGGCTATCTATTAAGCGGACTAAGTGGACTATCGAAGATGACTGCCGGCTGTTTAAGTTGCGAGATGAGAAAGTACTATAGAATTGTATTTCCTTAGCTAACTTTTAATAATATTAACCTTAGCTAGTATAAGGTGGATAGACCTATTTCTAGAATTGTATTCACGATTCCTTCCCGGTAAGGACCCTAGGTGCTCTCAAAACCAGATACTTTAGGAAATCTTCTAACCAATCTCAATCTCCTTCAGGTAAGGAAAACCATCCTGTACGAACTGGTAAGTGAGAGGTACGTTATCTCCTCGGAGAAGTGCAAAATCGCCTATTCGGAGAAGCGAAAGGCTCCGCTAGGCCCACTATATCTTATGGATAGGGAAATTACGGAGGCAGAGTCTAAAGCCTCCTTCCCGCGCTGTAGGGTGTTATATAGGTTTTATAATAAGTCTGGGTACTATTGATCCTCGACTTCGGTTCTATAATATTTAATAGCCGTTTTCTTATAGAATTTCCGTCGTACGTCTTTTACGATACTACTTCGTAGCTCCAGAGTATTCTGGGCCCTTGAAACGCTATGAATTGCCAAACATACTCCTTTGTTAGAACACTAACGTATGCTATACTATCTATAGATCCGCTGTTTTTAATATTTTTCCTCGAGATACGTAGACTGGTGTGGATGAGTAGCTTCGAAGGTATTTCTCTGGCACTAGAGTAGCTACCTAAGGCGACCGCTTTGTTTCAGAATAATTCTACTTATAGACAAACGCTAATAAACGAAAGAAAAAAAGGATATTTATACTGCTCCGTCTTTCTCTATCCTGTTAATGATAGAGTTAACTAACTAGAGGTTGATTGGTGCGTCGTAAGAAACTTGTGATTCGGAGATGAATAGCTTCGAAAGCTCCCAGAATCGATGAACAGGTCCCCAGGGGTGTGGGTTGTATGTTGCAGGAATACAGTTTGCTTTCCTAAGAGCTGATAAGAATCTAGGAACTAGCTATATGCTTTCCTGGGAATGTATGTGTGCTTCTAGGATACTAAGTTTTTGATTTATGCAACGAAAGAGAAGTGTCTCCCGCGAGTTTATATATTAAAAGCCTCCACAATTTGTGACGCACAATAGCTCTATAGCTGCTATTGTAGTAAAATGTAGTATTTAGTCTCTCCCTATACTCCTAAATTAACACAGGAATAGACTCTAGGTGTTAGGTTTCTATCCCGGACCTCGAGATTTCCCGGTGTTTAATAAGCGCCAGGAGTGCTCAATGCGCTTATAGAAACCATGTAAGCCCTGACGACCAGCCAGGGCGGAAGAAGGAAGTAGTTCTGGCAGGGACGGCTTGGTGTCTGAAAGTAAGGGCGGGGACACCTATACTTATAGACGGACGCTGCATAGCTGCCTTAGGGCGGCTGGGATAGTCTATGAACAAATCAATTAACCATGTAAGCCCTCCTAGGAGCTCTAGTTGTTGATCGAAACGATGATATTGTTCGCTGAGTGCCTTCGCTGCTCTTTAACTTTCTGTGCTTGAAGTCGAATGCTAAATAAAACCACCTACATCCCAGCGAGTATTCGCGCGACTACCCGATATATTTCTATGTATAACTGTACTTGAATCACACTATGGTCCGTGATATGCCCTTTCCTCCCGAGCACTGTCTACCGATAAACTCAAATGCGATAGATAACTCTATAAGGCGTACCGAATGAAATTCTCTGGCAGGCTATGTCCTACTTGTAGGGAAGCGATATATTTCTGTGGTAGGATCATGTATAGATCTCTACTTCCGTCTACGACCCTCTATTCTTAAGTTTAATATTAAATATCGGAACAGCAATCTCCTCTATCTAGCGGCAAGGGATAATAATTGTGCTCTTTTTACAGAGTTGCTCGTTTACAGCGCCGATATTAATGCGTTCTTCCGTGGAGAAACTGTGTCAATATGAGCAATTAAGTATTCGCCAGCGGACCTAATTAAGCTCTTACTTAAACAGCCGGATTTAGATATTTATATGAAGTACCGTATCTACAAAGATGCTTTGTGGTATGCTATCAAATATAGGATGTATATAATCTCGGAAAGCGTGTTAGAGCAGCCGGGCCTTACCCTATATGCTAAATATGTATATAGTAGGACCGTACTGCACTTAAGCGGTTTTTTGGGGCTAAATTAGAATCTTATAATTACTATTATCGCGCGGTACCGACCGCGATATTAAGGACCATCGCGGCCACTCTCTAAGAGACTAGGCCTTTCACGTAAATAGGGGTTCGATGGTAAAGGTGATATTCTCCCGCTATAGTCTTCTACCCGCCTTCGGATAATATATCTTAAATAGTAATGATCTATTACTATACTAAGCTATAGCTTATAGCTTTCTAGATACTATTAAGTAACTCCTTAGAGAGGAAAACCTTAATCTAGAGTGGTACGATTAGAATAGTAATACGGCGCTTTACCTTATAGTCCGGATAAGGTCCCTAGAACTACTTAATCTACTTCTTAACTTATTCTCGTATTAACGCTAATTCTACTAATAGAGATAGTAATATATTATTATAGGAGGCTTTGCGTTTATAGTATAATAAAATTATGACGGGATAGCGATCTTTTACCAGGGGGAAATAGAGCTTCCGCTAGCGAATAGAGCCAATTTAATAAGATTATTAGTCCTCTAATGCGTAGTAACTTCTCTATAATATCTAATAGTAAAAGAGCTATATATAAAAGAAGGTTATAAGATAAAATTTAATGAGATAAGATCTATAAGATTAAATCTGAACTACTAAACTAATAAGTGAAAGGGTGCTTAAGTACACGATTTAGGTAGTTTAGGCAGTAGCGTTTTAATTAATTTAATAATATAATCGATGATTCGATGAATTATTAATAATTCGATAAATTAATAGATTAGGAAGGAGCTAGATATCATAATCTATAACCTAGATTAGCCGATTTATTATAGGAAAACTCTCTATTAAAGAGGTAGATATAGAAGGATCTTTCCGCGGGAAAAAGGATAGTCCGGTTCGGGCCGTAGGGTAGCTAACCGATTAATAAGCTTATATAGCTATATATATAATCTAATATACCCCTATAGGTCTTTAGATTAATCGAATTAGACCTAATAAGTCCTAATAGGATCTAATAAGCTAGAGTAATAGGAACTCTATCCTAATCTACTTAATAAAAACTTTATATTTCTAGTAACTAAGTATTTTAGTTAAACTATTAGTAGATAGATTAGACGATTTTAGCTATTTAGTATATAAGCGATTAGCTTAAGTTTCTTATCGAATATAAAGATAGTAGATATTAATATATCTTAGCTTAATTTAAAAGGTTAATTTCTCTTAAGTAAATCGATTATCTACTTATTATTATATTAAATTATATCTTAATAACTAGGATTGAATCTAATAAATTTAAATAGATATTTTATCTAATATAAGTATCTAGCTATATAGCTAAGCGTAAGTAATTTAGCTTCTATAGTAGATATAGTAATTATCTTCTATCTAGTAGCCTTCTAATTAATTAGGCTATTAAATAGATAGAAGATAAATCCTTCTAAACTCTTCTAATTAGGGTTTTAAATAATACTAATATCCGAACTAATACTATAGATAGTAATTTTACTTTTATAATTAAATATAATAGCTAGATCTTTTATCTTAAATAAATATAAAATTAGGTAATTAGCTATATTAAGATAATACTAAATATATCTAATAAGCGATTATACTAAGAACTAATTTATAAAGGCTAAATTTAGTCTAGTCTAAATAGTAATAAACAAGGCCGATCTATACTTCTATTAGTAAAGATTAACTAGTCTAGGATTTAGAGGATCTTTAGTAAATTAAAGAGAGGATAGATTAAATAATAAGGAGGTTATTAGTAGTATCTTACTTAGTAGATTAAATTTAGTAATAATCTTTTTAATATAAATATCTTAGTTAAGCTAGGTCTTTCTTAATTACTAATCTTATATAATTCTAATTCTAATAAATTAGCTAAGCTTACTAATATACTTTATTTTAAATCGATTCTTAAGCGATTACTTATTTTAATAGATATAAGAAGATTTAGATATATAGTAGATAGCTAAGAAATTATTAATAAATATTATTATAATTATATAGTTATTAGTATATAAGGTAGGATCCTCTAAATATAAGTAGAGACTAATAATAATAAGTATTTTCCTAATATTATCTTCTTATTTCTTATTAGCGATTCTTAGACGATATATTATCTTTTTTAGTTTTAGGATCTTTCCTTTAGTCCCTAGGCCTAGCGGATATTAGTAATAGACTTCCTAGTTTAATTAGCTATTTAAGAAAATATTAACTATATCTATCTAAAATATTTTAAGATTAAATTTAGTTATAAGTATTATAAAATATATAGAAGGCCCTAGTAGCTAATATAATAGTCCTTATATTCTAAGAATTAGGTTATAGAATATAGAATAGAATAGATATAAGAATCTTTATAGAACTATAGAACTATATGATATCATATAGGTCTATATGATTCTATAGTGAGATCATCACTTATTATTATTGCCACCTATTGCCACTGAAAATTTAGGGATAAATACCCCCTCGATCCTCTGCCAAATAGTTTTGAATCTTAGTTCTGAATTTATTCTTGACTGCCTACCTACTACTATCTACCATTCAAACTTCATTATACTATATAGCTATACTATATAGCTATATATATTAGGTCTGACCAATTAACTTGCTTCCTATACGCTGACTACTTGCTCATATAGGTAATTATTTATTACCTTATATATATAATCTAGCTTTAAATCTCGTTAGATTATCTAGTTAGTTTAATTTATAATTAAAGACCTAATATATAGATATAAATTAGTACTAAGGATAATCTCTTTAGTTAATATAGCTATACTTATATAGATAAGATTAATTAATAAAATAATTAGAAACTAGCTTAAATATCTATATATCTAAAAGCTTTTAAAATTCGACCTTTAAAGCCTATTTAAATTTACGCTAAAAAGGATAACTAAAGAGATAATAATAATTCTTTAGCTATAGCTATAAGAAAAGATTAATAAAGGCTTTAGAAGGATCTAATTAGCCGAAAATATATAGAAATAAACAGTTAATATATAATTTTACTTATTATTATAGCTATTATTAGATAATATAAGATATAGATAGAAGAAGATCTATAGAATTCTATAGAAAAGAATCAGGTAGAAAGACTCTAAAAGAATCTAACAGAATCATATGATATCATAGACTACTAGTCTATTATATCATATAGATCTATACGATTCTATAGTGCTATCATCACTTATTATTACTACCTATTACCACTGAAAATCTAGGGATAAATACCCCCTCGATCCTCTGTCAAGATAATTTTTAATAATCATCCGAAAATAATTTTGATCACCTCTCACCACTACTATCCACTACTATCTACTACTATTCACTATTAGATCTTTATTACACTATATAGCTATACTATATAGCTATATTCGATAAGTATCTGCCTATCTACTTTGCTTCCTATTCGCTTATCACCCTGCTTGCTCATAGATAAATTATCTCTCTTATACTTACTTAGATTTAATAGGAGATAAATAAAGTAGTTAAGATTAGTATTATATATTAGGATAATTAGTAAAGATAGGCGGTTAGGGATATTAGTATTAGGATTATTTAAATAATTATCTTCTTCTTTAGGAGATTTAATAGATATTAGCGGTAGATCCTTTAGGATTTTATTATTTTTAGGGATTAATTAGCTATGATTATCTATATCTCCTATATCTTTATCCCTATAGCTAGATAGGTCCTCTTATTAATAATCAATAGATATAGGGATATCTATCTTATTAAGGATTTAAAGATTTTAAGATAAATTATTAAAGATTTCTATATAATATAGAGGGCTTTTATCGCTATAAAAATATATTTTATTAAATTTAATATCGTATATATATATAATCTAGCGCTTAGAGGGTATCTAAATTCTCTATATATTAGATATATTATAGTTAATAAGATAGCCTATGGTCGCTCGAGGGCTTATTTTCGATAATTATAGTATATTATTAATCCTAATATAGGCTTTATATCTAAAGATTCGGATATTTAATAGATCTAGCTTCTAATTTAACTGATAAGGAGCTTTCTAGCTAAGATAGCTAGCTAAAGCTTTAGATAGTAAGTTCTAATTTAATAATTGATAAGGAATTCTATTTTAGATATATATATTACGCGTAGCCGACTACTTACTATAAATAGAGCTCTAAAGGGTTATACTTATCTAGTTCTACTACGGATTCTTAGAGTAGCTTATAAGCGTACTATTATTATATAAAGCCTTATATCGGGTTCGGGTCTATTAAATATCTTATAGAATATACTAGAAATACGCGCTAAATAAGTTAGTTACTGAATATTACTATAGAGTAAGCTCCCCTATTTATAGATTAAGTTATCTTAAAGATAAACTATAAAGTATAAAGTACTAAAGATAGTAACTAAGTAATAATATAAGATTGATCGCGAAGAAGTAAATATATAATATTAAATAAATATCCTTATATACCTAGCCCTTTATAACCTATATTTAGGGAATAGGACTATTATAGATAGTCCCTATTATATTATAGATAGTCCCTATTATATTATAGATAGTCCCTATTATATTATAGATAGTCTCTATTATATCGTGAATAGTTACTATTATACCGCGGATAGGTAATATTATATCATAGATATAATATTCTTCTTATAGTTATTATATAATTTATCGGTTTTCGTAATATAATAATTTCCTTCTATTTATAAGTTACTAACTTATTAGTATATAACTTATACTAACTTATCTAACTTAATTAGATATTAGTTATTCCTTCTCCCGTATTAATATATTACGCTTAAGAACTTTATGATATTATTCCCTTCTTCCGTAGTTCTTTATCCTTAAAGATCCTTTAAATAGGGCTTCCCCTAGGTCTATACGTCTTTCCTTCCTCCCTTACTTTTCTCCCTATTTCTTTTATTAACTATATTATCTAAAGCTTCTATTATAAAAGTAAAAGCTTTAGTAAAAGATAACGAATAAGAGATATTATTCTATTATTCCTTATACTTATTATATCTATCTATCGGCTATCCTAGTATATCCGGTGATTGATCTATATAGGACATTAGGATGACTAATTAAGATAGAAGTTCTTCTTGCGAATAGGACGAAGTAGATCAGATAGATCGTCCTCTAGTGCATAAGATCTTCTCTAAGTATAAAATGGTCAAACGAGATCAATAAGATAGATTAAAGAGAGTATTTTTTTTAGGAAAGGATATTAAGTCTTATAAGCGAAAGGGTGCTTAAGTACACGATTAGGGCAGTTTAGGCAGTAGCGTATTAAGCTAAATTAATAATCTAATCGATAATATAATCATTTATTAATAATCTAATCGATAATATAATCATTTATTAATAATCTAATAAATCGATAGATTAGGAAGTTACTAGATATTAGTATCCGTAGCTAGATTAGCCGATTTCTTATATAAAACTCTCTATTAAAGAGATATAGTTTTCCCCCGGAGAAAGGATAGGAATAATAATAATCTAGTCCGGGCTATTAGCCGGCGGGCCGCTAGTTAACTAACTTTATATAGCTATATATACTTATATAGGCTGATACACCCCTATAGGTCTTTAGATCGATAGGCCTAATAGATCTAGCTAGATTAGATAGGTCCTAAGAGGTACTAATAGGCTCGAATAGGTCCTAATAAGATCTAATAAGCTAGAGTAGTAAGAATTCTATACTAATCTATTTAATAAAAGCCTTATATTTCTAGCGGCTAAGCGCTTTAGTTAAACTATTAGTAGATAAATTAGACGATTTTAACTATTTAATATATAGGCGATTAGCCTAAATCTCTTGGCGTATCTAAAGCTAATAGATATTAATATACCTAAGCTTAGTCTAAAAGGTTAATTTCCCTTATATAAGTAAATTAATCGTCTACTTATTATTATATTTAATTATATCTTAATAACTAGGATCGAATCTAATAAATTTAAATAATTATTTTATCTAATATAACTACCTAGCCGCGTAGCTAAGGGTAAGTAGTTCGGCTTCCGTAAGCGATATAGTAATAGTCTTCTACTTAGTAGCCTTTTAATTAATTAGGCTACCGAATAAGTAAAAGATAAATCCTTTAGAGCTTTTTCGATTAAGATTATTAGCGAAGCTAGTATCTAAGTAAGCGGTATAGATAGTTATTTTAGTTATCTTTTTCTTACTATCGAAGAGGATAGCTAGATCTTTCGTCTAATATAGATATAAAATTAGATAATCGGCCGCGTCTAAATAGTAATTAGTATATCTAATAAATAATCGCGCTAGGAATTAGTTAGTAAAGGCCGAATCTAGCCTAGTCTAAATAGTAGCTAATAGGGTCGATCTATACTTCTATTAGTATAGATTAACTAGCCTCGGATTCGGTAGATCTTTAGTAGGCTAAATTAAAAAGAGATTAGATAGTAAGGGGGTTACTAATAGCTTTTTACCTAATAGATTTAAATTTATTAGTAATCTTCTCGATATATACGCCTTAGCTAAGCTAGATCTTTCTTAATTACCGATCTTACGTGATTCGAATTCCGATAAATTAGCTAAGCTCGCTAATATACTTTATTTCGAATCGATTCTTTAGTAATTACCTAATTCGGTAGATATAGATAGATTTAGATATATAGTAAATAGCTAGGAAATCGTTAATAAATACTATTATAACTATATAGCTATCGATATATAGGATAGGATCCTCTAGATACGAGCGGAGACTAATAGTAGTAAGTACCTTTCTAATATTATCTTCCTATTTCTTACTAGCGATTCTTAGGCTATATTCTACTTTCTTAAGCTTTAGGATCCTTCCGGTATATCCTAAGCCCGGTAGATATTAGTAGTAAACCTCTTAATCTAGCTAGCTATTTAGGAAGATATTAATAATATCTATCTAAAAGATCTTAAGATCGAATTTAGTTATTAAAGCTATTAGCGTATAGAAGGTTCTAGTAACGAGCGTACTAGTCCTTATATCTTAAAGATTAGGTAATTATATATCGCTTTATATATATAATCTAGCCTTAAATCTAGTTAGATTATTAAATTAATTAGATTTATAGTCGAATATCTATTATATTAAGATAAATTAGTACCTAAGGTAATCTCTCTAGCTAGCTAATTATCTATACTTATCCGAATAAGTTTAATTAATTAGGTAAGCCGATACTTACTCGAATATCTATATATCTAAAAGCTTCTAGAATTAACCTATATAGTCTACTTAAATCTACGCCGAAATAAATAATTATAAAGATAATAGTAATCTTCTAGCGGTAGCTATAGAGAGGAAATCGATAGAGGCTTCGGAAGCTTCTAATTAAGCGAAAATATATAGAAATAGATAGCTAATATATATTATTATATATTATTATAGCTATTTTTAGATAAATTATCTCTTTTATACTTATCTAAATTTAATAGGAGATAGATAGAATTATCGAAATTAGTATTATCTATAAGAATAATTAGCGAAGGTAGGCGGTTAGGGACGTCGATATTAAGATTATTAGATCGATTATTATCCTTTTTAGGAGATTTAATAGGCGGTAGCGGAAGATCCCTTAAGATCTTATCTTATTAATCTTATTAATTAGAGGTAAATTAGCTAATATGTCCTATTTTTTTACCCCCGGAGTTAGATAGATATTCTTCTTACTAATTAGTTAATTTAGGTAGATCTATCTTATCTAGAATTTATAAGGTATCTATATTATTAAGGATTTAAATATATTAGGATAAATTATTAAAGATTTCTATACGATATAGAGGGCTTTCGTCGCTATAGAAACGCGTTTTATCGAATTTAATATCGCGTATACGTACGATCCGGCGCTTAGAAGGTATCTAGATTCACTATATATTTAATATATTATAGCTAATAAGATAGCTAATAACCGCTTAAGGGCTTATCTTCGATAGCTACGGGATATTATTAATTCTAATATAGGCTTTATATCTAAACATTTATATATTCGATAGATCTAGTAACTACTTTAGCTAATAAGGGGCCTTCTAGCTAAGATAGCTAGCTAAAGCTTTAAATAGCGATTTCTAGTCTAATAGGTGATAAGGTATTCTATTTTAGATATATATAATAGTAAGAGAGGCCTTATTCTAAAGATAGGCCGGTAAGCCTATATACTAGATTATCTACCTAGCTATAGTGGTTATAAGCGCTCTATAGCGCTTAGCGAAAGGATTCTAAGATAGTTAATAAGGAGGAGAAAGCTCTAGATTAAGACTAAGAGTTCTATATTTAGACGAAAGGCCTAGTAAGAGGGTAGTTTCGCCGTTGGTATATATAGTCTAAACCTTTAGGTCGAATTAGGTCTTAACAAACTTAATTTAGCCGAGAAGGGAAGTGGCCGAAAGGATCTTATTAATAAGGTCTTCGCTAATCTAATATCTAATAATAGGATCTATATAGTAAGATAGATATCTAGTCCTAGCTAGAGATAGCGGCTAATAGATTAGATCCTAATAGATTAATTTAAAAGGCCTAGTAGATTCGATCGGACGCTAAGAGATCTATTATTTAACCTTAGAAATCTTATAAACCTTATAGATATTAGCCGATTAGGAGGTTACTATATCGGTTTCGATATTAGCTAAGTAATTAGTAAGATAAGATAGGATCTCTTAATTTATATAACCTAGGCGCTAGTACTAAAGGTTAATTAATCCTTTTAATCGATTTAGCGTATAAGAAGATAGACCGAATTAGCCGAAATCGCTAGATAGATCGATATCTAATATATTAGGAATTATTAAGATTTAATTAGCTAAATTAGTAGGCGATTTAATAGCTATACTATTAGCGGTTAATTAATCCTATTTAATTAGATAGAGACTAGATTTACTATTTAATTAGTAAATAGGTTAACTATTTAAATCTTATAATAGGCTATCCTTTCCTTATAGAAATAGACCTATATTAGTAGCTTCTTTAGTAGATAGGAGATTTATATAGAAACTAGGTATATATACTATATTATTTAGGGTAATTTTAATCCTATCTAGGCTAGCTATAGGCCGGAAGTGTCACGGGCTAGTGCCCGATATAGGTCACGTGTATCACGAGACCTTAGTATATTAATATGGAGAACGCGCGGAACGAACTTCCCCTCCTTAAGCTTTTTATAAATAGCATATTAGCCTAGTGAGATTAAATTAAGTCTTACTTCAGCCCTTTATATATAAAAAGCTTCCTTCTACACCTAGAAGTATTATTAGTTATTGGAAAAGTCTTAGGAAAGCGACCTAGGCACTTATTAGAAACACCCCTAAATCCTAAGCGATTTAGTAACGAATATATATTAGAACAGAATCCTCGTATATAAAACTCTTAGCGCTCGAGACGTATTAGAAAGCCCTAGAAGATCTTAATTCCTAGGTATATTAGAATATTAGACGAAAAGCGACCGAAGTATTACCGGTACGCTATATAACCCCTAGTAGCTATATAGTACTAGGAATCGACGAGCCCTTCTAGGTAGGCGTAGACGCTATTATAGTAATTAGTATAGACCTAGGCTATATAGAACGAAGAACGGGAGCGGTACTACTAATAGGAAGCTACTTAAGAAGAACGGATACGTCGCCTCGAAGTAATACTAAAGCGCTAAGCCTTACTAGCCCTAACGATAACCGCGATAAACGAAGGATAGGCGATACCGGCGCGATCGGCTACCGAATCGGTACCGATTCCCCTACGAATAGAGATTATTCACCGACCGAAGCCCCGTCTCCTAAACCTAAAGTTATTCGGAGGAAGCACGAGCGATTAGCTAACCTAGCGAATCTCGATTAAGAATAAGCTTAGCGTAGATAGCGAAGCTATTAGTTCTCTCTAGGACTAATTTATATATATCTTCTCTAGACTAGAGAAGCTTATATAGAAGAACACCGGAACCTTTATAAAACTCCGCTAAGATACTAGCGAATTATAGGCGTTACTCGACTACCTCGAGAATATCTATAGAGACCCGAATATTAAAGCACGTGTAGCTAGGCGACTCTACTAGATTCGGTAACCGGAAGATATAAGCTTTTCTAGGTTCTTACTACGGCTAGAAAAGGAATTCGCCGATATAGACGCTCTTAATTAGCCTAATAAGGCTAAGCGGTAGATTCTTCTTAGCGTACTTAATAAGATAATAACGAATTCGTTAATAAATCGGGGTATCCCCGCTACCTTTTTAGAGCTAATTTCTCGGCTTCACGAGATTAGCTCCGATATAAATACCCTTAATATCACGAGAACGGAACGAGTACGTAAGCCGCGTATATCTAGATAGAACGATAACGAAATAGATTAGACGCCTACTATATCGGTAAACCGAACCGAAACCTACACGAAATACCACCGATCTAGGACTAGAGCGCCGAGGTAGGCTTAATAGATTAGCTAGGACGTACTAGAGTAGCAGCGGGCCGATAGGAAGTACCTACGATATAGAAAGGTCGGTTACTTTATCGGGACGTACGTACTACTACTAGTATAACGGCCGAGTAGTGTACGAATTACGTCCGCTTCGAGTAAGAAGGGAAAGAAGCGTACGGTTAAAGTAAAGAAATTAAAGCCTATAAACGACCGAGATTTAGTTATAATAGCCTCTAACGACGAAGATATAACTACTAAGGATAGATCGGGAAAAGAGTAGCTCCTATTCTTAGCCGCGAGTAGGAGCGAAAGGGGGTCGAAAAGCTACTAAAACGTAAGATACTACCGTTTATAGTCGATACTAGAGTAAATAGAATCTAATTTATATAAGCTCTCGTCGATAGCGGTTACCGCTATTATATAATAGTAAACGAGTCCTTAGTCTAGTTACTCGACCTCCCGCGTATTAAGATATAGCCACGAATCCTCGACGGAGTCGTGCCGAATTAGTATAGAATTACCTACGTTATCTACTTCGACCTCGATATCTATAGCTACTAATAGGGCCGTATATTCGCCTATATTATTAGACTATAAAGCGATAGTATAATACTCGGAGACTTATAGTTATACGACGTAAACGGGCGATATTTAGTAAGAAAAGGATACCTAGATATTTTCGTAAAGTCTAGGGAGCGGACGAGGTATTAGAATCGTATAAATCGTACTATTAGGCCTATTAAGGTAAAGACACTACGTATTACCTAGGTAGAGATACTATCTATTTAGTAACTTATATAGAGCGTATCGGATATAAATCGCTTACGAATCGGTAAGGTTTCGCTAGACGATATCGAGAGAGTACTCCGTCTTAAGAAATATATCGACCTAAAGGATAAGCTACTAAAACACTACTAGCGATAGTTAGCGGCTTTTAGCTAGTAGTTTACTAACTAGCTATTACTATACCGGCTAGGGGTCGATTATAAGATCCCTTTAAAACGTAACTAAAACGGTATTAAAGAGCTACTACTATATAGTCCTCTTTACGGTATAAATAAGGAAGAACTTCTTTACCTACGAAAAACGTTAACGGACCTACTCGGGAAGAACTTTATATATATAAGCTAATCGCCTATAGCGGCACCGATCTTATTAATTAGAAAGCTAGGCGGTAGCGTACGATTCTACGTCGATTATCGAGGGTTAAATAAACGAATAGTAAAGGACCGCTACCCTCTATTATTAATTCGAGAGATATTACGGAATATAGGGTAAGCCCGTTAGTTTATAAAGCTTAATATTATCGCGGTCTTCTATAAGATTCGTATTTACCCCGGAGAAGAATAGAAGATAGTATTTCGGACGTAATATAGGCTCTATAAGTAGAACATAACTCCCTTTAGACTAACCGGCGTACCGGTAACGTTCTAGAGGTATATTAATTAGATACTACGGGAGTATCTTAACGACTTCGTATTAGTATATATCGACGATATAATAATCTACACTAATAAAACGCTCGCGGACTACCGCCGAAAAGTCGGCGACGTACTATAGAAGCTAATAGATATTAGTCTATAATATAATATTACGAAGTCGGAGTTCGATTAGGACTTAGTAAAATACCTTAGTTTTATCGTTAAAGTAGGAAAAGGGATCTATATTAATCTAAAGAAGGTAGAGGCTATTAGAGTATAGGAGAGACCGAAGTCTATATAGAACGTACGAAGCTTTATTAGGTTCGCGAACTTCTATCGGCTATTTATACCTCGATTCGCCGATCTTTCGGCATCGTTAATACGGCTAATAAAGAAAGACGCTATATTTAAATAGGACGACGATTACTAATAGGCCTTTACGGAACTAAAGGAACTCTTTATAAATATACCGATCCTAGCTTATTTCGAGGAGGATTATTAAATAGTTATAGAAACTAACGCCTCTAGCTAGGCTACTAGAGTAGTCCTATCGTAATATAGGCTTAATAGGTAACTTCGGCCTTACGCCTACCTATCCTAGAAGCTATCTCTAGTAGAATTAAACTACGAGATCCACGATAAGGAGCTTCTAGCGATTATACGGGCCTTACGCGAATAGAGACCGGAACTAAAGATAGTACCCCGATTTACTATCGTAATAGACTATAAAAACCTTCGCTACTTCGGTAAAGTATAATACCTAAATAAGCGATAAATACGCTAGGTAGATCTCCTAATAGAATTCGATTTTAATCTCTACTATCGCCTAGGTAAGCTTATAGTAAGGCTAGATACGCTATTACGACGGAGCTAAGATATACTATAGAGTATTACCGACGAAAGGCTATCGAACCGCTTCTAAGTCCTACTTAAAAGGGTTAAGATTAAGATAGGACGACTAGACCCTTAACTAATAGACGACTAACCTACTAGAGAGATCGACTTTAAGAGAAATATCCTACTCTTTAAAGAAGAGGAGCTCTAGATAGAATAGAGAAGGGCTAGGGCGTCCGATCTAATCTACTAACGAATCTCTTACGCCTTACTAATAGGAGAGCGCCGAATCGCCGCCGAAACGAATATTAAGATAAGTCTATTAGAGTGCTACTTAGATAAACGAGGTATACTATATTTTAGGTAGCGGGTTTAGATTCTAAAGAGCGAGGTTCTATATATAGGAATTATATAGAAAGTTCACGATTTATATATTACAGCGTATCCTAGGTAAGACGCTACCTATTTAATACTATCTCGATAGTTCTTCTAGCTAGGAGCGGCGAAAGACGTACGACGCTTTCTACGTAATTATATAATCTACGGACGGAGCTTAGTGTAGCGAGACACGAAGTATAGTCTACTAAAGCTACTACCGATTCCCTAGCGAATCTAGGCCGAAATATTAGTAGACTTTATTACCGGGCTACCACCCTCCGGCACTATAGGAGTAACGAATTATATAGTTATAACTAACTAGTTAACGAAGAGCGTAGTCCTAATCGGAATAAAGAATACGACGGTAGAGGATATAACGGAAGTATTCCTTACACACTTCTATATATATTATAGGGTATCACTAGCGATTATAAGCGACCGCGGCCCCTAATTCGTGAGTTCTTTCTAGGAAAAGATATACGAAAGGCTATCGATTTAACGCTAATTATCTACTACTTTCTACCCTTAGACCGACGGTATAATAAAGCGTACTAATTAGGAGATCGAACGAATTCTACGTATATTTATTACGTACGTATAGGATAACTAGAAGGATCTATTACTAATAGTCGCCGTATTAATTAATAATCGTAATACCGCTTTAACTAGAATCTCGCTATTCTTCTTTATATATAGCTACTACGTTAACCCGATTAGTATTAACGAAGTAAGGTAGCTAGAAGACGCCCTAACCCTACCACGAAAAGTAGGCGAAACGTTCGTGAATCGCCTACGAGAAGCCACTAATTAGGGCTAGGCCGCTATCGCTTCGGTATAAGCCCTTTAAGAAGAGTAAGCGAACCGACGTCGATAGGCTACGCCTATCTATAAAAAAGATAACTAGGTTTAGCTAAACCTTCGGAACGTACGCACGTAACGACTATTAAAGAAGTTAGATTAGCTATATACTCGATACCGAGTAGTAGACGTTCCGTCACCGTTTACCGTCCGACTTAATATACCTACTAGTATATACCTAGTGTTCTATATCGAGTTAGTTCGCCTAGTAGTAACGGACCTATTCCTATCTTAGCTAGTGAACGATTCGTAGCTACTACTACTACTAGTTAACGGAGAGGAGGAATACGATATAGAGTAAATCCTAGCCGTACGGCGGAGGAAGATTAGGCGAGGATATCGTGACGAAGCGTTAGTGAAATAGAGAGGATAGGCAGAACAGACGTAGTAAATACTAGACTTAGTGTAGGATTATAGCGCCTTAGACGCCTTTAAAGAGCAGTACGGCCCCGTTTCGGGTGTGATTCGCTAGTAAATCGACACCGAAACCTACGTCGTCGCGCCCCTAGCGAGCTTAAGACTAGGAGGGGGGTATTATCACGGGCTAGTACCCGATATAGGTCACGTATATCACGAGACCTTAGTATATTAACGTGGAGAACGCGCGGAACGAACTTCCCCTCCTTAAGCTTTTTGTAAATAGTATGTTGGCCTAGTAAGATTAAATCAAGTCTTACTTCAGCCCTTTACAGGAAGCTTATCTTTCCGAAGCCTAGTATAGCCGTTTTGGTATTTCCTACTAGGGGGGCTCCTAGTATATCCGATCGGGTCCGATAGGATAGGATCTATATAGGACCTTAGGATGACTAGTTAAGATAGAAGTTCTTCTTCTTACGAATAGGACGAAGTAGATTAGATAGATCATCCTCTAGTGTATAAGATCTTCTCTAAGGTATAATAGGTAAAAGAGTATTGTTACAGACCTTAAAGAGGCGCGGGGGCCGTAGCTATTTAAGTAGTAACCGTGGACTAATCATTCTACGGACGCTAAGGACTAGCGTTATCACGTACGTTTCGGTATACTTAGACACGCCCTAAGGAACCCGAAGTAGGGATATTTAGGGCGGGAGCCAGAAACGGCCTACGACTAACCGTTATAAGTAATACCTATTTACGTAATAGAACGGTTAGCGAGACGTAGGAAAAGGCCACCCTTTTACCGGCACTAAGATTATATCCTAAACATAAGTGCGCGGTAAATCCGCACGTAACTAATATCCTATTAAGCGGTAGGAAGGACTCACTAGGCGATAAGCCTAACTTATTAAGCGATAAGCTTAAACTTATTACCCGATAGGAAGGACTAGATATATAAGGATATTTATTTAGTATTATATATTTAGTTCTTCGCGATTAATTACTTAGTTTACTAGGACTCTATTATATATTATTACTTAGTTAACACCTTTAGCACTTTATACTTTATAGTTTACCTTAAGATAACCTAACCTATAAGTAGGGGATTCACTTAGTAGTAACACTTCGTGATTAACTTACTTAGCGCGTATTTCTAGCACGTTCTATAAGATACTTAATAGGATCTATCCCGTAGTAAGGCTTTGCGAAGTAACGGTATAATTAAGAGATACTCTTAGAATCTATAGCTAGGACTAGGTAAGTGTAACCCGAAGATATCCTAACTTATAGTGACTAGTCGGCTCCGCGTAATATATTGATCGCCCTATCTTTGAACCGTAAAGCAAAGTTATTATAGTAGGTAACGACAGCACTAGTAGTAACGTATCCTCGAGTAGGAGGCCCTTAGTAACCCCTAAGGAACTTATAGATATAGTGACCTAGCTCTAGGAGTATATCGCTACCTTAGAGGCTAGATAATCTCGAAGATCTATGAAACTCCCGAAACCGGAGTTCTTTAAAGGAGGCCGATCTAAGCTTCGTAGCTTCCTTATATAGATAGAAATATAACTACGTATAAACCCTTAAATCGTAAATAAGGACGATAAAGTAGTCTTCGTCTCTACCTACCTCCGCGGATAAGCTTTCGAGTAGTTCGAACCTTTTATCCGCGAGTATTAGGAAAAAACCGATAAGGACGAGTAAAGCGATACCACTAAGGAAATATTCGTATCGTACGCCGTATTTAAGAAAAAACTTAAATAAACTTTTGGCGATATCGACGCTATCCGTAGCGCTAAACGACGCCTACGACGACTTAAGTAGACTAGATCGGCTAGCACCTATACCGCCGACTTCTAATAAATTATCTCCTACTTAGACTAGGATAAGGACGCCTATATCGCTATCTTCGAGGATAGTTTAAAGGACGACGTTAAGGATAAGTTAGTCCGGATCGACCGACCTAAGACTATTAGCGAAATAATCGAAATAGCGGTCCGTATCGATAACCGACTATATAAAAGATACCTCTAGCGAAAGGAAATACGTTAGTAGAGGAACTAAGGATAACGTCCTTTCGGATATATACGCCGCCACGAAGGTAGGCGAGGATAGCGACAATAACCTAGGGAGTATAGCGATCCCTACGGACCACGACCTATAGAGCTCGACGTAGCGAGACTCCCCGCCGAAGAAGAGAAAAGGCGTAAGGATAATAACTTATACTTTAAATTTAGAAAAGTAGGATATCGGGCGCGTAAGTGCAATAATAAGCGTAATAACGTAAAGCTATAGGCGCGTAAGCGTAATAATAGACGTAATAACGTAAAGCTATAATAGCTACGGGCGACGTAGGATGTTAAGGAAGTATCTACTTTATAGGGTAGATGGCCTATTAACTAGGTAGGAGAGGAAAGCACTAAGTCAGATTGAGACAAAGACTGTTTCTTAAGGAAGATGAATCCCACTTCCTTAAGGATCTGTTTAAATACATCATCTTTTGTGCAAATAGGAATCAAACACGAAGTAAGGGGGAAACCATAGCGAAAGGCCACCGCATGGCCAACGTATAGCACATACTATAGGTGCGGCCTGCATATAGCGTGGCTGTCGCGTATCGCGGCCGAGGGGCCACCGACTAACCGCCGGATGGCTACCGCCTTAGCAAAACCCTCGGTCTACGTATGCCTAAGGCCCTAATATCAGTGTGTGAATAGTCTTATCGAAATATCATAATATAGGACGACGAGGTCCGACCCTAATAGCTACGAGCCACTAATAATAAAGAATAGATAGTAACGTAGGACGAGGGATCCTAAGAGTAACTTAGGGCTACCTAGGAAAGGGCTAAGCGCCTAAAGGATACTATTACTAGGGTAACTCTAGACGAGTATAAGTACCTAAAGGACTAGGTCACTAAGTAGGTAACCGAAGAACTACTAATTAGGAAAGAACCTAGGGTTAAGTAACCACGTATTACGACTACGTAGCTAGATAAAGAATACCGCGGCCTAAATAGCGTAACGTACGCGAAGGAAAAGTCTCCTAAGGAAGAGGAGAATATCGAGAGTTAAGGATAGACCTAGTACGGTCCCTAGAACACTATCGACTCCTAGGAACTATCCGACGAATCCTAAGAATAGGGCGTTATAGTTCTAGAAATACTAATTAAGACTCTAGGAACCCCGGAGATCCTAGAGACTCTACCTCGGCTTCTAAAGACGGATACGACTAAATAGCCTTAAGAGAACCCTATAGACGACCTAATTATCGAATATTTAAATTAGATCCACTAGATATAAGGACTCGTTAAAACTAATCTCCTACCTACTAAAGTACTTCGAGAACTTAACGAGATCCTAGAGAAGCTTCGAGGAGCTAGCGACGGGAAACGCGAGTAGCGGTAATATCCTTACTATAGTAACGAGTACGTATATAGAGGATATATACGATACCCTAATCACGGTCTTAGAACTATATCGGTATATTACGACGATAACTATATAATACACTACTAAGGAAAAATCGAAAGAAGCCTAGAACCTAAGCCGCTACGCTAGGAAAAGAAACCTAATTAGAAACTAGAATACGCGGGACTCTAGTTCGGGAACCGAAGGATAAACGAATAATACCTCGCCGCTACTATATAAGGCGCGTACGTAAAGATTTTCGCTAATATCGTACTTCGACCGACTAAAGTAATAATCGATTCGGGAGCGGTAGGAAACTTTATAAGCCTACGATATAAACGGTAATATAAGATTAAAGGCGTAGAAAAGCTATAAACTATACCTTTAATCGGGCTTAACGGAGAGAGCTTAGGGCCGGGTATCACGTACGAGAGTCGACCACTACTAATAGTTATTAGAGACTATTTCGAAGTTATTAACTTCGATATTACCCTACTAGGTATATACGACGTTATACTAGGAGTACTATAGCTAAGGAAGTATAACCTAGCTATCGACTAGTAGGTTAGAAACGTAGTCTTTAATAGATACTCGTATTAATAGACTAACGAAGTATAAACTAGAAAAATCGAGCCGATACCGCTAAAAAGACCTAGCCCCGGGGAAGTAGGTACTTATAAGATCCCTTACGAAGGAAATTATAAAAGGAGTTCTCGGCTAGGAGGTAGGCCTAATAAATAAATAAGCGATATTACCGATATCGCTAATAAAGAATAACGACTAGATATAATAGATAAGGAACTTAAGGAATACGTTCTTATTAATAAAGATATAACTACCCTCTACGTAATAGGATCACTAGAGGAAGAATATAAGATCCCCGAGGAATACGAGGAATTCCGGGATATATTTACGCTATTACCGGACGGTAAGCTACCGGAATATAGTCTATTTAACCACGAAATTAAGATTAAGGAAGGCTAAGAACTAAAGTTTATACCTATTTACCTACTATCGTAGAAGGAGTTAGCGATACTAGAGGAATATATTAAAGATAACCTTAAGAAGGGGAATATTTAGCACTCTAAGTTATTAGTAGGATATCTAATCCTATTCGTACCTAAGAAGGGAGGAGAACTTAGAATATATATTAACTACCGATAACTTAACGATATTACTATTAAAGACCGGTACCTATTACCGTTAATTAACGAGATCTAAGATATTATTTAAGGAGCGAAATACTTTAGTAAATACGATATTACTAACGCTTATAATCGACTAAGAATTAAGGAAGGAGACGAATAGAAAATAGCGTTTAGAACTAAGTTCGGATACTTCGAATATAAGGTTATACTATTCGGACTTACTAATATACTAATATCGTTTTAACGATTTATCTTTACCGTTTTAAACGGATACCTTAATAGATTCGTTATTATATACCTCGACGATATCCTCGTGTTCTCTAAAATAAAGGTAGAATATATCGAATATAATAAGAAGATACTATAACGGTTAAGAAAGGTAAAGGTTATGTTAAAACTTAAGAAATACGAGTTCTACGTCTAGAATACTAGTTTTCTCGGATATACTATTAGCCCTAATAGGTTAGGAATAGAGAAAGATAAAGTTAGGAGTATCCTCGAATAGCTAATACCGATATACGTTAAGGACGTATAGAGCTTTCTCGGACTAGTTAAATACTATCGGAAATTAGTATCGTAATACTCGAAATATACGGTAAGACTCTACCGATTCACTAAGAAAGGAGTACCGTTCGAATAGGACGAAGAAGCGGAAAAGTCATTTACCGCACTTAAGGAAATATATAATAAGAAAGCAGGAGAAGCTATTATTACGATATTTAACTACGATTCACTAATTATTATCGAAACCGACGCGTTAGACTTCGCGCTTAGCGTATAACTTATATAACTAGGGAAGGACGGTAAGCTTAGACCTATCGCTTTCTAGTCTTATAAAATAATCCTAGTAGAGCTTAACTACGATATCTACGATAAGGAACTATTAGCTATAATATTAGTATTCTAGATATAGAGGGTATATCTAGAAGGAGTAAAATACACTATAACGGTTAGAACGGACTACTATAATTTAACTTACTTTACGACTATAAAGAAACTTATATAACAATAAGCTAGATATATAGAAATATTAGCCTAATACGACTTTAAGATTATATACTATAAAGGAACTAAGAACGTAGTCGCGGACGCGCTAAACCGACGACCGGACTACGAACTTAGAACTTAGGAGGTAGTACCCGCGATCCTAGCTACGGATTAGGAAGGAAATATTATTTATAACTACTAAATCCTCGTAGTAACTAGCGAATTATAAAGCGACGAATAGATTAAAAGGATTCGAGAAGTAACTACTTACGACGAATTAATATAGAAGATCCTAGGTAATAGCACTATACTAACTAAGGATAGCTTAGTCTATATCTATAGTTTATTATATATTCCTAGGAACCTATAGAATAAAATTATTCGATTATACCACGACGAAATTATATAAGGACACTTAGGAATCGAGAAAACGGTTAAAAAGATTATACGAAACTATTATATTCCGGGATTATATCGAAAAGTCCGGAAATATATTTAATAATATAACTTATATTAACGAAATAAATCGTTATAATACGTACTATACGGAGAAATAGAAGAATCGGAAACTCTAATACGGCTATAGGAATAGATTACTATAGACTTTATTATAAAGTTACCTATTTCGGAGGGTAATAATATAATTATAGTAGTCGTCGACCGACTAACTAAATATATATATATAATTCTAATAATAGAAACTATCGATATATAATAGATAGCTAACCTATTACTTAAATATATATTTACTAATCACGGAATACCGAGTAAGATAACCTCGGATAGAGATAAGTTATTTATATTAAATATATAGTAATTATTTACGGACTAACTCGGTATTAAGTATAGACTCTCTACTACTTACTAACCGTAAACTAATAGATAGATAGAACGGGTTAACTAGACCTTAGAATAGTATCTTCGACACTATATAAACTTCTAATAGGACGACTAGATAGGATTATTACTAATAGTATAATTTATATATAATAATATAATATATTCGGTAATAAAAGAAACACCTTTCTTCGTAAATTATAGGTTTAATCCTACTATTATCGGAGAACTAATCGGAAAGTAACTACTCGTAGAGTTATTACGACTATTAGCGACTAGATTAAAGTAACTATACCTATAGCTATTACGAGATATCGAGTTTCTTAATATACGTATAAAGTTCTACTACGACTAATCGCGCTAGGAGGCGCTAGACTTTTAAAAGGGGGGGAAAGTTTACTTTTTACGACGTAATATTCGCACTAGACGACCTAGCGCGAAACTCGATTATCTTAAATTAGGACTATTTAAAATTATAGAAAAAATAGGACTACTTAATTATCGTCTAAAGCTACCTAATAGTATACGACGTATCTATATAACGTTTTATATCTTATTATTAGAAAAAGCACCTAAGAACGCCGAAATCGCTATTAATATTAAAATCGAGGAAGAAACGGAAAACGAATATAAGGTTAAGGAGATCCTAAGTACTAATAAAATTAGTAGAAAACCTCACTACCTCGTGAAATAGAAGGGATACGATACCTTAGAGAATATATAGGAACCTATCGAGAACCTAACGGGCTACTACTAGCTAGTTCGATAGTTCTACTAATAGGAGAGGGAGACCCGGGCGCCTCGATAAGCTAGGAAGCGTCTAGGTCGGCCTAGGAGAATAATAGATTATTTAATAACTAAGTTAGAGTAGGATCCTCTAACGTTACTGTAAGAATACGGTTATCGATTATAATAGTAGATCGAGGTACCTCGCCCGCGGTACGAGCGCTCTCTACCCTACGACTCTTCTATTTAGAAGTAACACGCTCTTTTTTAAGACGCTCGCGTTCTTTAACCTCGCGGCGCTCTAATTCTTCGAACTCGGTAACTTCTTTAAAATCCCGAGTAATAAAATCACCTATACGTTTTTGCAATAAACGTTTTTGTTTTCGGAGGCGGGCTAACTTAGCCAATATTAACTATTACTAAAGGATAATAGCCTCTTCCTCCTTCTCTAATAAAATTTGAGACTTTACTAGATAACGCTACTTAGTATCGGTAAAGGTCGGATTTAATATCGTGCACTTTACACCGCTACCACTACGGATATAGTCGCTATAGCGGTCGGAATAATCGGCACGAATACATACTCGCTTTAGACGAATATAACGCTTATAAGGAATAGTAGATTGAAAGCCTTCGTCTTCGATACGACGGGTTAAGGCGTTCTTACGAACGGAAGCCTTAGAAGATATAGTTAGCAAAATAGGCTATAGGGGAAGAAAAATTATGAAAAAATAGAAAATAAACGCATAAACCTAAGGGGGACACTAACGTTTAAATCCTTTAAGGATAAAGAATAGGGAAGGAGGGGATAATATTACGGACCTTAAAGAGGCGCGGGGGCCGTAGCTATTTAAGTAGTAACCGTAGACTAATTTTTCTACGGACGCTAAGGACTAGCGTTATTACGTATATTTCGGTATACTTAGATACGCCCTAAGGAACCCGAAGCAGGGACATTTAGGGCGGGAGCTAGAAACGGCCTATAACTAACTATTATAAGTAATACCTACTTACGTAATAGGACGGTTAGCGAGACGTAGGAAAAGGCCACCCTTTTACCGGCACTAAGATTACACCCTAAATATAAGTGCGCGGTAAATCCGTACGTAACTAACATCCTATTAAGCGGTAGGAAGGACTTACTAGGCGATAAGCCTAACTTATTAAGCGATAAGCTCAAACTTATCACCCGATAGGAAGGACTAGATATATAAGGATATTCATTTAGCATTATATATTTAGTTCTTCGCGATTAATTACTTAGTTTACTAGGACTCTATTACACATTATTACTTAGTTAACACCTTTAGCACTTTATACTTCACAGTTCACCTTAAGATAACCTAACCTATAAGTAGGGGATTCACTTAGTAGTAACACTTCGTGATTAACTTACTTAGCGCGCACTTCTAGCACGTTCTGCAAGACACTCAATAGGATCCATCCCGCAGCAAGGCTTTGCGAAGCAACGGTACGATTGAGAGATACTCTTAGAATCTACAGCTAGGACCAGGTAAGTATAACCCGAAGATATCCTAACTCACAGTGACCAGTCGGCTCCGCGTAATAAGTATATTAAATCTGAACTGCTAAACTAGTGAACGAATAGGTGTTCAAGTATATGATTAGGATAGTTTAGATAGTTAAATCTAGACTAAATCGTTAATCTAATCGATTATCTGATTATTTATTAATGATCTAATGAATCGATAGATTAGGAAGTTACTAGATATTAGTATCTTTGGCCAGATTAGCCGATTTCTTATGTAAAACTCTCTATTAAAGAGATATGGTTTTTCCCCGGAGAAAGGATGGGAAAAACGATAGTCCGGTCCGGGCCGTTAGCCGGCGGGCCGCTAGTTAACCAACTTATTTCTCGTAAGGTACGTTCCCAATTAGCTATAGCGTTATACTATCACGAAGGTTTATTATAGTGCCATGAGTATGATCCTCTAGGATTTGCCGACACGGCAGTGTCTTATTTATCTGTTTTGCGTCCCTACAAAGTCTAATCTCGAGTCTCTAATTCCGGATAGTTAGCTGTCGTAGACACTTATACAAAAAGGTTAGGTCCACCCGAGCTTATCTACCGTTCTTGATATTACATTACACCTTAAGTCTTATCAAAGCCTAGTATTTAGATTAATCGGGCCTAGACCCATCGTCAATGGATATCTGGATGTGTCTTGTTACTCCGGAGACATTTAATTGCCTTTTGCGATCGCAAGTTCCCACCTTAAGACTAAAAGATCGGGAACGCTTCCTAGACCGTTATCTTGTCCTTAGCTCACCAATGCTTTCCTACTTCTATGATATTGCTTAAGTAAGCATCCACTTAGATATCTTGCTATAGCCGATAACCTCAAACTAGTTATAAGGTTAAATAGAATCAAGCTCGCCGTCGCGCAATGGCACCCGTCAACGCCAGAAGACTTCCTTGACCGATTTACCGATACTGAAGTGGCGACCATAATGGCATAGGCTCCAATTCTTCGGTACGCTACCCTACTAATAAGACACCGCTTAAATTATCCCATAGCTAGCAGGATAGAGAGGGGCTTCGCTTATCTCAAGCGATTATAACCGAGTTCAAACTAGCGCTATATCTTGCTAATCGCTTAATTCCGGGCACATCACTTACGTCACTTACGGCCTATTTTCTAATTACGGATAGAGAAGGACGAGTAATAGTAATAATACGGAGCACTCAAATAATTATGTCCTCGAAATAGACGTCAATCTATTTCAAAGCTACGGTGACTTCCGTATAGAAGGTCAGAAACTAAGATTCCATTCTACTGGTTTGAGCTTAGCAAATATATACCTAATACGGAAGCACAATAACGAAATAATCTATGTCCGTAGAAGTGTCAAAAATCATAATATTAATATTACCTCAGACTGTTCGGCGACCGATTTGGTTCGCAGCCATTCTGCGATAGCGCGCGGCAGTTGCGACTCGTGCCTTCTTCCCCCAAATAAGAAGAGGCACCGGAATGAGATAGAGGAAGAAAGCCAACACTGCTGCGAGAATATGGAGATTCTGCATACCCATACCATTGACCCACGGAGTGATCACAAAGAGAATTATGACAGATATAATGTTCCGCATAAAGATAACACCGACTAGGGCATCGCCAATAATCTTATAGATGATGAAATTAGTGTTAAGAAGACAAAGAAATTGAAGACAACGAAAGTAGAAATACTTACATCCTGGTAACAATCCATAAGGTAGGAAAGCGAGACACCACTGATGGAAGACAGCGTGAAACCGAAAACACCGAAGCCGACGGCGAGGCAGGACCAATGTACGCCCTGAGAAACATTAACATTAGCTGACGATTCAGTCCTGAGAGAAAGCTAGATTAGATCATACGTAGGCAAGACCAAGGCCAAACAACAAGATGGACGCAGGGCCCAGTATCACAACAGGAAGGGCCAACCAAAGCCGCTGTTCGGGCTCATAGATACCACCGTTCTTCTTGGAAAGCCACAGGATGGACTTGTCACTCAGGTAACCGCCAACGGGGAAGCCCAGAACAGCACCGACAAATGGTGCCACGTTCATGAGACCGATACCGATTGCGTCAAAGTTGTATGGTGGCAGCAACATATATGTTGCCTGGAGCGACGTCATCATCGCGAAAAAAGCCAAAGTGGAGCCATATGTGATAGCAGCATACGTCACAGCCGGGAAGGTGAACAATGTCTCAATCGGCTGCCAAAAATGAGGAAGCAGCGATTCTTCGGTCGGTGTGATGAGAGCCATCCTTTCGGCGTACATTTTTGGCTTAATTTCCGGGTTGGCTGCGACTCGACTGGCGGGCACTTGTTCAGTCGCGACTTTGCCATCGACAGGTGACTTGGCTTTAGAGTCATTTGGCAACTCGGTTGCATGAGCTGGAGCCGCAAGTGCGACGCTTTGGCCGTTCAGAATGGGCACGTATTTCGACTCTTCGAAGAGGAAGATCACACAAAGTAATGTGATAGCAAAGAATATGACACACCACCACCACATCCATCGCCACCCTTGTGATTCGACAATATAAGCAGATGCAACGGGCCCAAGGAAGGCTCCTGCACTTTGGAATATAACAAACCATTCGTTCATGGTACCATGCTGGTGGACAAAAAACATGTCTGCAACAGTAATTTGCGCGATGACTTCCGATATAGCACCACCCAATCCAGAAATCAGATTACAACCAATGAAGCTACCAACACTGTAGGTCTTCGCCTGCCAAATGCAGGATGCAAGCTGCAGCGCAGTACTGAAGATATACATCGGTCGGCGACCATATTTATGGACGAGGGGAATGAAGAAAAAGCAACCGATGGCAAGACCGCCGTAGTTGACTGCCGAGCCAGCATTGAGAATATCGATGGAGAAACCAAGCTCTTCTTGCACCGGGCCCCATGCTGTGAACCCTATATCAAGTTGGACAAAGGTCCACAGGACGAAGAAGCTGACAAGGGTATAGTTTAGCATTTTTCGAGCGGTCGACCAATTGAGGGGATCATTGGGATCGGCCGATGGCGTCGGCACAAGCACAAGCTGGTCGCTGGTTCGGTGAACTACATTGATCAGTCATTATAGGTTGGCTCACATTGGAAAGGAAGCTCAATTTACCATCTTCTAGGGCGACTGTCCCCGGTGCCCAGAAGGTTTCATCTCGATCATCATACTCATTAACCATGCTGGACGCAATATATGACCACACAAGGGCGATGTTAAAAGGGAAGACAGTTCCACGTCAGACTAAATGTCAAGCTGATAAAACGAAAACATCTGCCACATCCCCGCGGCTGATCATAGCTTTTAAAGCACTTCGTGACATCGCCTCCTCACGAATCGACGTTTTTGAGCGTGCGGGGATACATTGCAACCGAGAACGTTATCGCTCCTTCGGGCGTCGAAGGGCTGGGTGGAGAAGGCTAGACGACGATAGCCTTCAGGCGAATCAGGAGCCATGAAACAGGCCGGCTTGGCAAGAAAGATAGATGGACATGATCCACCCCCGCTTATCTTGCCCAGTAGACTTTTGATAGCTCTCCTCACTGATCAGCGGGGGCCAATAAGGAGTCAAGGAGCCACGCTGGCGGACTTTAATCCGCGTAATATTTTGAAGTACAAGCCCTCGGCTTGGGTTTCTGGTTGGACCTACCTGTTTTAAACATAGCTTCAAGATGTCGTACTAAGCTATCAATGAGAGGCTTCTTTCTTTTGACGCCGAATCAGAACTTGTCAACAAAATACGTTGATTTTCACTCGTTCGTGAGAAATTTTAATCAGACCGCCTGGAATAATATGTCAGAGGTAGATTGGTATTCATGGTTATTCCCTGAACTCCTAAAAGGTCTAACAAAATACTAACGCGCACGCTTTGGCATCGAGTGCGATGTAACTTCCACGAGGGAGAGAACCTCGCCAGCGCTTGGCCACCCTAGTTGAAACTTCTCTTGATTAAAATCGTGGCCCCGGGGAGCTCAGCGCCACAGAATTCACAATAAGTTCTCCCAGTGATATTGTTCTTAAAGTTTCAATATTTATCGATGGAGTCGGGATATTGCAATAGAAAGAGTAATAGCAGAAGTTTGTTGGAGATAATACAGGATCAGGAACTCCGACCAACGACTGTACCTTATACCCTTATATAGTTTTCAAACGCACTCTTCTCTTCCTCCCGTCTTTCTTATAACTGTAATCTGCGCCCAGCCCGCGTGGAGCGGGGTAAAGGAAACAGGGGATCAATTCTCAATGTAAAGATGTCGAGGCGATACGCCCAAACAAATGAAAAATATTCTATTATTATACGGATATCCCCTCTCAAGTTTCTGACAGCCCTCATCGTGGATTTGAACGATTAGGAATGCGCTTTGACACGTTACTACTTTGTTGACACAACGTGACGTGAATACTTCGTTCAAGGGGGTTTGAGGACGACGAGGGTTAATTACTCATAATACCAACCTCTGCGGCATAGATCAAGAGCCAGCAGCCTATCATTGGCTGAAGCTGAAGGTAGACAAATCTGCGACAGAAGTAAAAGAGGTGCCTCAATGTGACAAAGCACGAGTGGTGTATCACCCTCGTTTTCTTAGCGCTTGGCCCGCTTCCTTCGAGCATGGCCCACCGTTGGAAGGATGGAGAATCCACAATCGACCTAACCTTTGCCTCCGAAGACGTAGCAGCTAGTGTAACCCATTGCAAGATCGACAAAGACCTCGACTGTGACTCTGACCACCTCCCGATTGCGCTGGCCATCAAATGGGGCTGGCAACCTGCAGAGCCAAAGAGAAAGCGTCTATGGTACAAGACAAACCTACCAATCCTGCGATAAGTGACTTAGGAGCACTTCGCTAGAACGAATGATGCCACGGAACTTAATGGAATAGAGGGTATCGACGACTTTGTATCGACCCTCGTTCAGGCCCTGAATGCTAGTATTGAGGCATCTACCCCGTGGTCTAGCCTATCCCCTCGCTTAATCCCTGGGTTTAACTAAGAGTGTAAGCAGCTCTGTATAGAAGTCCAGTAGCTCCGTCGACGGTGGCAACGTATAAGATAGGATGATAACTACGCGGTGTACCGTTAGGCCTGTAATAGGAAGGGTCGGCTCGTCTAGAAGACCCTTTGAAATTATCATCGCTAAAGAGTAGAGGAGGCATCGGCGTTACTATCTGGTCTCTGGAATCTAGTCAAATAGGCCAAAAACCGACATAACATATCGGTAGCCTACACGCTAGCACTGGTGAAATAGGAGCCAGAAGAAAAGGCCGAGACACTACGCTAAAACTTTTTCCCACCCCCGCTCTAAGCCGACCTTTCGGACATTAAAGGATATACGTATCCGCCACTAATCGAATGCCCGGATATTACTATTCCAGAGATCGAGAAAATAGTCCATAGGACGTCTCCAAACAAAGCTCCCGGTACTAACGGAATCGTTAAAGGAATCTTAGACTAGACGCTTGATATCCTTTTCCGAGTCTCTATACGCTTTTTAACGCTTATCTTTAATATAGTTACTGTTATAGGCTAAGTAAAGAGAAGATTAATTCGGTGCTATTTAACGAAGTAACTAAATCTAGGAGAAAAAAGAGGAAGAAGTTCTATCTAATACGTAGAAGCCTTTTTATTACGGGCTAAAAGGAATCTTCCACTAAACGCTATTAAACGCTAGTTAGCTATTCGACCTTTCTACTCTAGTCTATCCTCGATCGTTATATTGCCTCCTTCTTTAAAAGGACCTAACCTACTAGGATAAGTTTTCTTACGTAATTAATTCTATCTAGCTAATCAGAGGCTCTTATTATCGTCTAGGTAATCCGGTTTAAATCGATCGTTTAAAGTAGCTTTAATCTATACGTTTAATCGCTTCGGCGGCCTAGATAACTCTAGGTATTTTATATAAAAAGCTAATAGCTTCTTCGGTAAGTTCTTAAAATTCCCCGCTATATACTAATTATTATCGTCGTTACCGACCTATTTCGCTCTATACTAAAGCTTTCGATAATATAGGCGAACTATCACGATTTTATTAATCTCTTACTCTATTTTATTATTTATAACCTTAGGTAGCTTCGAGTCCTAAACTTATCCTAGTAACGGCTCTATTCTTATAGCTAATCGGACTTTCTCTACGGAAAAGACTAGATATATACGAATTAAATCTAATAGGTCTAGTTTATATATATTACTAATCTTTTTTACGATTATATAAGGTCTACTTACTTAGTCTACGAGCTTCCTACTAGGTCGGTCTAGTTTCTAATTTCTTATTATTATATATACTCGGTCGCTAACGCTAAAATCCTCTATTCTTTAGTGTCGATTTACCTATTAGCGCTAATATTCTTACGCCTACGTAGCCTTCCTTTATATTTCTCTTTAAATTTCCTATATCTTACTAGTATATTTACTCGCTTCTCCGTTCTACGATAATATAGTTCTTTATTAAGGTATAATCTAGCTAAGTTAGTTAGAGGCTTCCGCTAGTTTCTAATTAAATAATATATATAGTTTATACCCTCTTTCTATAAAGAAGGGTAATACTTCTATTATTTCTTATAGTAAAGAAACGAAAGCGAAATCTACTATTAAGAGATATTCTAACTAGTTATCTTAATAATAGCTTACGAAAGGCCGTAATCTTTATACTATATACTAATTTACGATTTCGCTTTAACCGTCCGTCTAGAGGTAATAGGTAGTATTAGAAATAGGATAGTTACTTTCTCGGCTAAGAAAAGATAAGATAAAAAGTCTTCTTTAGAAGTAGTATTTCCCGGGGGAAAAGGTCTTCGGCAGAAAAGAGATAGAAAGGTCTAATATATATATATATAATAAAGAGGTATATAAAAGATAGGATTAAAGAGAGACGGTTTATAAGAAGGTACGTAGTTAGCTTAATTAATAAAGAAGAAGGGTTATATTAATATACTCGAGAGTAGTTCTTATATTATAGAGAGATATTAAACTTAATTTAATTTAGTTAGAAAATATAGTGATACTTATATTATAGGGTATATAGTAGAATAATAAATAAAATAGAAGGAATATCCTTAGAGTATTATGTAGTCTCCTACCTAGGTAGGCGATTATATATAAGATCGTTAAGGATTAATCTAATAGATCTTATCGTTTAATAACGAGGTTAAGTAATCTAATAAGGGGTAAGGAAAGTAGGGCTTTAGTCGTATCTCGACCGTATAAAGGTATATACCCGTATATGTAATAACTATATATACTAATAGGTAGTTAATAGCTTCCTTTCGATTCTAAAAATTCGATAAAACTCCTTCTAAAATCCTAATACGAACTAAGGTCCTCGGTCTAATATAATTAACTTTAGTAGTCCTATCTATCGATAGATATAATCTACGAATAACCGAGCTATTCCTTTTATATCGATATCTTTATAGTAAGGTATCGAAATCGGCTATTTAGTTAGTCTATTTATAAACATATAGACGGTATTATATCTATAGCGGTCCTTTAGGAATAAGCGGAAATCTATCGTAAGATACTACTAAGGTCTTCTAGGTATTAGTAGTAGTTATAATAACCCTAGAGTTCGATCTCCTTATATCTTTATTCGCTTATAGATTTAGTAGTTATCTATATATTATCTTATGTTATTAATTATCTCTAGCTAATAATATCTAGAAGTAAGTATCCGCTTAGTCTTCTCTCGTCCTAGGTATATAGTTAATAGTTAGCGATAAATTTCGTTAAGTAGCCTTATTTAGAGATCTCCGTCGTTAGGCACTATTAGTCTCCTTTCGTTTAATAATAACCCGTCTTTAATTATCTACTTATTATTGTTCCTAGCTATTTAGTCCCGTAGCCCTTATAAGGCCTTATTCGTTCGATTTACTATTAAGATTCGTTATATAATCGGTAAAAGTAAGATTAAGGCTACCTTCGTTTCCTTAAGAGAGTTACCGTAGTTATCTAGATAGGTTCCTTATTCTAATACTTCTCTAAGAAGTAGGGTATATTCTACTCTCTAATAGTTAGTTTTATCCTTCCGAGATAATACGTCGGTAATTACGTTTCCCTTACTAGGGTAGTAATAAATTAAGAAGTAAAATCGGGAAAGGATCTCGCTTTACCGGGCCTATCTTACGTTAAGTATTCGGCTTATTATAAAATACTATAGGGATTAGTAGTCCGTCTAAATATTAAATCGGTCCGGTCGTTATAATCCCTCTAGATCCGCTCGCTACTCCTTTAATATACGGATAATTACTAATATCTCTTTATCGTAAGTATAGTATCCTTATTCGGCGGGATTTATCGTCTTCGAGAAGAATATAATTAGATAGAATTATCTATCTAGTCCTTTTTATAAGAGAATCGCTCCTAGGTAGCTATTAGAAGTATCCGTTTTAATCTACGTTAACGTAGAAAGATTATAATATATAAGGACTATGATAGTAGTTAACCTACGTTTTAATTCTTAGAAGGATTACTTATATAGAGTATCCTATTTAAAGGTACTTCCTTTCGGGTTAATTAATAAAGAGGTTTTACGATTTAACTATAGTCCTTAATAAATCGATAGTAGAAGTTATATATCCCTAAGAACGACTATACGCCTCTATGTAAGATATAGATATATAAGATATAGATAGAAGAAGATCTATAGAATTCTATAGAATAGAATCAATCTAATAGAATCATATGATATCATAGACTATTAGTTTATTATATTATATAGGTCTATACGATTCTATAGTGATATCATCACTTATTATTATTGCTACCTATTGCCACTGAAAATCTAGGGATAAATACCCCCTCGATCCTCTGTCGAAATAATTCTCAATGATCATCTGAAAATACTCTTGATCACCTCTCACCACTACTATCCACTACTATTTACTAGTAGATCTTTATTATACTATATAGCTATATTATATAGCTATATCCGATAAGTATCTACCTATCTACCTTACTTCCTATTCGCTTATCCTCTTACTTACTTATATATATAGTTATAATAGTTTTCGTTAATAATTTCCTAGCCATTTACTATATATCTAAATCTTCTTATACCTACCGAATTAGGTAATCGCTCGAGAATTGATTCGAAATAAAGTATATTAGTAAACTTAGCTAATTTATCAGAATTAGAATTATACGAGATCTGTAATTAAGAAAGACCTAGCTTGGCTAAGATACTTATATTAAGAAGATCACTACGAAATTTAACTTATTTAGTAAGACGCCGCTAGTAACTCTCTTATTACTCTATCTTCTCTTTTATCTACTAAAGATCCTCCGAATCCTAGCTAGTTAATCTTTACTAATAGAAGTATAGGTTAACCTTATTCGCTACTATTTAGACTAGGCTAGATTTAGCCTTTATTAATTAGTTTTTAGTACGATTATTTATAAGATATACTTAATATTATCTAGATACGGCCGATTACCTTATTTCGTATCTATTTAGGATAAAAGATCTAGCTATTATTTTTAATAATAAAAGCGAAATAATCGCTTATAGCGTTAGTTTAGATATTAGTTTCGCTAATAATCCTAATCGGAAGAGTTTAGAAGGATTAATCTTCTATTTATTCGGTAGCCTAATTAATTAGAAGGCTATAACTAGAAGACTATTACTATATCGATTATGGAAGCCGAACTACTTACCCTTAGCTACGCGGCTAGGTAGTTATATTAGATAAAATAATTATTTAAATTTATTAGATTCAATCCTAGTTATTAAGATATAATTTAATATAATAATAAGTAGACGATCGATCTACTTACGCGAGAGAAATTAACCTTTTAAACTAAGCTTAGGTATATTAATATCTACTATCTCTAGATTCAATAAGAAGTTTAGGCTAATCGCTTATATATTAAATAGCTAAAATTATCTAATTTACCCGCCGATAGTTTAACTAAAGTACTTAACTACTAGATATATAAAGCTTTTATTAAGTAGATTAAGATAGAATTCTTACTACTCTAGCTTATTAGATCCTATTAGAACCTATTAGGTCTAATTCGATCGATCTAAAGATCTATAAGGGTATATTAGATTATATATATAGTTAGACCTCGACACGGCCCGCCTATAGGCCGAAGACCTCAGCCCGCGGCCCGTCCATAGGCCGCCTACCTAGGCTACGCCTATAAACCGCCCGCCCGATAGGCTGTGTGGGCGGCCTATAGGCGGCCCAAACAGCCCATTTTCTGCTTCTTCTGTATAATTAGGATAGATAAATCGCTAGTTAAGCTTATAATATTACTATTTTTTATCTTTATTTTGGTCCCTTTATAGACACCGGGTCTTGCTTCCCCTTTATATTAATGAAATTTTACGAAATACCTTTATTAAGTGATTTTCTAGTGCGTGATTGAGCATTTTTGTAGCTTATAAGAGATTAATAAGGGGATATTACTAATCAAAATCTAAGTATGGAATAAAGACCTATACTAAATACGAAAATATATACTTCCTATATATAGTCTCGATACCATAATCCTCTAATTATTCATTATATATTAAATTTAGGAAGCCTACTATAATTCTATACTCTCTCTAGCCTTTATATATTTAGTTTAATATGATTTAAGTCTTAATTCCTAACCCCTCTTCGTTATAGTGTAAAAGTGAACTAAATATATTAAAAGAGTGGTTTGTGGATAAAGTGTTTTACGGGGGGTATCGCCCTTAATAAAATTTTTGGGCTTCTAGGCGGCCTATAGGCGGCCTATAAACCGCCTATTCTTACTAATCTAATAGAAATCATACGGATATTCGGGTAGCTTCCGATAATATATAATTAGCTATACTTCTACTAATAAAACTAGCTAAAACCCCTACTATAGTGCTTAAGATAATATATTAACTACTCTCTGAAACCGTCTTTAGGGACGAATAAACAGATTCTGACTATTAACTCCTCTATACTAAAGGTATCTATATTTTCCTAAGTCTCCTCTCACTCCCTTCCTAAATACTATTATTTATCGTAGTACCTTAGTTATCTAATATAGATTCCTTATCTCTCTATTAGGGTGATGATCTAGATTAACTATCTTCTTTTCTACCTAGCGACACTCTTCGTTCTTTATTAGAGCCTTCCGGAAGCTATTAGACTCTTCTCTCGACGGGTACTCCTAGCCTCGCCTTACCGGATTTAATCCCTTATACTCTATAACGTATTAGCGACCGGAGGAAAACCTAGGTACTTTATATAGAGATAATAAGTACTGAATTTCTTAACTAGTGGTTTAATATATAGTTTAGAGCAGCGGACGATAAGAAGAAGAAGATATATTAGGATAGACGGGGCTATTATTTAGATATATAGGTCTATTTCGAGTAAGTAGCCTATTATATTACTAGAGAGCTAAAGGTGATATATAAGAGATATAAAAAGATTCTTAATTATCTAAACTATACCTTAAATAGAATAAACGCGCTTCGAAGGTATTTAAAAATAGAGTTATACCGGAAAGGGAGATAAGTAGTTAAATAGCTAAGTATATAGCGGTTAATAGAGTAAGCGGTATTAACTCCTACTAAAATAAGATAATAGGCTATAAGGGAGCTAACTACCTTTTCTATAAGGCTCGAGATTCCCCTCTAGTTATATCCTCTTTTACCGAGGAAGCTTAGTAGTAAGAGATTATTAGGATAATCACTACTCTTCGCCTTCTATTTTAAATAATTAAGTACCTATAGTTTTAAAAGCTTCTTCGCATAACGTAGTTAGCACCCTCGCTTCCTACCTTTCCCTACGCTAAAAGTATCTAGCGTCGTATTCGAGAGATTATAAAGGAGAGATAGACCTATCTTCTTACGAAGCTTCCGCTAAAGGTAAAGCTCTTACTCGCGCTAGATTACTAGACTTCTCCCTTTTAGTAGGCGTTTATGGCTATCACTAGCTATTTTATTAATAAAGACTAGAACTATCGGGAAATTCTACTTAGATTTAAACCTCTACATAAGAGGTATACTAGCGTTAATCTTAGCTCGGTACTATTTAATTTACTCTAATAGTACTAGATACCGGAACGGGTAATTACTATTACGACTAATAATATATCTAATAATAGCAAAATAATTTTAACTATCTAGGATTCACTATAATCCTTAGATATATATTATAGAGCTACTATTATTCGTATTCCCTATATCGCCTACGTTATCTAGCTAAGTTTAAAGTAGCTACTTAGTTATATAAAGGCTAACCCGAAGAATAAGACGAGAGAGATGATTTAGTCGGAAGAGTAAGCCTAGTCGGCTTATCGAAAGGCCTAAAAGCGAGGTATCGCGAATACACTACGTAAGATTTAGATTTATTTAGCTATTAAACTAACCCCTTCCTTTATATTACCTCCTTACTATTCTTTTAGATTCGAGACCTCGTAGTTTTTATTAGCGTAAGCCTTTAGCGACGGGAGTCCTTTTTAAATATTTAGACCGAATAACCGAAGTTAGTGCCGATTTAAGATATCTAAACACGCTAGAATTCGACCTTCTTAATACTTCGACGGGCTAAACGGCTCTAATCCGCGTTCGATTAGTTCTGTACTAAGTATGGGTATCCTAATCTCTAAATTAACCGAGAGGAATAGCGCTAGATCGAATATCTCCTCTAGATTATATAGCCTTTCTTTAAATTTACTACTACGCTTTCTAAAACTAAGGATGTTACTATTTATAGCGTTTTTAGTATATATAATAAGCTTTTTGACTACCTAGAATTATCTATTCGCTAGCTTCGGCGGAAAAAGGTTCCTTAGAAGTAATAGATACTTAAAGCTCTTTAATCTACCGAAACGAAGCTACGAGAGTACTATACCTTAATAGATAATAAAGATCTCGGTAATATCTATATAATTAGGACCATTCTTACCCCGTAGTATAAGTTATAGTTTTTTTAACACCCGACTAGTAGGATCTAGATAGGGATTTCAGTACCTAGTATCGCTAAAGCCTTAAGTCCCGTCTTAATAACTATAAAGAAGGCCTTACTAGCTCGTAGTCTCTCTTAAAGGCTAAGAAATTAGTATAGATATTAGAGCTTAATATCTTACTTATATAAGATACCGAGAGGATATAACCTAGCGAGCGTGATAAACTAAGAGAGTATCTAAGAGGAGGTAGATATCTATTACCTTATCCTCTCTAACCTAGCTAACCTTTTTCTAATACGTCCTATAATAGGAACTATCTTAATTAGCCCTCGGTAGTTTTAGAGAGACTATTAATATAAATTTCCTACGCTTATAAGTCTAGTACGGGACGTTCTCTCTATCCCTACTACTAGCGCTAGTGTTAAGCGGTTATTTAACTTAGTACGCGATATCTACCACTACCGTAGGGGCTTATTAAATGTAATAACTATATAAGATCTTATGATATTTATGTACACTACTAGATTTAAAGTAGAGGAGGAGTAGCTTACTTTTATCCGAGAATTAGCGACCGAATAAGAGCTTAAATTAGCGGAAGAAGAAACGGATACTAGATAACCGAGTGAGAATTTTAATCTAATTAGTAATAACGAAGAGGATAAGTCTCTTTTTGCTTCTTTTAAGTCTTCTATTAAGATACGAAGCTAAATATCGCTTAGGAAGAGACGAAGGATAGATATAAATAAGGGACCTAGGCCTAATAACCACTAGGTTGAGGCTAGTGTTAAGGATAAGGATAAGGAGGAGGATATGGTCCTATTGCCTTATAAAAGCAGTGTACGGTAACGTGTCTCTGGTAGGGTTCGAGTCCTATCTATACGGCTCTATAGATATATTAAAGGGTAGTAGTATATAAGTGTGAAGTAGAGTAACTAGAAATTTATGTAAACCTAACTTACTTTTCTCTTTATAATTAGTAGAACTTATCGATATATTTAAATTAAGGGTAATCTAAATAGCAAAAAAATACTAAGAAATATAAGTAGGAATAGCATAATTTATGCAGCTAACGGGGATTTCTATTTTGGTTCATTTTTGGGCTAATAGGCCGCCTATAGGCGGCCTAGTATAGGCTAGAGTAATAGGCAGCCCGCCTATAGGCGGTAACAGGACACCTATAGCCCGCCCCCGGGCGGGCCGGGCTGGCCTATTTTGGGCGGCCTATGGGCCGTATCGAGGTCTATATATAGTTATATAAGCTTATTAATCAGTTAACTACCCTATAGTCCGGACTAGACTATCCTTTTCTAGTAGAAAGATCCCGCTATATCTATATCTTTAATAGAGAGTTTTCCTATAATAAACCGGCTAACCTAGGTTATAGATTATAATATCTAGCTCTTTTCTAATCTATTAATTTATCGAATTATTAATGATTATATTATTAATTTAATTAAGATATTACTACCTATACTACCCTAATCGTATACTTAAGTACCCTTTTACTTATTAGTTTAGGAGTTTAGACTTAAAAAATAGATATAATTAATCTATTAATCTTAAGACCTTCTTTTAAAAATAGCTCTTTTCCTATGTATTAAAGGACTTATAATCTTATTAAATTAGCTCTATTTACTAGCGGAAGCTCTATTTCTCCCTAATAGAAGATCACTATTCCCGTTAGATTTACTATAAAGATATTAATTAAATAACTATTAATAATTCTATAATAATCTAAATTTATAATCTATAATAAAATATTAATAAAATATATATAAATTAATATCGAAGTAATTTATCTTATCTTTCTTATCTTAAAGAGTAAGAAAACTAATTCTATATAATAATATATAATTATTATCCTTAAATAAATAATAGACTTCTATAGTAATTATCTTTATTAAGAAAATACTAATAAAGCTATATTATCTATCTTAAAGTCCTAAGGCCTAATCTTAAATTAATATAAGATTATATAAATCTCTTTATATAATTTATAGAATCTATATTAAATTAGTATTAAAAACTTCTTAATTTTATAGAGAATACTTACTAGATGATAATAATTATAATAAGACTAATAATTTAAATTTACTAATAAATTAGAAAGATTATTTATACTATAATCTAGAATAGATAATTCTAAGTTCTCTATATTAAATATTATAGCGGTAATAAAAAGATATTAAATATATACTAAAAAGGTCTTATCTATAAATAGAATTAATATTAAAGAAATAGTTAGAGTAGAAATAGCTGTAAAGATTTATTAATAATATTTAAGAAAAAGTCTATATAGCTAGGACTAAATACTAATAATAAATATTATTTTAATAAATCTATATATTAAATTAAATCTAATAATATAAAAGATATTACTAGGTTTTTTTAAATATTTTAGCCTTAGAACTTTTTATAATTAACTTTAATTTAGGAATAAAATAAAAGTGATTTATTATTTTATACTTTATAATTATTAATATATATAATATTTTATATAATTACCCTTTATATTTCTTTAAAATCTACTTAAATAATCTATAAATCTATTATAATTTATTAATCTATTTTATTAAAAGAGGCTAAAATAGCCTTTTTTAGAAGGAGAGATAATTTATGAAGGAATCTTTATTAATATTCTTTATTAAGTTATTTTAAGAATTTTAGATAACTAAATAAGAAGAACTACTAAAGTATTATAAAAAAAGATTGATTATTAGCCTTTCGGATTAGAATTAGCCTAGAATTAACTCTTTATACTAAATAAAGATTCTTAGGAATCTACAAGGATAAGGCGAAAATATCTTTATATTAGAAGACTAAGTAAAATATCTAAAAGTTAGAAGATAAGTAGATATTATTATAAATTACCTTCGAAATATTATAATTAGTATAATTATAACTAAAGATTTAAGTATAATATAGAAGGAAAGATAAAAGGTTCTCGACCGAACTACTATTAAAATATAAAGAGTCGCTTTATTCTAAATTAAATAAAAGGATAAGATTTAGTCTTATTATATTTTACTTAGTAATAAAGATATATAATTAATATATTTTATAAGCGAGCTAGCTACCTAACCGAGCTAGCTACCCTATCTAAAATCGTATCTTCCTTCCTATATACTAACTTTAATAACCTACTATGCTACTAATTCGCTCTAAATCTCGGAAGAAATTAGCTAATTAAGAGGGTAAGATCTTATTAGCCCTATCTAATTTATAAGAAGGCCGTATCTAATCTATTCGCGCGGTAGCTAAGCTATACGATATACCTCACTCTACTCTATAGACGCGCGCTTATAGTATACTTTTACGCGTTAATATACTACTAAATAGGCGTAAGCTTCCTTAATTAGAAGAGGATTTACTTATTAAATAGATATTCTCTATAGATAAGCGTAGAGTAGCGCCTAGAAAGACTACTATACCCTAAATAGCTAATATCCTACTAGCCGCGCGCGGTAGCTACCCTCCGCCTACTATTAGCGAGAATTAGCTATTAAATCTTATTAACCGTCGCCCTAACCTTTATATACGCTTCTTAATACGCTATAGCTAACGTATTTCCTAGCCGATCGGGTCACCCGCCCGACCGGGTCACCCTATCTAAAATCGCGTCTTTCTAGCCACCTACTAACTTTAACTATCTACCATGCTACTAATTCGACCTAAATCTCGGCAGAAATCAATTAGCCAAGAGGGTAAGATCCTACCAGCCCTTTCTGATATTCATAATAGCAATATCTAATCTATTCGCGCGGCGGCAACGCTATATAAGATACCCTTCTCTACACTCCAAGCACGCGCTAATAGCCGGGCCTTACGCGTGGATAAGCGCCCATCTAGTCATAAACTAACTCAACTAGAAGAGGATTCGCTTTACTAGTGGATAATCTCTATAGATTCACGCGGAGTAGCGCCTAGGTAGGCCACTGTACGAGAGATGGCTAATATCCTACTAGCTACACACAGTAGCCACGCTTCGCCTACTATTAGCAAGAACTAGCCAACAGCCTTTATTAACTAGCGCGAAGAGCTTCGCTCGCGATACTCGAGGAGATACGATTATAAACGCGCGTTAAATAAAGATCCGAAAGCCCTACGAGCCTAGTTCGCGACCGTATAACGCATAATCGATAAGAACGGGATTCAATCGGAGGATATCTACAACTTTGATGAGACAGGATTTGCAATAGGCCTTATATCTACATAGAAGGTAGTTACACGAGCAGAAATCTACGGTCGGCCACGTCTTTTATAATTAGGAAATCGCGAATGGGTTACTACGATTGAATCAATTGGCGCTGATAGCTATTCGCTTCCGCTATACGTGATTTTCAAAGGTAAGGTTGCTATCGCTGGTTGGTTTAATAACCTACTAAAAGATTGGCGAATCGAAGTTTCTACTAAAAGCTAGACTACCGATGAGATTAGCCTACGTTAGCTACAAAAACTCTTTATCCTATTAACGAATTCGCGTATACGCGGTCGGTTTTGGCTATTGATTCTTAATAGTTATAGTAGCTACCTTACACCTTAATTCGATCGAATCTATACAGAAAACGATATTATATCTCTTTATATGCCTCCGTATACGTCGTATCTATTACAGCCACTAGATGTTAGCTATTTTGTAGTGGTTAAAAGGGTATACGGTCGCTTCGTAAGCGATCTTATCCGTTAAGGATATAACTATATCGAAAAGGTCGATTTCTTAATAGACTACTAACGCGCGCGGCTAGAAGCCTTCTAAAATCCATTAACTATTTAAAATAGCTTTGTAGCTAGTAGTTTAGTACTAATCGATATAGAAAGGGTCCTTTTAAAGCTAAATATATCTCTACGAACGCCTATATCACTAAATAGCCGGCTAAGTAGTAGATCTAGCTAATTCACACTAGAAACGCCTAGAACCATTATTTAGCTTAATAAGTAATCTTCGATGCTTAAAGATCTTCTAAAATAGTAATTAATTAGCCCTCCTAGCCTAGTGGAAGCTATATTAAATCGGATTATTAAGGGCTATAGCGAAGCGCTTTATCACACTGTATTACTAGCGTAGGAGGTCTCTAATCTACGCGTGGCGAATACTAGGATCGTTAAGAAACGCTAGCGATTAACTAGGTAGATACCCTGCGAAGAGGGCCTATCTATTAAAGAAGGCCTACAGCTAGTTAAGCGGCTAAATCAGCTAGTGGAAGGTGATAGGGTAGGATCGTATGAGTAGGGCGAATTACCTAATTAGGTAATTCAACCACGATCTAGGGCCTTACCTAGGTGTAGTGGGTGTAGGGAGATTGGCCATAGGATTAATATATGTAAAAATCGCTATATTTAGTTGAATTAATAGGTATTAGTGGGATGAATCGATTTTGAAATTTTCTAATGGGGGTAGGTGACCCGATCGGCTAGGAAATACGTTACTAACGCGCCCTAAACGAAGACCTAAAGCTACTACGAGAGTAGTTTTCTACCGTATAACGCACTATCGATAAGAATAGTATATAACCGGAGGATATCTATAACTTTAATAAGATAGGATTTATAATAGGCCTTATATCTTCGTAGAAGGTTATTATATAGGTAGAAATAATAGGTAATAGCCGTCGCCTACTTTAACTAGGAAATCGCGAATAGGTTACCGTAATTAAGGTAATTAGCGCTAATAGCTATTCGCTTCTACTATATATGATTTTTAAAGCTAAGGTTACTATCGCTAGTTAGTTTAATAAGCTACTAAAAGATTAGCGAATCGAGTTCTCTACTAATAGCTTGACTAGCGATAAGATTAGCCTACGTTAGCTATAAAAGCTCTTTATCCTATTAATAAATTCGCGCGTATACGGCCGATTTCGGCTATTAATCCTTAATAGCTATAGTAGCTACCTTATACCTTAATTCGACCGAATCTATATAGAAAACGATATTATATCTCTTTATATATCTATATATATATCGTATTTATTATAGCTACTAGATATTAGCTATTTTATAGTGGTTAAAAGAGTATATAGTCGCTTTATAAGTGATCTTACCCGCCGAGGATATAACTATATCGATAAGCTTAATTTCTTAGATAACTACTAACGCGCGCGGCTAGAAGCCTTCTAAAAGCTATTAACTATTTAAAATAGCTTCGTAGCTACTAGTCTAGTGCTAATCGATACAGAAAGGGTCCTTTTTAAAGCTAAATATCTCTCTACGAACGCTAATACTACTAAGTAGCCGGCTAAGCACTAGTTCTAGCTAATTTATACTAAAAACGCCTAGAAATATCGCTTAGCTATATAAGTAATCTTTAATACTTTAAGATCTACTTAAACGGCGGTCCTAAAGCCGGTCCTAAACGCCTACCCCCTTACTAACTTAGCTAGTTAAGGGGTACGCGATACTTATATATAGCGCTACCCTACTTAGCTAGGAAAACGTAGACCTACGCACGGCTAATAAGAAGAAACACTAGAAACGCTAGCGGTTAAATAGGTAGATACCCTACGAAGAAGGTCTAACTATTAAAGAGGGCTAATAACTAGCTAAATAGCTAAGTTAGCTAGTGGAAGATAATAGGGTAGGATCGTATAGGTAGGGCGAATTACCTAATTAGGTAATTTAACTACCTACTAGGGCCCTACCTAGGTGTAGTAGATATAGGGAGATTAGCCATAGGATTAATGTATATAAAAATCGCTATATCTAGTTAAATTAATAGGTATTAGTTAAATTAATCGATTTTGAAAATTTCTAATAGGGGTGGGTGGCTAGCTCGGTTAGGTGGCTAGCTCGCTTATGAGATACGTTAAGATTAAAATATTACTAAACTAATTAGCCTTAGTTATCAATTCTTTTCCTAGTTAATAGTTCTTTATACTATTAAGTAGATCCTTATAATAGATAAAAAAGAGATTTCTATAGTATACTTAGTAGAGATTCGCGCGATTAAGATAGGACTTATTCTTATTAGAAATCGTATATTATAGGGCTTTTAGGAGGAGAAGCTAGTAGATATTAGGCTAGTTATCTTTACTAATATTTAATTAGCGTTCTAGGCCCTCTACTATCTATATATACTATCTAGCTAGGTCTATCTATAAGGTATTAGTAATCTAGCTAGTTAGGTAGAAGGGTAGGAGATCTAGGTAGAGCTTAAATAGATTCCTATATATAAAGATATCCTTAGTAATAATATAGTTAATAAAATAGCTACATCTATTACCCTATAAAATAACCTAGGTCTACTAGAGATTAATAACTATTAAATTATCCTAGTAGCTACTATTAAGCGCTAGATAGATATACTAATATATAAAGCTTATATAAGAATAAGCCTAGTAGAAATAGATTGTTAGTCCTAATACGATTATACGCCTAACTAAACGTCTGATTGAGTAGCTTATTAAGAAGGTTCTAGAGTACTAGGAGAGCCTTTAAATGGCGACCTTATTAGTCCTTATCTAACCATACATAGGCTAAATTACCCTCTAGGGCTATCTAGCTAAGATTAATTATATAAAGACTACCTAATATACGTACGACTAAGGCCATTGGATAGTCTTATACGTCCTGCTAGCCTACTAATAATAGAATCTAGTTAACCTACGCGATTATATATATTAATAATTAACTAAGATAGGCGTTTTGATAGTAGTTAGGACGGACGAATTACTTAGTAGAAAGGAAATAAGGCCTATCATGGCTAAATTTATACTAAATATAGGTCTTCAAGGCTAATTCCTTAAGTTAAACCTAATAGTAACTAGTATAGAACTAGGTCTAGAGGGTATGAGACTAAAGGATATAGAGCTAGCGAGCGCTGAATCTCTTAGTTCTACTTTAGATAGAGATAAATAGTCTCTTACCTAGAGATAGTAGGAGTAAAATCCTAATAACGCTTATAACTAGAGGGTAGGTACTATGATAACAGGACGTTATTACCTATCTATATATACCGCTATAATACGAAGTGTTTCTATGAAACACTTTGGATTAGACCTTTTGGCCTAATGGGATAAAGTGTGAGTAGCGGCACCTTAGATCTCAGTACTAGGTCTACCTATCCTCCTTAACTTCTATAATATATATAATAGCGGCTACGGCTGATATAATATTTATGTATATATATAGATACTATAGGGTATTCCGTCGATATAAGATTAGGCTAACCAGGGACGTAGTAAGAAGGAGGTAGTATAACGCGGTAGATAATATAGGACTTCGATAAATTAAGGGTATCAGTAGTAAGAGGGAGATAAGGGCGTTCGGAGGTAGAAGGGTAGGGGTCTTAGTAGAATTAGAAGGCATAGTAGATTTAATAGCTAGTATAGACTTTCTAGAGGGCGCAAGGGCGTAAGGGCGCGAGGGCTTAAGGGCTCATAGCGACTACTAGAGGACTAGTGATATTATAAGGATAAGGGGACTTAGAGACTACGGGGACGGAGATTTCCCTTCCTTCGTTTAGCTATTTCCTTTATTAGTGTTTAGTTTATTTAGCTTTATTTAGTTTACTATATTTATATTACTTCCCTTCTTATTTACGTAGGTAGTAGCCCTAGCGGCTAGACCTCTAAAGCCCGCGCTATAGCTTCCGCTATAGCTAGGCTGACTAGCTAGTTAGAGGCCTAACCCTTTAGGTAGGTTATAATATAGATCTCTAGGCTTTTAAACTACTACGACCTCTTACTAATAGCTTATTTAGTAGCTACTACTATCTTTTCTCTATATCTACTACTAGAAAAGTAAGATAGTAAACCTCTATATAATACCTTTATATAAAGGAAGCTAGATTAGGCTAATAAATTTTAATTAACTAATTACTATAAATAAAGACTAATAGTAAAAGAGTATTTTTCTGATATCATCTTTTTATTTCTTATTAGCGATTCTTTAATTATATATTATCTTCTTTAACTTTAAGACCTTTCTTGTAGTTTCTAGTGTCACGGGCCAGTGCCCGATATAGGTCACGTGTATCACGAGACCTTGGCATATTGACGTGGAGAACGCGTAGGATAAACTTCCCCTCCTTAAGCTTTTTGTAAACAGCATGTTGGCCTAGTTAGATTGAATCAAGTCTTGCTTCAGCCCTTCACATACAAAAAGCTTCCTTCTACACTTAGAAGTATCATTGGTTATTGGAAAAGCCCTAGGAAAGCGACCTAGGCACTCATTGGAAAGCCCCCTGAATCTCTAGTGATTCAGTGACGAACAGCGATTGGAACGGAATCCTCGCGCATAAAACTCTTAGCGCTCGAGACGTATTAGAAAGCCTTAGGAGATCGCAATTCCTAGGTATATTAGAACATTAGACGAAAAGCGACCGACACATTACCGGCACGCTATATAACCCCTGGCAGCTATACAGCACCAGGAATCGACGAGCCCTCCTAGGTAGGCGCAGACGCTATTGCAGCAGTTAGCACAGACCTAGGCTATGCAGAACGAAGAACGAGAGCGGCACTACCAACAGGAAGCTACACAAGAAGAACGGATGCGTCGTCTCGAAGCAATGTTAGAGCGCCAAGCCTCACTAGCCACGACGACAACCACGATGAACGAAGGATAGGCGACACCAGCCCGATCGGCTACCGAACCGGTGCCGATTCCTCCACGAACAGAGATTATTCACCGACCGAAGCCCCGTCTCCCGGACCCAAAGCCATTCGGTGGAAGCACGAGCGACTGGCCAACCTGGCGAATTTCGATTGAGAATAAGCTTAGTGTAGACGGCGAAGCTATTGGTTCTCCTCAGGACCAATTTATATATGTCTTCTCTAGACTAGAGAAGCTTGCATGGAAGAACACCGGAACCTTTATGAAACTCCGCCGAGACACTGGCGAACCACAGGCCTTACTCGACTACCTCGAGAATATCTATGGAGACCCGAATGTTAAAGCACGCGCAGCTAGGCGACTTCACCAGATTCGGCAACCGGAAGATATAAGCTTTTCTAGGTTCCTACCACGGCTAGAAAAGGAATTCGCTGATGCCGACGCTCTCGAATAGCATAACGAGGCCAAGCGATAGATTCTCCTCGGAGCACTTAATAAGACAATGACGAATTCGTTGATAAATCGGGGCATTCCCGCTACCTTTTCGGACCTGATCTCTCGGCTACACGAGATAAGCTCCGATATGGATGCCCTTAATATCACTAAGGCAGAACGGCCGCGTCGGCCGCGTTCGCCTAGACAGAACGACGACGAAATGGATTAGACGCCTACTATATCGGTAAACCGAACCGAAACCCACACGAAACACCACCGATCTAGGACTGGAGCGCCGAGGCAGGCTTAATAGGTTAGCTAGGACGTACTAGAGCAGCGGCGGGCCGATAGGAAGTGCCTACGATATAGAAAGATCGGCCACTTTATCGGGACGTACGCGCTACTACTAGCATAACGGCCGGGTAGTGTACGAATTACGTCCGCTTCGAGTAAGAAGAGAAAGGAGCGTACGGTCAAAGTGAAGAAATCGAAGCCTATAAGCGACGAAGATTCCGTCACAACAGCCTCTAGCGACGAAGATATAACTACCGAGGATAGATCGGGAAAAGAGTAGCTCCTGTTCTTAGCCGCGAGTAGGAGCGAAAGGGGGTCGAAAAGCTACTAGAACGTAAGACACCGCCGTTTATAGTCGATGCTAGAGTGAATAGAATTCAATTTATATAAGCTCTTATCGACAGCGGCTACCGCTATTATACAATAGTAAACGAGTCCTTAGTCCAGTTGCTCGACCTCCCGCGCATCAAGATACAGCCACGAATCCTCGACGGAGTCGTGCCAAATCAGTACCGAATCACCCACGCCACCTACTTCGACCTCGATATCTACGGCCATTAATAGGGCCGTATGTTCGCCTATATTATCGGACCACAAAGCGACAGTATAATACTCGGAGACCTATAGTTACACGACGTGAAAGGGCGATACTTAGCAAGGAAAAGATACCTAGACATCTTCACAAAGTCTAGGGAGCGGACGAGGTGTTAGAATCGTGTAGATCGCACTATTAGGCCTATTAGGGTAAAGGCACTACGTATTACCCAAGCGGAGGCACCATCTATCCAGCAACTTATGCAGAGCGTATCGGATATAAATCGCTTACGAATCGGTAGGGTCTCGCTAGACGACATCGAGAGAGCACTCCGTCCTAAGAAGCACATCGATCCAAAGGATAAGCTACCAAAACACTACTGGCGATGGATAGCGGCTTTCAGCCAGCAGCTTACTAATCAGCTACCACCACACCGACCAGGGGTCGATCATAAGATCCCCTTAAAACGCGACCGAAACGGCGTCGAAGAGCCACCACCATATAGTCCTCTCTACGGCATGAACAAGGAAGAACTTCTTTACCTACGGAAGACGTTAACGGACCTACTTAGGAAGAACTTCATACGTGTAAGCCAATCGCCCGCAGCAGCACCAATCTTACTAGTAAGGAAGCTAGGTAGAGGCGTACGATTCTATGTCGATTACCGAGGATTGAACGAACGGACAGTAAAGGATCGCTACCCTCTACCGCTGATTCGAGAAACGTTACGGAACATAGGCCACGCCCGCTGGTTCACAAAGCTCGATATTATCGCGGCCTTTCATAAGATCCGTATTCACCCTAGAGAAGAATAGAAGACAGCATTTCGGACGCGATACGGGCTCTACGAGTGGAACGTGACTCTATTTAGGCTAACTGGCGTACCGGCAACGTTCCAGAGGTATATTAACTAGACGCTACGAGAGTACCTCGATGATTTTGTGTCGGCATACGTCGACGACATAATAATCTACTCTAACGGAACGCTAGCGGATCACCGCCGAAAGGTCGGCGATGTTCTACAGAAACTAATAGACGCGGGTCTGCAATATAATATCGCGAAGTCAGAGTTTGAGCAGAAATCGGTGAAATACCTTAGCTTTATTATCGAAGCCGGGAAGGGGATCCATGTTAACCCAAAGAAGGTAGAGGCTATTAGGGCATGGGAGAGACCGAAGTCTATACGAGATGTGCGAAGCTTTATTGGTTTTGCGAACTTCTACCGGCCGTTTATCCCCCGATTCGCCGACCTTTCGGTACCCTTAACACGGCTTATAAAGAAAGACGCTATCTTCGAATAGGACGATAATTACTAATAGGCCTTCGTGGAACTAAAGGAACTCTTTATAAACGCACCGATCCTAGCTTATTTCGAGGAGGATCGTCAAACAGTCGTGGAAACTAACGCTTCTGGCTGGGCTACTAGGGCGGTCCTATCGCAATACGGGCCTAATAGGTAACTACGGCTATGCGCCTATCTCTCCCAGAAGCTATCTCCAGCAGAATCAAACTACGAGATCCACGATAAGGAGCTTCTAGCGATTATACGTACCCTACGCGAATAGAGACCTGAGCTGAAAATAGTGCCTCGATTCACTATCGTGACGGACCATAAGAACCTCCGATACTTTGGTAAAGCACAACATCTGAATGAACGGCAGATACGCTAGGCGGATCTCTTAACAGAGTTCGATTTTGACCTCCGCTATCGCCCTAGTAAGCTTGTAGTAAGGCCGGACGCACTATCACGACGGAGCCAGGATATACCACAGAGCATCACCGACGAAAGGCTATCGAATCGCTTCCGAGTCCTACTCAAAAAGGTCAAGATCAAAATAGGACGGTTAGACCCTCAACCAGCCGACCACCAATCAAACGAAGCGATCGACTTTAGAAGGGATATTCCCCTCTTCGAAGAAGAGGAACTCCAGGCAGAATGAAAAAGGGCAAGGGCGTCTGACTCGATCTACTAACGAATCTCCCACGCTTTGCTAACGGGAGAGCGCCGAATCGCTACCGAGACAGACATTAAGATAAGCCTATCAGAGTGCCACTTAGACGATCGAGGAGTGCTTCATTTTAGACAACGAATCTAGATTCCTAATAACGAGGTTCTACGCACAGGGATCATATAAAAGATCCACGATTCACACGTCACGGCGCATCCTAGGCGAGACGCTACCTATTCGATACTGTCTCGACGGTTCTTCTAGCCAGGAGCAGCGAAGGATATACGACGCTTCCTTCGGAATTATACAATCTACGGACGGAGCTTAGTATGGCGAGACACAAAGCATAGGCTATTGAAACCCCTACCTATTCCTCAGCGAATCTAGGCCGAAATATCAGTAGACTTTATCACCGGACTGCCACCCTCTAGACCTACGGGGGCAACGAACTACATAGTGATAACAGATCGGTTAACGAAGGGCGTGATTCTAATCGGAATAAAGAATACGACGGCAGAAGATTTAGCAGAGGTGTTCTTCACACACTTCTATATGCATCATGGGGTGCCACTAGCGATTTTAAGCGACCGCGGCCCCCAATTCGTGAGTTCTTTCTGGGAAAGGGTATGCGAAAGGCTATCGATTCAACGCCGATTATCCACGGCATTTCACCCCCAGACCGACGGTGCAACAGAGCGTGCCAATCAGGAGATCGAACGAATTCTACGTTTGTTCACTACGTACTCACAGGATAACTGGAAGGATCTACTACCAATAGTCGCCGTGGCGATTAATAATCGCGATGCCGCTTCAACTGGAATCTCGCCATTCTTCTTCACCCACGGTTACCACGTTGACCCGATTGGCATTGACGAAGCAGGGCAGCTAGAAGGCGCCCTGACCCCACCACGAAAGGCAGGCGAAACGTTCGTGAATCGCCTACGAGAAGCCACCGATTGGGCCCAGGCCGCTATCGCTTCCGCACAGGCCCTTCAAGAGGAGCAAGCGAACCGACGTCGACAGGCTGCGCCTGTCTATAAAAAGGATGATTGGGTTTGGCTAAACCTTCGGAACATACGCACACGACGACCGTCAAAGAAGTTGGATTGGCTACATACTCGATACCGAGTAGTAGACGTTCCGTCACCGTTTACCGTCCGACTCAATGTGCCTACTGGCATACACCCAGTGTTCCATATTGAACTAGTTCGTCCGGCAGCAACGGACCCGTTCCCATCTCAGCTAGTAGACGATTCGCAGCCACCACCACTACTAGTTGACGGAGAAGAGGAATACGAAGTCGAGCAGATCCTAGCTATACGACGGAGGAAGATCGGACGAGGATATCGTGACGAAGCGCTGGTGAAATGGAGAGGATAGGCTGAGCAAACGTGGGAAACGCTAGATTCAGTGCGGGATTACAGCGCCTTAGATACCTTTGAGGAGCAGCACGGCACCGTTTCGGAGGTGATTCGCCAGCAAATCGGCACCGAAGCCCATGCCGTCGTGCCCCTGATGAGATTAAGACTAGGAGGGGGGTATTGTCACGGGCCAGTGCCCGATATAGGTCACGTGTATCACGAGACCTTAGCATATTGACGTGGAGAACGCGCAGGATAAACTTCCCCTCCTTAAGCTTTTTGTAAACAGCATATTGGCCTAGTTAGATTGAATCAAGTCTTGCTTTAGCCCTTCACATCTAGGCCTAATAGATATTAATAATAGACTTCTTAATCTAATTAGCTATTCAAGAAAATATTATCTATATCTATCTAAAAGGTTTTAAGATCGAATTTAGTTATAAATACTGAAAATATATAAAAAAGTCCTAATAATTAGTATATTAGTTTGTATATCTTAAGAATTAAATAATTACTTACTATCTTATATATATAATCTAACTCCAAATCTTATTAGATTATTTAGTTAGTCTAATTTATAATTAAAAACTTAATATATAGATGTAAATTAGTATTTAAAGTAATCCCTTTAACTAATAAATTAACTATATATATTTAGATATATTTAATTAATAAAATAATTAGAACCTAGCTTAAATATCTACATATATAAAATCTTTTAAAATTTAATCTTTCTAGTCTATTTAAGTTTACGCTAGAAAGGATAATTAAAGAGATAATAATAATAATCCTCTATTAGTAGCTAGAAGAAAGATATTAATAAAGGCTTTAAAAGGATCTAATTAGCTAAAAATATATCGAAATAGATAATCCTTTGTATATACTTATCTATTATATAATTTATCGTTTTTAAGGCCTCTAGACCGCTTTTATATACTCTCTAACCCTTTAATTCGCTAGGAGGGGAAGGCCTGATAATAGGTAGATTCTACTAGTTTATCCTGTTAAATTTCTCCTTCTATATCCCTAGCTAATAATATTAATATACTCCCCAGCTAAGTAAATTAAATCACAAAAACTCCGGGATTCTTTTAGTAGATAACTTAATAGTATAAGTTTTTTTAGTCCCTCTATTTATATCTTCTATTTAAATCCCAGCGCTTACGTCTTCTATAAAAACTCTAGGTTTCTTTTAGTAAATAAGCTAATAGTATAAGTTAGTCCTTAACTAAGGGGATTATATTATGAAAACTCTAGGTTTTTGCTAGTCTATCTAATAGCAATATTAACTTAGTCTTTAACTAATAGGATTCTTTTAGAAGGTCTTTTTAATAAGTCTTTACTATCTATCCTTTAGGCGCCCTCTATCTACTAAGCCCTTTCTATATATATTCTAAGGTTTTATATACATAGTATTAGCCTTCTTTACTTAGTAGTTAGCTTAACTAGCTAAATTTATTATCTAGGCCTAGATATATACTTATATAAAATTAAAATAATAGTAATAGATCTATCTATATAATTATTATTTAGAGTAATATTAAGATTTACGAATCTATCTAAGAAATTATTAACTAGGATTAAAGGATAATATAATTATACTATAAGATAAGATACCTATTAGAAATAAGATGGTTAGATTCTCGGCTAAGAAAAGATAAGATAAAAGATTTTCTTTAGAAGTAGTGTTTCCCGGGGGAAAGGGTCTTCGGTAGAAAATAGGTAGAAAGGTCTAATATATATATATATAATAAAGAGGTATATAAAAGATAGGATTAAAGAGAGACGGTTTATAAGAAGGTACGTAGTTAGCTTAATTAATAAAGAAGAAGGGTTATATTAATATACTTAAGAGTAGTTCTTATATTATAGAGAGGTATTAAACTTAATTTAATTTAGTTAGAAAATATAGTGATACTTATATCGCGGGGTATACGGTAGAATGATAAATAAAATAGAAGGAATATCCTTAGAGTGTTATATAGTCTCCTCCCTAGGTAGGCGATTATATATAAGTATATATAAGATCGTTAAGGATTAATCTCATTGATCTCATCGTTTAATGACGAGGTAAAGTAATCTAATGAGGGGTAAGGAAAGCAGGGCTTTAGTCGTATCTCGACCGTATAAAGGTACGTACCCGTATATACGATAACCATATATACTGATAATACCTTTAATAATACTTTAGTCTCCTTTATTCTAAATAAATAGGCTAAGCTATAAGATCCTAAGACTATCTAGGAGCCTTAGGACCCTCTTAAGAGCCTAAGGCATCTATCTGGCTAAGGCCCGGAGCTATAATAAAGCGGTCTATCCTTTCTGCCACCCTTAGGTCACGTACGGCCCGCATAGGTCTAGTCCGCCTATAATATATATAGAAGTCCTATAGTAGCTTACGAATAGAACTTTATACACCCTTTTGACCCTTCTTAGATCATAGCTATCCTATCTTCTTAATTAAGTAGCAGAGTATATCTTTAATCTAAATATTAATCCTACTAATATAGTTAGAAAGAATACCCTATATTAAGTATTTTTAATTAATAGATATAATTTTCCTACTTATTTATCTCTAACTTCTTATATAAATATCGCTAATATTTTATAGATTTATCTCTTATTTCTCTTTTTATATATAGGTTTTTAGGTTATAAAAATAAAGTCTAAGCTTTATATTATATATTATTAGACTTAATTATATATTTTCCCTATAATATATCTAAATATATTTAGCCTTCTTAATATTTATTATTCTATGATATTAAATATCTTTAAGTAAATTATTTATAATAAGCCTTCTCTAACTATACTACCTATAGAAAAGTCTATATATAATTAGCCCTACTATCTATTACCCTAATAATCACTAATTAATTTTTCTTCCTATACTACCCTTATAGCTCTAATCGCTATAGAAATTAATATAAATTATAACTAAGGGGCTAAGCTATTAGCCAAGTAATATATAGCGATTATATATATATTAGAAAATAGGCTTTCTAGCTAGACTAATTTAGCGAGAGAATTTAGTTATTATTATAATATAATAGCTAATACCTTTAAGTATTAATAAAAATAAAATAATATAAAATCTTACCTTTATAGTAGTTAATCCCCTAAATTTAGAGTAAGACTATTATTAGTACTACCTAAGAATACTTATAGTACTTACTACCTAGGGCCTAAATTCCTACCTTACTATCTAATTTCTACTAAGCCTATTTTAGCTATCTAATACTAATCTATCTCCTTCCTTCTTATTTATATATATACTCTTATCCTATCTTTCTATCTCTTAGTTATATAACCTATATAAATAAGATTAAAATCTCTAATTATCTAGGCTAAATCGCTACTTAGTAACTACCTACCTTATTTACCTTTAGAACCTTTCTATTAATAATAATCTCTTTAACTTATTACTATAAGTCCTATACCATTAGCTAAGATATATCTCTTAGGACGATAGAATTTGCCCTTATTAATATCTTAATTTACTTCAAAGGCGTTAGTGCTATAATTCCTATAGTTTTATCTATAAGAATATAAATATCTCAACTTTTATATTATCTAAATCCCTAATTATAGTAAGTCTTAGTTCCTTATCTTTATTATTATTTTATAGTCTCTAGTAACTTCGGCTGACTAATCTCTTTAATATAATCTAGCTTTTTAATTTAAAGCTCTCTTATTATCTTCTACTTACTCTCTTATATATACTTAATTTCTTTTAAGTATCCTTTTTGATCCAATTAGCTTCTTTTTACTTACTATCTTTTTAGTCTAAAGGGATAAATATAGCTAATACTACTTATTAAAATATAATTAGAGAAAAGGCCTATTACTATTAATTATATCCTTAATTAGATAATTATATAGAAGACTAAGAGATCTTATCTAATATTAGATATAAGATGATATAAGCGTATCTATTTAGTAATATTCCTTCTAAGTATTAGAGATCCTTTAAATTATACTTATTAAAACCCAACTAAAGATATTATAGAATAATAGGACTTAAAGTAAGATAGATTTATAATAGATTTAGGCCTTAATTAAATAGAAAGCCTATATATTTATATATAAAACTATTTAAGAAACTTCTTATCTTATCATAAGAATATTATTAGTTAAACTCTAAAATTCGTTTTCAATCTTTATATAAGTATCTTCTATATAAAAAGAAGTAAGCTTATTATAATAGAAAACTCTATTAAGATAATAATATATAAATCGCTTAGCTCTTTTTTTATAAAACTATTATTATTTAATATTATAATTATTATTTTATAGATTAGATTCTTTAGACATTTTAGGAAAGAGGCCCTTTTGGCTTTTATCTCTTCTTTAGTAGATTTAAAAATAATTTTATGGAATTTAGTCTTTATATTCTTCTATTTATCTATAGCCTTTATCTTAGCTTCCTAATTAAAAAGATACTAAAGAAATAATTATCTTATAATTAGTAGCTAAACTTAGATCTTAATATTAGGTGGTTCTAGGGGTAATATCCCTAAAAACTAGTAGTACTATCTTTCTATCTAAATTTACCTAATTTCTACTAAGCCTAGTACGGCTATTATTTACTATTTTAACTACCCCCTTTCTTCTTACTTATACGTATCTTTTTCTCTAAATCTAATTGAACGAGGCCTAATTATATAATCTATATAATAATTTAATTTAATTTAATCTTCCTTACTAGTAAATTACTATCTACTAACTATAGATTCTTCTACTATTATACTATTTACCCTACTACTTAACTCCTCTCTTTTCTATAAATCCTATAACCTCGCGAAGAACGTCCTCTAGGAATCTACTAAAGAACAGGATCTTATGCTGATTATGAGAAGGTCTAATACTGAAAGGACTAAATTATAATATAGTCTATAACTAGATCCTACTAAAAAGAGTAATTTAACTATTAGTAAGAAATAAGTTAATAAGATTAGGACTAATTACCTATACTAGATTTATATTAATATATTTCCTAGCCGATCGGGCCACCCGGCCGATCGGGCTACCTAACCCTATTAGAAAATTTCAAAATTAAATATCTCCACTAAAACGTATTAAATTTCCTATTACTAATAATTATTATATTAATTAATTTTATAGCTAATCTACCCATACCTACTATACCTAGTTAGCGCCCTAGGTCGTGGTTAAATTACCTAATTAGGTAATTCGCCCTACTTATACGATCCTACCCTATTACCTTCTACTAGCTAATTTAGCTACTTAACTAGCTATACGCCTTCTTTAATAGATAGGCCCTCTTTATAGGGTATCTATCTAGTTAATCGCTAGCGTTTCTTAACGATCCTCGTATTCGCCATACGTAGATTAGAGACCTCCCATAGTAGTAATATAGTGTGATAAAGCGCTTCGCTATAGCCCTTAATAATCCGATTTAATAAAGCTTCTACTAGGCTAGGAGGGCTATTTAACCGCTGATTTAGTAGATCCTTAAGTATTAAAGATCACTTGTTAAGCTAAATAATAGTTCTAGGCGTTTTTAGTATAAATCGGCTAGAACTAGTGCTTAGCCGGCTACCTAGTAGTGTTAGCGTTCGTAGAGAGATATTTAGCTTTGAAAGGACCCTTTCTACATCGATTAGCACTAGACTAGCAGCTACGAAGCTATTTTGAATAATTAAAGGCTTTTGGAAGGCCTCTAGCCGCGCGTATTAGTAGTCTATTAAGAAATCGATTTTATCGATATAATTATATCCTTAATAGATTAGATCGCTTATAAAGCGACTATATATCCTTTTAATTACTATAAAATAGCTAATATCTAGTAGCTATAATAGATACGATATATATAGAGATATATAAAAAGATATAATATTATTTTCTATATAGATTTAGTCGAATTAAGATATAAGATAGCTACTATAACTATTAAGGATTAATAACCGAAATCGGCCGCATACGCGCGAATTTTTTAATAGGATAAAGAGCTTTTATAGCTAGTATAGGCTAATCTTATCGGTAGTCTAGCTATTTTTAAAGACCTTAATTCGCTAATTTTTAGTAGGTTTTAAAACTAACTAGCGATAGTAACCTTACCTTTAAAAATCACGTATAGCGGAAGCGAATAGCTATCTACGTAAATTACTTTAATTATAGTAACCTATTCGCGATTTCCTAATTATAAGAGATATAGCCGACCGGCGATATCTACCTACGTAATAACCTTCTATATAGATATAAGGCCTATTATAAATCCTATCTTATCGAAATTATAGATATCCTCCTATTAGATCCCGTTCTTATTAATTATACGTTATACGGTCGTAAACTAGGCTCGTAAGGCTTTCGGGTCTTTATTTAATGCGCGTTTATAGTCGTATTTCCTCGAGTATCGCGAGCGAAGCTCTTTACGCCGTTTAATAAAGGCTAACGTAATTCCCGGCTAATCTGGCCACCCGGCCGTCCTGGCCACCCCATCTAAAATCGCGTCTCTCTATCAACCTACCAACTTCAACTTACTACCATGCCACTAATTCGCACTGAACCTAGCCATAACTTGGCCAATCGAGAGGGTAAGATCTTATTGGCTCTTTCCGATTTAAAAGAAGGCCGAATCAAATCTATACGCGCCGCAGCCGCTCTATACGCAATACCTCGCTCTACACTATAGACACGCGTATATGGCCAGATATCTCGCGAAGATAGCCGCCCACCTAGCCATAAATTGACCCAAACCGAAGAGGATGCGCTTACTGAGTGGATAATCTCTATAGATATACGTGGGGCAGCCCCTAGGATAGCTATAGTAGGAGACATGGCCAATATTCTACTAGCTACGCGTGGCAACCAGCCACTAACTACTATTAGTAAGAATTGGCCATCATCCTTCGTTAACCGCCGCCCTAAGCTTCGCACACGCTTCTCGCGAAGATACGATTACTAAAGAGCCCTAAACGAAGATCCAAAATCGCTTCGGCAGTGATTTGCGACCGTACAGTAGATAATCGATGAGAAGGGTATCTAACCAGAGGATATCTATAACTTCGATAAGACAGGATTTGTAATGGGCCTTATATCTACACAGAAGGTTGTTACGCAGGCAGAAATATATAGTAACGGCCGTCGCCTTCTTTAACTAGGAAATCGCGAATGGGTTACTGCGATCGAATCAATATACGCAGATGGCTATTCGCTTCCGCTATACGTGATTTTCAAAGCTAAGGTTGCCATCGCTGGTTGGTTTAATAACCTACTAAAAGATTGGCGAATCGAGGTCTCTGCGAATAGCTGGACTAGCGATGAGATTAACCTACGTTAGCTACAAAAGCTCTTTATTCCATCAACAAATTCGCGCGTACGCGGCCGATTTCGGCTATTGATCCTTAATGGTCATGGTAGCCATCTTACACCTTAATTCGACCGAATTCGCGCAGAAAACGACATTATACCTCTTTGTATGCCTGCGTATGCGTCGTATCTATTACAGCCACTAGATGTTGGCTGTTTTGCTGTGGTTAAAAGGGCATACGGTCGCTTTATAAGCGATCTTGCCCGTCGAGGATATAACTATATCGATAAGTTCGATTTCCTTGATGACTACTAACGCGCGCGGCTAGAGGCCTTCTAAAAGCCATTAACTATTTAAAATAGCTTCGTAGCTACTGGTTTAGTGCTAGTAGATGCAGAAAGGGTCCTTTTAAAGCTAAATATCTCTCTACGAACGCTAACGCTACTAAATAGCCGGCTAAGCAGCAGATCTAGCTAATTCACACCAAAAACACCTAGGACCGTTACCTAGCTATTTAAGTAAGCTTCTTTATTAAAGGATCTATTAGATCAGCGGTCACAAAGCCCTCTAAGCCTAACTAAAACCGTGGTGGATCAGATGATTAAGGGTGGCTATCTAGCTTTATATACCGCTACCTTACTTAGCTAGGAGAACGCTAATCTACGCGTAGCTAATAAGAAGAAGCGCCAGAAACGCTAGCGGTTAACTAGGTAGATACCCTACGAAGAGGGCCTATCTGTTAAAGAAGCTATATAGCTAGTTAAGTAGCTAAAACAGCTAGTAGAAGGTGATAGGGTAGGATCGTATAAGTAGGGCGAATTACCTAATCAGGTAATTCAACCACCTACCAGGGCCCCGCCTAGGTATAGTGGGTGTAGAGAGATTAGCCATAAAATCAATATATATAAAAATCGCTATATTTAGTTGAATTAATGGGTGTTGGTTAAATTAATCGATTTTGAAAATTTCTAATGAGGTGGGTGGCCAGGACGGCCGGGTGGCTAGATTGGCCGGGAATTACGTTATTAGCTAGTTCTTACTAATAGTAGGCGGAGGGTAGCTACCGCGTATAGTTAATAGGATATTAGCTATCTCTCGCATAGTAGCCTACCTAGGCGCTACTCTACGTAAATCTATAGATATAATCTATTAGTAAAGTAAATCCTCTTCTAATTAGGTTAATTTATAACTAGATAGGGGCGTATTAACGCGTAAGGCCTAGCCGCTAGCGCGATATTAGAGTGTAGTGCGAGGTATATTATATAGCTTAGCTACCGCGCGAATAGAACTAATACGGCCTTCTTATAAATTAGATAGGGCTAATAGGATCTTGCCCTCTTAGCTAGCTAATTTCTACTAAGATCTAGGTTGAATTAGTGGTATAGTAGATAGTTAAAGTTAGTAGGTGGCTAGAAATACGTAATTTTAGATAGGGTGGCCCGATCGGCTAGGAAATACGTTATTAAGTAGAAGGATAAGAATTAGCTAATTTAATATAAGCCTATAGTAAAATATAGTATCTATAATTATAGCCTAAAACTACTAAAACTTCTAGTAAAATACCGCTAAGAAAGGAATTCTAAGAAAGATAGACTTATTAATCTCTTTAAAAAGGGCCTAAAATCTATAGTAATTTCAATATTTTTAGAGTCTAAGAAGAGTCTATTTAACTTGAAAGACCTCTATAACCTATATACCTATATTAGATTAATCTTCTTTACTAGATATATATTAATTAAAGTAGTAATTAAGAGCCTATTAAACTAGATTATTTAATATAAATTAGATAGCTAAGGGTAACTAATTAGAATTATATTTATCTTAAGTTTTAGCCTCGAATTTCTTCGAATTTATCTAAATATTTTATAGATAGATATAATATATAAAACTAATTAATAAGATAAGAAATTAGAGATAACTAAGAGAATCTTAGCTAACTAACTAATTTATATATATAGATATAATATACTAATAATTAATATTATTAGGTATATCTTAACTTAGAAAACCTTCTAACGTAATCCACGGCCGATCTAGCCACACGGCCGTCCTGGCTACCTACCCCTATTATAAACCTTCTAAACAAAATTTATTAATAATAACGCATTAATTCATTCTAAACTAGGCGATCTTTACATTGATTAATCTTATGCCCTGTTACTCCGTATCTACTATATATAGGAGGAGCCCTCCTAGCCGGTTAAATTAGCTACTGAGGTAGATTAACCTATTTATGCGATACTACCCTATTAGCTTCTATAGGCTTAATCTACTGTTAAACTAGCTATAGGCCCTCTTCGAATAATAGGCCCTCTTCGTGAGCAATCTGCCTAGTCGATCGAGTGCGCTTTTGACGTTTCTTTTTATTCGCTACGCGTAGATTAGCGTTCTCCTTTACTAGTAGCGTAGTATAGTGTAGGGCTTTTGTATAACCCTTAATAATTTAATCGAGTATGCGCTTTGACGGTGTAGGCGGGCTATACGATCGCTGTTTTAGAAGCTCTTTAAGTATAGAAGCTTACTTTTCTAGCTAAATCGCTGTCTTAGGCGTTTTTAGTGTGAATTAGCTAGATCTATTGCTTAGTCGGCTTAATAGTGGTGAAGGCGTTCGGATAGAGATATTAAGCTTAGAAAGCACTCTATCAGTATTAACTAGTACGATACTAGTAGCTACGAAGCTACTCTAAATAATATTTGGCTAGAAAGCTTCTAGCCGTATACGAGGATAATCTACTAGAAAATTAAGCTTATCGATATAATTATAGCTAGTCCGGGCTAAATCGCTTACGAAGCGACCGTACGCGCGTTTAAGCACAGCAAAACACCCAATATCGAGCGGCTATAGTAGATATAACAAATACGAAGGTATATAGAGCGGTATAATATCGTTTTTAGCGCAGATTCGATCGAATTAAGGTGTTAGGTAGTTACTATACCCGTTAAGGATTAATAGCCGAAATCGCCCTCGTACGCGCGAGTTCGTAAGTGGAATAAATAACTTTTAGAGCTAGCGTAGGCTAATTTTATTAGTTATCTAGCCGTTATTCGATACCTTAATGCGCGAATTCGGAGGAAAATTTAACGATTTAAACTAACTAGCGATATAGACCTAGCCTTTAAATATAATATACGGCGGTAGTAAATAGCTATTAGCGTATATCGTTTCGATCGTAGTAACCTATTCACGATTTCCTAGCTGTAAAAGAGGCCGCCGACCGTATAAATCTCTTCGAGTAATAACCTTCTGCGCAGAAATAAGGCCTATTACGAAACTAGTCTTATCGAAGTTATAAATATCCTCTAGTTAGATACCGTTCTCATTAACCACGCGTTGTACCGTTAAAAACCACTCTTGTATAACCTTTAGATCCTTATTAAGAGCGCGCTAATAATCATATCGTTTAGAATAGCGTGATTGAAGCTTATCGCGTCGATTAACGAACGTTAATACCTAATTAACGCCAACGGTTAATGGAGGGGTTGTTCTACGCGCTATAAGAAGGATATTAGCTATCTCTCGAACAATAGACGGCCTAGGCGCTGCTCCACGCGAATCTATAGAGATTATCTACTTAGTAAGCGAATCTTCTTCGTATTGAGTTAATTTATGGCCTAATAGGCGTTTATCAGCGCGTGAGATTTAGCTATAGGCACGCGTCTATAAGGTAGAACGCGGTATATCGTATAGCTTTGCTACTACGCGAATAGATTTAATGCGGCTATCTTTAATATCGGATAGGGCTAATAGGATCCTACCCTCTTGATTGGCCGGGTTATACGAGGATTCAACACGAATTAGTGGCATAGTAAGGGGCTTGAATTAGGTAGGGTGGTAGGAAGACGCGATTTTGGATGGGGTGGCTAGGACGGCCGTGTGGCTAGATCGGCCGTGGATTACGTTATATAGACTATTACTTTATTAGTAATAAGTAAGAAGTATTATCTTTAGATATTTTAAACTCTTCTTAACTAGCTTATATAAATTAAAATCTAAACCTTATATATCGTCTTCTCTAATAATATGAATACTATTTTAAATATATATAAAGAAATTTTTAAGGATTTGATTTACCTAATTAATCTCTAATATATTATAAAGAATATTAAAAAATATATATAATTAAAAATTATGAGATAATTACCTTTTTAAGACTAAGGCCTTCTTAATTAGGAAGCTTAGATAAAGACTATAAGGTATAAAAGGATATAAAGACTAAATTTATATAAATCGTCCTTAAAGATAGTAAGAATAGGATAAAAGTAAATAAGACCACTTTCCTATAATATCTAAATAATCTAATCTACTTAATAGTAATTAAATATATTAAAGATTAATTATTTAGTGAAAGGATAAAGTAATTTATGGATTACTATCTTAGTAGAATTCTCTATTATAATAAGCTTATTACTTTTTATATAAAAGACGTCTATATATAACTTAAGCGAGAAATGAAAACCTTAATTAGCGATATTCTAATAATTATATAAATTATTTCTTAAGTTATTTCCTATATAAACTTATAGGCTTTTAACTTAATTTAAGATAAAATATATTATTATTCTATTAAACTCTAAGTCCTATTTTTATATAATCTTCTTAGCTAACTCTTGAGAAATATAGTCTAAAAGGTTTTTACTACTTAGTAAGATTTTCTTAAGATATAGAAGTTACTATCTTCTTATACTTAATATTAGATAAGATTACTTAGTCTTCTATATAATTATATAATTAAAGATCGGCTAGATAATAATAGGTTCTTTTTTTGATCTAATTTTACTTAATAATATTAGCTTTATTTACTAAATTAGGTAATTAAAAATAGCTAATAATAGATTAGAAGAATAAGAAGGGTTTAAATTAATAAGCTAAATTATATAAAGGAGATTAGACGGCTAAAGTTACTAAAGACTATAAAGTAATAGCTAAGATAGTAAAATAAGTATTATTACGGTTAGAGATTTAGGAAAAATTAAGATCGAGATATTTATATTTCTATAGATAGCACTATAGGAATTATAGTACTACTACCTTTAAAACGAACTAATATATCAATAAAGCGAATTCTATCAGCCTAGGAAATAAATCTTTAGTAAGGATATAGGGCTAGCTATAGTTATAAGGCCACGGAATTAGTAATAATAGAGAAGGAATTAAAGAAAAAGATATAATCGACTAGTAAGTAGCGAATTAGTAAAATAGGAGATAGATTAAATTAAATTAAATTAATATATAGATTATATAATTAGGCCTACTTAAATTAGATTTAGAGAAAAGGATATATATAAATAAGAAGAAAGAGGGTAGTTAAAATAGTAAAAAATAGCTATAATAGACGTAATAAAAATTAGGTAAATTTAGATAGAAAGATAGTACCGCTAGTATTTTAGGGTAGTATCCCTAGAACTACCCTTAATATTCTTTATAATATACTAGAGATAAAATAGATTAATACTATTCTTAAAAACTTATCTATATATATTTAAAATAGAGTCTATATTATTAGAAAAGATAATATATAAAGCTTAAATTCTTACTTATAATAACTAGATTTAAAGAGTCTAAAGTATCTATATATATAATAATTCCCACTTAATATTTATAAAATAAAGGGTAAAAACGAAGTATTTTTAAATTAAAACTTATCTAATAAAATTAATTAATAATATATTAATCTGATTAGGAAATTAGCCTAGTATATTAATTTCTCCTCTCTCTCTCTCTTATTAATTAGTCTTATATATAATATCTATCTATAGGATATTTAGATAAATTTATAGAAATATAAGGCCTATCTTTAAGATAAAAAGGATTCTAATGAGCTACTACTATTTTATAATAAGTAATCTATATAGATGGACTGTTAATTATAACTTCAATTAATAAGTAGCTAACGTATTAGATAAGCGAGCGGGCCACCCAGGCGAGCGGGCCACCCACCCCTATTAGGAAATTTCAAAATCGAATATCTCTACTAAAACGTATTGAATTTTCTAATACTAAAGATTAATACATCGATTGATTTTGTGGCTAATCTGCCCACACCCACTACACCTAGGCGGCGCCCTAGGTCGTGGTTGAATTACCTGATTAGGTAATTCGCCCTACTTATACGATCCTACCCCATCACCTTCTACTAGCTAATTTAGCTACTTAACTAGCTATATAGCCTCTTTAACAGATAGGCCCTCTTCGTAGGGTATCTACCTAGTTAACCGCTAGCGTTTCTAGCGCTTCTTCTTATTAGCTACGCGTAGATTAGCGTTCTCCTAGCTAAGCAGAGTAGCGCTATATAAAGCTAGATAGCTACCCTTAATCATCTGATCCACCACGGTTTTAATTGGGCTTAGAGGGCTTTGCGACCGCTAATCTAATAGATCTTTTAATAAAGAAGCTTACTTAAATAGCTAGGTGACGGTCCTAGGCGTTTTTGGTGTGAATTAGCTAGATCTACTACTTAGCCGGCTGTTTAGTAGCGTAGGCGTTCGTAGAGAGATATTTAGCTTTAAAAGGACCCTTTCTACATCGATTAGTACTAGGCTAGTGGCTGCGAAGCTATTTTGAATAGTTAATAGTTTTTAGAAGGCCTCTAGCCGCGCGCGTTGGTAGTCCTCTAAGACATCGATTTTATCGATATAGTTATATCCTTAACGGGTAAGATCGCTTATAAAGCGACCTTATACCTTTTTAACCACTGCAAAACAGCTAACATCTAGTAGCTATAATAGATTTGACGCATACGCAGGCATACAAAGAGGTATAATGTCGTTTTCTGTGCAGATTCGATCGAATTAAGGTGTGAGATAGCTACTATAACTATTAAGGATCAATAGCCGAAATCGGCCGCGTACGCGCGAATTCGTTAATAGGATAAAGAGCTTTTGTAGCTAACGTAGGCCAATCTTATCACTAGTCCAGCCGTTAGTAGAGACCTCGATTCGCCAATCTTTTGGAAGCTTTTCAAACCAACCAGCGATGGCAACCTTAGCTTTGAAAATCACGTATGGCGGAAGCGAATAGCCATCAGCGCTAATTACCTCGATCGTAGTAACCTATTCGCGATTTCCTAGTTAAAGAAGGCGACGGCCATTGCTATACATTTCTGCCCGGGTCACTACCTTTTACTTAGATATAAGACCTATTACAAAGCCAGTCTCATCAAAGTTGTAGATATCCTCCGGTTATATACCGTTCTTATCGATAACGCGTTAAATAGTAAGAAACCACTCTCGCAGAAGCTTAGGATCTTCATTTAACGCGCGTTAGTAGTCGTATCGAATTAATGCGCGTATACGAAGGTTAGGGCGACGATTAATAAGATTATCTACCTATTTCACGCTAACGGTAGGCGGAGGGTGGCTACCGCGCGTAGCTAGTAGGATATTAGCTATCTCGCGTATAGTATCCTTTCTAGGCGCTGCTCCACGCTTATCCATAGAGAATATCTATTCAATAAGCGAATCCTCTTCTAATTAAGTAAGCTTCCGCCTATTTAGTAGTGTGTTAACGCGTGATAGCCGGCCATCAGCGCGCTTCTACAGAGTAGAGCGAGGTATATCGTATAGCTTAGCTACCGCGCGAACTGATTGGATACGACCTTCTTATAAATCAGATAAAGCTAATAAGATCTTACCCTCTTGTTTAGCTAGTTTCTACGTATATTTAGAGCGAATTGGTGGCATGGTAGGTTATTAAAGTTAGTGGGTTAGTAGGAAGACGCGATTTTGGATAGGGTAGCCCGCTCGCCTAGGTGGCCCGCTCGCTTATCTAATACGTTATATAACGTAATCCACGGCCGATCTGGCCACACGGCCGTCCTAGCCACCCCATCTAAAATCGCGTCTTCCTACCACCCTACCTAATTTAAGCCCCTTACTATGCCACTAATTCGTGTTAAATCCTCGTATAACCCGGCTAATCAAGAGGGCAGGATCCTATTAGCCCTATCCGATATTAAAGATAGCCGTATTAAATCTATTCGCGTAGTAGCAAAGCTATACGATATACCGCGTTCTACCTTATAGACGCGTGCCTATAGCCAAATCTCACGCGCTGATAAACGCCTATTAGGCTATAAATTAACTCAATACGAAGAAGATTCGCTTACTAAGTGGATAATCTCTATGGATTCGCGTAGAGTAGCGCCTAGGCCGTCTACTGTTCGAGAGATAGCTAATATCCTTCTTATAGCGCGTGGAACAACCCCTCTATTAACCGTTAGCGTTAATTAGGCATTAACGTTCGTTAATCGACGCGATAAGCTTTAATCACGCTATTCTAAACGATATGATTATTAGCGCGCTCTTAATGAGGATCCAAAGGTTATACGAGAGTGGTTTTTAACGGTATAACGTGTAGTTGATAAGAACGGTATCTAACTAGAGGATATTTATAACTTCGATAAGACTAGTTTCGCAATAGGCCTTATTTCTACGCAGAAGGTTATTACTCGAAGAGATTTATACGGTCGGCGGCCTCTTTTATAGCTAGGAAATCGTGAATAGGTTACTGCGATCGAAACGATATACGCTAATAGCTATTCACTACCGTCGTGTATTATATTCAAAGGCTAGGTCTATATCGCTAGTTAGTTTGAATCGTTAAATTTTCCTCCGAATTCGCGTATTAAGGTATCGAATAACGGCTAGATAACTAATAAAATTAGCCTACGCTAGCTCCAAAAGTTATTTATTCCACTTACGAACTCGCGCGTACGAGGGCGATTTCGGCTATTAATCCTTAACGGGCATGGTAGCTACCTAACACCTTAATTCGATCGAATCTACGCTAAAAACGATATTATACCGCTCTGTATGCCTTCGTATTCGTTATATCTACTATAGCCGCTCGATATTAGGTGTTTTGCTGTGCTTAAACGCGCGTACGGTTACTTCGTGAGCGATTTAGCCCGGACTAGCTATAATTATATCGATAAGCTTGATTTTCTAGTAGATTATCCTCGTACACGGCTAGAAGCTTTCTAGCTAAATATTATTTAGAGCAGCTTCGTAGCTACTAGTATCGTACTAGTTAATACTAATAGAGTGCTTTCTAAGCTTAATATCTCTATCCGAACGCCTTCACTACTATTAAGCCGACCAAGCAGCAGACCTAGCTAATTCACACTAAAAACGCCTAAGATAGCGATTTAGCTAGAAAAGTAAGCTTCTATACTTAAAGAGCTTCTAAAATAGCGATCGCATAGCCCGCCTATACCGTTAAAGCGTATACTCGATCAAATTATTAAGGGTTATGTAAAAGCCCTACACTATACTACGCTACTAATAAAGGAGAACGCTAATCTATACGTAGCGAATGAAAAGAAACGTTAAAAGCGCACTCGATCGACTAGGTAGATTACTCACGAAGAGGGCCTATCATTCGAAGAGGGCCTATAGCTAGTTTAATAGTAGATTGAGCCTATAGAAGCTAATAGGGTAGTATCGTATAAATAGGTTGATCTGCCTTAGTAGCTAATTTAACCGGCTAGGAGGGCTCCTCCTATATATAGTAGATACGGAGTGATAGGGCATAAGATTAATTAATGTAAAAATCGCCTAGTTTAGAATGAATTAATGCGTTATTATTGATAAATTTTGTTTAGAAGGTTTATAATAGGGGTAGGTGGCTAGGACGGCCGTGTGGCTAGATCGGCCGTGGATTACGTTAGGAAAATATATTTTATCTAATGTAATCCACGGCCGACCGGATCACACGGCCGACCGGATTACCTACCCCTATAAGAATATTTTAAAATCGATTATCTCAACTAATACCTATTAATTTAACTAGATATAGCGATTTTTACATATATTAATCCTATAGCTAATCTCCCTATATCCACTATACCTAGGCGGAGCCCTAGCTACTAGCCTAGTTAGCTAACTAGGTAATTCGACCTCTGCATACGAATCTACCCTATTATCTTCCTCTAGCTGGTTTAGCTACGTAGCTAGCTATATAGCCTCTTTAATGGTTAAACCCTCTTCGTAGGGTATCTTCTTAGTTAACCGATTACGCTTTTTGACTATCTTCTTATTCGCCATACGTAAATTCGCGTTATCCTCTACTAGTAGTGCACTACTATAAAGCGCTAGCTAGAACCCCTTGATCATCTAGTCTAGGATCTCCTTTGATAGGCTCGGAGGGCTATTTGACCGCCGTTTTAGTAGATCTTTTAACATAGAAGCTTACTTAAATAGCTAAGTAGCGGTTCTAGGCGTTTATAGTGTGAATTCGCTAGATCTGCTGCTTAGCCGGCTATTTAGTGGTGTTAGAGTTCGTAGAGAGATATTAAGCTTATTAAGTACTCTCTTAGTATCTAATAGTACTAGACCGCTAGCTACAAAGCTGTTTTTAATAGTAGGATTGGTTAATTAGAACGCTTCTAGCCGCGCGTGCTAGTAATCCACTAAGAAATCGTGCTTATCGATATAGTTATATCCTCTACGCGTAAGATCGCTAACGAAGCGACCGTACGCGCGCTTAACTACTACAAAACACCCAACATCTAGTGATTATAGTAGATACGATGAATGCGTAGGCATATAAAGAGGTATAATATCGTTTTCTGTGCAGATTCGGTCGAATTAGGGTATAAGGTGGCTACTATAACCATTAAGAATCAATAGCCGAAACCGACCTCGTACGCGCGAATTCGTATATAGTATAAAGATCTTTTGTAACTAGCGTAGGCCAATCTCATAGGTAGTCTAACCGTTGGCAGAGACCTCGATTCGCCAGTCTTTCGGTAGATTTTCGTTAAACCATCCTGTAATAGCTACTTTACCTTTAAAGACTATACATAGCGGTAGTAAATAGCTATCTACGTAGATTGCTTCGATCGTAGTAACCTATTCGCGATTTCCTAGTTATAGAAGACGTGGCCGACCGTAGTATTCAGCTCTTATAACTACTTTCTGCGAAGATATAAGGCCCATTACAAAGCCTATCTTATTAAAGTTATAGATATCCTCCGGTTATGTACCCTTCTTATCGATTGTGCGCTGTACGGTCGTAAACCACTGCCGAATCGATTTCGGATCTTCGTTTAGGGCTCTTTAGTAATCATATCTTCGCGAGAAGCGAGATCGAAGCTCATCGCGGCGTTTAATAAAGCTTAATGGCTAATTGACACCAACAGTAGGCGGAGGGTTACTACCGCGCGTAGCAAGTAGGATATTAGCCATTTCTCCTACAGTAGCCGGTCTAGGCGCTACTCTACGTGAATCCATAGATAATATCCACTTAGTAAGCGTATCCTCTTCGGTTTAGGTCAATTTATGACCAGATAGGCGCTTATCAACGCGTGAGACGCGGCTATCGGCGCGCGTATGTAGGGTAGTGTAGGGTATCTCATATAGCTTTGCTGCTGCGCGGATAGAAGAGATACGGCCCTTTTTAAATCAGAAAGGGCTAATAGGATCTTACCCTCTTGGTTGGCCAATTTATGGCTAGATTCACTACGAATTAGTGGCATAGTAGGTGGTTGAATTAATTAGGTTAGTAGAAAGACGCGAATTTAGAAGGGGTGATCCGGTCGGCCGTGTGATCCGGTCGGCCGTGGATTACGTTAGTTATAGAGGTTTTGAAGGTCTTTTAAGTTGAGAACACTTTTCTTAGCCTTTAAGATCTACTAAATTTATATATATTTTAGGCCTTTATAAAAGTAATTAAGGAGCTAATCCTCCTTTTTAGCTCTCTCTTATTATCTTAGGATAATAAGAAGATTTTATAGTATAGGCCTATAGTTATATTCCTAATATATAATCTTAATCTTATATACATCTAGATGAACCTTTTCCTTATCCTTCTATAGCTAGATTTAAATTTTGAATAGGTATTTTAGTCCTAATCTTATTAACCTCGCGAGTTTATCCTTACTAGTAACTAAAGGGCCCTTTATAGTAAGGTCTAGCTAAAAAGAGTAGTATAAATCGACCCTATCTCTTCTCTTTACTACTAAGACGTAGCCTTAGCTAGTAGTAAAATCCTAGATAGTCTTCTTAGAAATCTTACATAATTTATAGATATAAATTAGTAGTAATAGAAGAGGATTATTAAATAATATAGATTGATTAAAACTAATAGATTCTACTATTATAAGGGCCTTAGAAAGATAAGGAGGTAGGATAAGTTAGTAGGTCTAAATAACTTTAGATTTATAAGAAAGACTAGTTTATAGGTTATATAATTACTTCTCTAGCAAGGAGAAGGGAAGGAGGAAGGATTAGTAAGATTTTATATATAAATAAGAAAGATTAGGGTAGCTAAATTAGATATAAGGGTATAACCGCCATAGTAGTAATTTAGGTAGTAAGGCAGAAATCGGTACCTAATTTTGGCCCTAGGTAGTACTATAAGTATTCTTAGGTAGTACTAATAGTCTTACCCTAAATTTAATACCTAATTACGCTATTTAATTAAAATATATACCTACTAAAATCCTTTTTAGTCTTATTAAGTCTTAGTAAAACAATCAATATTTTATTAGTATATATAATTTAGTGAGTTCTAAAGTAATTAGGAATCATTTAGTAGCTTATAAAGTATAAGAATCTTATTATTAAGGATCTTATATGGAAATAAAAAGTTTTTATATATTATTAGTACTCTAAATTCTATTTATTAATAATTCGAAATTAGATCTTTTTTAATAAATATTCTATTAGATAAACTTTAAATAATAGACTATAATAATATTAATATTTTACTTCTAAAGTATACCGGACTAATCTTATAAATCCTAAGATTTATATAAAGGATATTTTATAGATAGCTTAGATTATAATCTAGCTTAGAGATTAATTTAGTAGTTATAGAACGTGATAAATTATCTAAAAAAGAGGGATATTTACACTAAAGTTATATAAAAACGCTTAAAGTAAGTCTCTTTCTAATCTATTAATCTAGAATAATATTTTAGTAAGATAAAATAAAGATTTATATTATATAGTAAAGGATATATAAAAGTAGTTGAAAGATGTAGGATATATATTAAAGATTAGCTAGTATAGTTACCTTATCCTAGCCTTATTAAACTGGTTTAGAATATACTTAAGTACTAGCCTTTTTATATATTTCTAGATCTAATATAAATCAGTAGATCTAAGGCTAATTTGGCCTATTTTAAAAAGTATATTAGTATTATATAAGATATATTAGATTAGGTAAAGATTAATATTGAATATAAGAAGAAGGATAGATAGATTATATATTATATAAAATATTAATTATATGAAATCTATATATAAACCTAATTATTAAGTATATAAATCTCTTCTAGATCTAATAAGATTTAATAGTATAGGATATATAACTATAAATATATATATTTAATAGGGAAGGATAGTAGAAGCGGTATATATGTAGACTTTTACTATTTATTATGTTTAAGTTTACTATAGTTTATTAAGTAATATAATAAATACCTAGAGGGAAGTCTAATACTATTTATTATATACTATACCATTCATTATACTATTCATTATATTAATTATATTTATAAATTATAGATATATAGTTTAATAGAATAATTATATCATTTTTCTCTATAGTCTAAGTTCGAATTTATATTAGATTATAGATTTCTTTTTCCTTTTTAACCTTTCTAAATATAATATAGTAATCAATCCATATAGTAATCAATCCCTATAGTAGTAGTTAAGGGATATATTATACTATTTTATTCTAAATATAATATCTATATTAATATTTTAAAAGCTTCCTAACTATTAGGAGATTTATAATTCTTTATAATCTCTTATTTTACTCTTTTTTCCTTTTTTTATTATAGGTATGGTTACTTAGACTACCCTATAATTCTAGTAGTACTACCTTTCTACCTAACCTACCTAATTTTAGCCTAATTTAACTAGGCCTAATGATATAACTACTTATATACCAATCTAATTTAATTTAATTATATAACTACCTATATACTAATTAAAAGGATTCTAGTATATCTAAAGAGAGATCTATATAGAATTAATTTTACTACTTAAAATAGAGCTTCCGCTAGTAAATAGAGCTAATTTAATAAGATTATTAATCCTCTAATATATAGGAATTTCTCTATAATATCTAATAGTGAAAGAATATTAAAAGAAGGTCCTAAGATTAAATCTTATGAGATAAGATCTAAACTACTAAACTAATAAGTAAAAAGGTTCTTACGTATATAATTAGGGTAGTTTAGGTAATAGCGTTTTAGCTAAATTAATAATATAATTAATAATTCGATAAATTATTAATAATTTAATAAATTTATAGATTAGGAAGGAGCTAGATATTAGAATCTATGGCCTAGATTAGCTAATTTATTGAAGGAAAACTTTTTATTGAAAAGAGAGATATAGGAGGATCTTTCTACTAGAAAAAGGATAGTCTAGTCTAGGCTATAAGATAGCTGACCGATTAATAGCTTAAATAGCTATATATATATAATCTAATATATCCCTATAGGTTTTTAGATTAATCGAATTAAACCTAATAGATCTTAATAGGATCTAATAAGCTGGAGTAGTAGGAATTCTATCCTAATCTATTTAACAAAAGCTTTATATTTCTAGTAGCTAAGTACTTTAGTTAAACTATTAATAGATAGATTAAACAATTTGAGCTATTTAATATTAAGTAATTAGCCTAAATTTCTTATTAAATCTAAAGATAGTAGATATTAATATACCCAAGCTTCGTTTAAAAGGTTAATTTCTTTTAAGTAAATAAATTAATTATCAATTTGTTATTATACGAAATTATATCTTAATAAATAGGATTAAATCTAATAAATTTATATGGGTATTTCATTTAATATAAATATCTAGATGTATAAGTAAGCGTAAGTAATTTAGCTTCTATAATAAATATAATTATCTTTTATTTAGTATACTTTTAATTAATCAGGCTACTAAATAAATAGAAGATAAATTCTTCTAAACTCTTTTAATTAAGATTATTAATAAGATTAATATCTAAACTAATACTATAGATAATTATTTTATTTTTCTTATTAAAGATAATAACTAGATCTTTTATTCTGAATAAATATAAAATTAGATAATTAGCTATATTAAGATAATACTAAGTATACCTAATAAATAATTATATTAGAAATTAATTAGTAAAAGCTAAATCTAGCCTAATCTAGTAGATAGCTAATATATAATATTACTTATTATTATAGCTATTATTAGATAAATCGTCTCTCTTATATTTATCTAGATTTAATAAAAGATAGATAAAGTAGTTAAAATTAATATTATCTATTAGGATAATTAATAAAAATAGATAGTTAGGAATATTGTTATTATAATTATTTAATTAATTATTATCTTTTTTAGGAGATTTTATAGATATCAATAATAGATCTTTCAGGATTTTATTATTTCTAGGGATTAATTAGCTAATTTAATTTTTTATATCTTCTATATCTCTATCTCTATAGCTAGATAGGTCTTTTTATTAATGATTAATAGATTTAGAGATATCTGTATTATTAAGGATTTAAAAAGATATAAAGACGAATTATTAAAGATTTCTATATAATATAGAGGGTTTTTATTACTATAGAAGTATATTTTATTAATATTATATATATATATATAGATAGCGCTTAGAGGGTGTCTAAATTTACTATATATTAGATATATTATAGTTAATACGATAGCTAATAGCTCCTTAAGGGCTTCTCTTTAATAGCTATAATATATTATTAATCCTAATATAGGCTTTATATCTAAAAATTCGGATATTTAATAAGGGTAACCCTACTGGCACGATTTTCAATCCCTTCCCGTATAATATTTTACCTAATTTCTACCTAATTTCTACTATGTTCTTCCTTCCTATATATCTATGTCCTTTTCTTCTTAATTTAATTTAACTAAGCTAATCTACTATAAAGCTACTTAGACCTCTTTATCTCTATCTTCACCTACCTCCCTACCTTATTATATAAATTATTAAGCTATAATAACTTCCAATCGTAGAAATCGATAGTTTAGATCTTAAATTAATTCAAATCTATTAATTTTAACAGTCGGAAGCTATCATAATTTAATGATTTCTATATTAAGGTAGGGATAAAGAGGTCTAAATAGCTTTATAGTAGATAATAAGCCTAGTTAAATTCAATTAAGAAGAAAAGGATATAGATATATAGGAAGGAAGAACATAGTAGAAATTAGGTAGAAATTAGGTAAAATATTATACGGGAAGGTATTTAATATCATGCGAATAGGGTTGCCTCCAGCTCACTGGCCGGGGCGCAGTCGACAGTCGGATCAGACATTTGAGCACGAGTGGTCTCGGCAACGATCCTTGCTTCAATTTCGCTATCAGTGGAGCAATCCTTTAATAAATCTAGCTGCTACTTTAATTAATAAAGAGCCTTTTAGCTAAGATAGCTAATTAAAGCTTTAGATAGAGATTTCTAATTAAGTAATTAATAAGAAATTCTATTTTAGATATATATAGTAATAAAGGATATCTTATTCTAAAGATAGATTAATAAGCTAATATCTTGGATTATCTATCTATTTATACTAGTTATAAATATATTATAATACTTAATAAAAGGATTTTAAGATAATTAATAAGATAGAGAAACCAGCTAAAAGATCTAGTAAAAGAGTAGCCTTACTATTAATATACACTAATTAGACTTTTAGGTTAAATCAAATCTAAATAAATTTAATTTAGCGAGATAAAGAAATAACTAAAAAGATCTTATTAATAAAATCTTCGCCTATCTAATAGGTAATAAGATCTATATAATAAGAAAGATATCTAGTCTTAGTAATAGGCAATAATTAATAAATTAAATCTTAATAAATTAATTTAAACGATCTAATATTTTTAATAAGATAGTAAGAAATCTGTTATTTAGCTTTAGAAAGCTTATAAATTTTATAGATTTTAGATAATTTAGTAGTTACTATATCTAAGCTAATTTCGATATTAATTAAATAATCAATAAGAGAAGATAAGACCTTTTAATCTATATAATCTAGATATTAGTACTAAAGATTAATAGGTCCTTTTGATTTAATTTAGTATATAAGAAGATAGACTAAATTAGCTAAATGTATTAGAAAGTTTAATATCTAATATAGTAGAATCTTAGAGATTTAATAGCTATTCTATCAGATATTAATAGATTCTACTTGATAAGATAAAGACTAGGTTTATTATTTAATTAATAAAGAGATTAGCTATTTAAATCTTATAGAAGATAATCTTTTCCTTATAAGAATAGATCTGTATTAGTAGCTTTCTTAGTAAATAGAAAGAATTGAATATATATTTTTTATAAAAAAAAGGTAAATTTTCTTATTTTAGGATATATACTATCTATATAAAAGTCTATATATAATTAGCCCTATTATCTATTACCGTAATAACTACTATCTTATTTTTCTTTCTATACTATCCTTATAGCTCTAATTACTATAGGAAATAGTATAAATTCTAGTTAGGGGACCAAGCTATTAGCTAAGTAATACATAGTAATTATATATATACTAGAAAATAGGCTTTCTAGCTAGGCTTAGTTAGCTAAAGACTTAAGTTACTATTATAATATAATAGTTAATACCTTTAAGTATTAGTAGGAATATAATAATATAACATCTTATCTTTATGGTACTTAACCTTCTAAATTTAATATCTAATTATATTATTTAATTAAGATATACACTTACTAAAATCCTTTCTACTCTTATTAAGCCCTAGTAACTAACGTAATTCACGGCCGACCGGGTCACCTACCCCTATGAGAATACTTCAAAATCGATTATCTCAACTAATACCTATTAAATCAACTAGATATAGCGACTTTTACATATATTGATCCTGTGGCTAATCTCCCTGCATCCACTACACCTAGGCGGAGCCCTAGCTGTAGGCCTAATTAGCTGACTAGGTAATTCAACCTCTATATGCGAATCTACCCTATTATCTTCCTCTGGCTGGTTTAGCTGCGTAGCTAGCTGTATAGCCTCTTTAATGGTTAAACCCTCTTCGTAGGGTATCTTCTTAGTTAACCGATTGCGCTTTTTGACTATCTTCTTATTCGCTATGCGTAAATTCGCGGTGTCCTCTGTTAGTAGTGCACTGCTGTGAAGCGCTAGCTAGAAGCCCTTGATCATCTAGTCTAAGATCTCTTTTAATGGGCTCGGAGGGCTATTTAACCGTAGTTTTAGTAGATCTTTTAATATAGAAGCTTGCTTAAATAGCTAGGTAGCGGTTCTAGGCGTTTATAGTGTGAATTCGCTAGATCTACTGCTTAGCCGGCTATTTAGTAGTGTTAGAGTTCGTAGAGAGATATTAAGCTTATTAAGCACTCTCTTAGCATCTAATAGTACTAGACCGCTAGCTACGAAGCTATTTTTAATAGTAGGATTAGTTAATTAGAACGCTTCTAGCCGCGCGTACTAGTAATCCACTAAGAAATCATGCTTATCGATATAGTTATATCCTCTACGCGTAATATCGCTAACGAAGCGACCGTACGCGCGCTTAATTACTACAAAACACCTAATATGTAGTGGTTATAGTAGATGCGATGAATGCGTAGGTATATAAAGAGGTATAATATCGTTTTCTATGCAGATTCGGTCGAATTAGGGTATAAGGTTACTACTATAACCGTTAAGAATTAATAGCCGAAACCGACCTCGAACGCGCGAATTCGTGTATAGTATAAAGATCTTTTGTAACTAATATAGGCTAATCTTATAGGTAGTCTAACCGTTAGTAGAGACCTTAATTTGTTAGTCTTTCGGTAGATTTTTGTTAAACCATCCCGCAATAGCCACTTTACCTTTAAAGTCTATATATAGCGGTAGTGAATAGCTATCTATATAGATTGCTTCGATCGTAGTAACCTATTCGCGATTTCCTAGTTATAGAAGAGGCCTCCGACCGTAGTATTTAGCTCTCATAACTACTTTCTACGAAGATATAAGGCCCATTACAAAGCCTATCTTATCAAAGTTATAGATATCCTCCGGTTATATACCGTTCTCGTTAATCACACTTTATACGGTCGCGAACTACTACCGAATTAATTTCGGATCTTCGTTTAGGGCTCTTTAGTAATCGTATCTTCGCGAGAAGCGAGATCGAAGCTTATCGCGGTGTTTAATAAAGCTTAATGGCTAATTAATACTAACAGTAGGCGGAGGGTTACTACGCGCGTAGTAAGTAGGATATTAGCCATTTCTCCTATAGTAGCCGGTCTAGGCGCTACTCTACATAAATCTATAGATATTATCCACTTAGTTAGCGTATCCTCTTCGGTTTAGGTTAATTTATGACTAGATAGGCGTTTACTAAGGCGTGAGACTCGGCTATCGGCGCGTGCCTGCAGTGTAGCGAAGGGTATTTCTCATAGCTTCGCTGCCGCGCGGAGAGATTTAGCACGGCCATCTTTTAAATCAGGAAGGGCCAATAGGATCCTGCCCTCTTGATTAGCCAATTTATAGCTAGATTCAGTGCGAATTGGTGGCATGGTAGGTGGTTGAATTAGGTAGGTTAGTAGGAATACGCGATTCTGGATGTGGTGACCCGGTCGGCCGTGAATTACGTTAGAGTAACTAGTACCTTATTAATATATAAATTTAACGGACTTTAAAGCGATTAAGGATCCTATAATATATAATAAAGTATAAGATTCCTATTAGAAGGGTTCTTATATTCAAATAAAAAGCTTTTACTTATTATTAGCGCTCTAAATTCTCTTTATTAGTACTTCGAAATTAGATCTTTTCTAATAAATATTCCGTTTAATAAACTTCGAATAATAAGCTATAATAGTATTATTAATAGCCTATTTCTAAAGTATATTAGATTAATCTTATAAATCCTAAGATTTATATAAAGGATATTTCGTAGATAGTTCAGGCTATAATCTAGCTTAGAGATTAATCAAAGTTAATTATTATAGACTATAATAAATCGTCTAAAAGAGGTAGATATTTATATTAGAGTTAAATAGAAGCGCTTAAAGAAGGTCTCCTTCTAATCTGTTAATCTAGAATAATATTTTAGCAAGATAATACAAGGATTTATATAGTAAAGGATATATAAGAGTAGTTTAAAAAGTATAGGATATATATTAAAGATAAGCTTATAGATTTACCTAATCTAAGCCTTATCTAACTAATATAGAATATACTTAAGCGTTAACTTTTTTATATATATCTAGACCTAATATAAATAGGAAGATCTTAGACTAATTAGGCCTCTTTTAAAGAGTATATTATTACTATATAGGATATATTAGATTAGGTAAAGATTAATATATTAATATTAAGTATAGGAAGAAGGATAGCTAAATTATATATAGATAATAGATATTATACTAAATATTAATTATAGGAAATTTATACATATACCTAATTATAAAACATATAAAATCTCTTCTAAATCTAATAAGATTTAGTAATATAGGATATATAACTATAGATATATATATTTAATAAGGAAGGATAGCGGAAGTAGTATATATATAGACTTTTACCTTCTATTATATAGACTAAATATAGTCTTTATTATTTTTTATATAGATAAGAATACTTTTTATTATAAAATCTATTAGATTAATAAGATTAGCTAGATTAATTAGATAAATTACTATTATTAATATTATTTATTTTAGTTCTATTAGAATTTCTATCTTAGAAGATAATCTTATAAATAAATCTATCCTAATAAATTAATAGAGTTAGCTAAATTAGTTCTGTATAAAGATTACTAAAATAAAAAACTTTAGTAATTTTATTATTAAATACATATTACTTTATTTATGAATTTAATTGATCTAAATAATATAGAAGCTAAATAAGAGATATAATAGCTTTTAAGAATTTATATATAATTTATTTAATATTACTAAATCTAATAAGGCTAATTTCTTTAGCTTTTATATAATAAATTAATTATTTTTAAATCTATAAATTATAATTAAATCAAGATAGTATTTATATATTAAAATTAGACTAAGTTTTTAAGATCTAATATCCCTAAGATAAATTAATTACTAATTATATTTATAAAAGATTAGATTATAATAAAGAAGATCTTTATTACTTAAATTAAGATCTACTATTTTAGGATAGATAGATTCTTAAGCGGGCCTTTTAAGATTTTTAATTAATATCTTAGGATTAATATAATCTTATAATCCCTATATAATTAATTAATCTTTTATAACTATATATTACTAAATATAATTAATAAAAGTCTTAAGATAGAAGATTAATTAATTAGCTTTTATTATTATTTTAATAATTTTTAATAAAGAATAAGATAAAAATAAGAAATATTTTAATAAAAAATACCATAGATAAATATAATATAATTCATAGAGAAAGCTTTAGCTAATCTAATATAGCTATTTAAAGCCTTCTAATTAATTTAATATATCTATACAGTTAAAATAGTTAGGCTTATAATCAATAGATCTTAATATGTCTAAAAGAGAGATCTATATAGAATTAATTCCGTTATTAGAAATAAAGCTTCTACTAATAAATAGAACTAATTTAATAAGATTATTAATTCTTTAATATATAGAAATCTATTTATTAAGTCTAAGCTCCTAAACTAATAAATAAAAAGGGTACTTAAGTATATCATTAGGGTAGTTTAGGTAATAATATATTAATTAAATTAATAATCTAATAATTTAATAGATTAGGAAGTTACTAGATATTATAATTTATAGCCTAGATTAGCTAATTTATTATAGGAAAACTCTTTATTAAAGAGATATAGAGTGGTTTTTCCCTTAAAAAAGAATAGGAGAAAAGATAGTCTAGTTTAGGCTATAGGATAGCTAACTAATTAATAAGCTTATATAGCTATGTATATATATAATCTAATACTATACTTATTACTATTATTAAGGATAAAACTACTTAAGCTTATTTACTAATATTAGGAGCTTATATTATCTATTACTAATCTTATTAGAAATTAAATAAACCTAGAGAGTCAGATAGGGATTAGATAACTAAGAGTAGAAATTTTTAACTATATTAAATATACTTAAGGAGTAAGCTAAAGCTCTAGAACTAATAAATCCTAGTATAGGATATCGCGTATAGTTAAACGAGATTAATAAATAGATTATATTATCTAATCTTGGTATTAAGTTTATTGATAATCCACTAAAGTCGTAAGAACTCTTTATTAATAGGTAACCTATTAGGTTATATATTTAGCTATATAGGCTTATTAATCGGCTAGCTACCCTAACGTAATTCCCGCTTACCCTGGCCACCCGCTTACCCTAGCCACCTACCCCCATTAGAAAAATTCAAATTCGATTAACTCAACCAACACCGATTAATTCAACTAAATATAGCGATTTTTACATGTATTAATCCTGTGGCCAATCTCCCTGCAACCACTACACCTAGGCGGGGCCCTAGTAGGTGGTGCATTTGCCTGACTAGGCAATTCGCTCTACCCATGCGATACCATCCTATCATCTTCTACCGGCTGGTTTAGCTGTT